>CACRXP010000082.1:549026-631497 GCA_902702965.1 Spirometra erinaceieuropaei
GTGCATTTGCCGGACTTAGCTTCTTAGATTAACGGTAACAATCGGGAGAAGGCACCCAAATGTCCGCTGCCTAGAAATAATACCTGCTATACCTATTTGAGTAGGTTATGGCCCTACATATTTGTTGCTTCATCCGAGCTCAGTTTTATCTGATCTGCAGTTCACATGTTGCCTCACTTAGATTACCATAGTCTCAAACAGTTGAGATGCCACCGCTGCAGACCGAGTCATGGTTAATCAGCCTTGACCTAGGCTCACACAGCTGAAGGGTGACAGCAGTGGTGGGTTTGCGGCTAAATCTACCCCTGCCTACCTTAAGAGAGTTGAGAAACGATCGCCGTAGACCCATCCTACGTTAAACAACCTTAATATAAGCTTATACTGCTGACAAGCCACCGCAATAGTCCCTATGCGGATTATTCTACAGTAGCTTACCTACGGACAATTGCAATAAGATCGCCGTTCACCGAGCACTTGGAGTATCAATTTCACCATTACTTCCAGAGGTCAGGAGCTACCGCAGTCGCCATTGTGCGGCTCAGCCAATGGCTGCATAGCTTGGGACAGTTGCGATAAGATCGCTGCTTTGGCCAGCAGTATTTTTGAGTGCCCTCTCCCGATTGTCACCGATTAACTTAATAAAAATTATATAGAATTCTAAATATGTTCGCATGATATTGACTGAGAACACTATTTGGTTTAGTAGGGTACTTAATTTTCATAACATATAATGTTTTCGACTTTTAAACTAGAGGCGCAATTAAAAATTGTCTCAAATTTGCATTAAAAAACGAAAATTAATTTTAATCCAACTGTTCGAAAGAAAGCATAATTTGGCTTCAGTGCGCACGAAAACCTGATGCGGCATTTAATATTATGTAATGTTAGGGGGCGCTCACCGATCGTTCATACGGAACTCACTCGTTCAGTTGTGCCTTATGGACTCCCTCTCGAGCCCAACGGGCAACGGGATCGTGGCCCGGTGAGTAGAGGCGTTGACTTCTAAACCAACAGGTCGCGAGTTCGAGGCTCGGGTGTTCCATACTTCGGGCTTGGGTATGGCTGGCTGACGACGGCTAATAAGCCAGAAATGGCCATTCCAGTCTCCATTGTCTTTGTCGGCAATACCATTCTGTCTATATATCATGCGCCGCTGTGCGGCTGCTGGTTGTGCTCGAGAGAGAGTCCATAAGGCACAACGGAACGAGTGAGTTCCGTATGAACGATCGGTGAGCGCCCCCTAACATTGGATATTCCCGATCGAAAACCGACAAGGCAACGGGCTCGTGGCCCGGTGAATAGAGGCGTTGACTTCTAAACCAACAGGTTGCGAGGTTGAGGCTCGGGTGTTCCACAGTTCGGGCTTGGGTATGGCTGGCTGACGACGGTTAATAAGCCAGAAATGGCCATTCCAGTCTCCCTTGTCTTTGTCGGCAATATCATTCTGCCTATTTAATATTATGTTTGAATACAGATAGCGTGGCCCTTCGATGGCACATGTCAAAAGCTGCCCTTACTGTTAAGAAAAACAGCTAGCATGTGAATCCTCAACGCGTCGAAAAATTGTCTTTTAGGTCTTTTTGATCTTTGGGCCAAATTAATGACTGATTAGCGTGAGGAATGCGACTTTGTAATAGAAGGCTATAGCTCTAGGTCTTGGGTTAATATGTTAGATATTTCACATGTACTATTTGCTTTCCTGCATAAAATTCGCATGGAAGAGGAACATGTAATAAATGAGACAATATATCAAATCGTCTGGAAAACAATTAGTTGGACGTGAGCCTATCCATTTTTTAAATTATAGCAGCGAAACTTTTAACTCGACCACGTTGACGATTTGCATTAGTACTTAACTATTACTTATAAGTTCGAACGAAGTACATTTCCTACATCGTAAGCGCATTTGAAGACCTCAATCAATATTTAAAGAGTAATATCTGCTCCTGCACTTGGCGACATACAATATCAACAAAATTATCTAGCCAATCCTAACTTTGTCCAAAATGCATCATCTGAAGTGCCCGATAAAAGATCTAATATATGTAAGATTAAAAGAGGCGCAAACACTCCGATAGTCCCTACAGCAAAGTTATCATTGACAAATGAGAGGAAATGAATAAATAATAAAAGAAAATAAAACAGCTGTAGAAATTGCTGTCTGATTCATTGATTGATTGTTCATCAACTGTAAACGTCTGTAAAGTATTAACGGCATCTTCTTAATTACAACTACGTGTATTTAGGCTTCGTCGAAGTAAACGTGCCTACGGTGGCAAATTACTCAGCTGTTGCAGTATATATTGATGTAGTTGCTAGGCCGCTACATGTTTGTCGGTTTTGGTAGTTGTCTCAAGACGTACTTTACGTCCGACGAAACAATCTGCGAGCAGCTGAAGGGCGCGCCAAAGGGTTCGTCGATTTCGGGACTCATAGCCGAGGCGGCCCAACAACGGTTGGGGTGGTCGGTTTTCTGAAACCACATGCATAACGTGTGGGTTCGGTATTTTGATAATACCATCGTCGTCAGCGAAAGGAAACTAGTGCTGGAATTTGAAGAACGCCCCAACGCCATCTCTTTGGACATCTAATTTACGATGAAGATAGAAACCGCCAGCTGCAGTCCTTGTGCCTACACGATCATTATCTACAGCCGTCTGTGATGATGGGTTCGAGTGAGAATCCGAAACGTCGGACCGACAAATTATTTGTTCAAGTGATCGGACCTTATTCTTCCAGCCGTCGTACTCGCATTTCATTTCGCGGTACACAATGGTCCATTGCCTCATATATTTTACGCGTGTTTTGATTTAGAAGATCGAATGCGGTGACGGATGCCCTGCTTATTCATAGTCACTTGGCTATAATATACCCCGCTTAACTCTCCTGCAACCTCCTTAGTTTATCCCACTTCCCAAGTGTATGATCCACTTTGCTTCTAAGGCTAAGCGCATAGACTTCCATTTGATTTGTCGTCAATTCAATTAGATAATAGAACGTTGGGTGAATTTGAATGCCCATTGTGCAAGAAACGGGGAGCATCCGACAATCCAAGCTTCATAAACGACGAAGCCCACTGTATGCCCCACACGTAGGTAGACGAAGAGGCGGTGTTAGACGTGGGGAACTAAATATCCCCATCTGAAGTACTTATCGAAATTTTGCGACCCACATAACACTTTCTCTATCTGCAATACCCTGTCAACGTTAAGGCGTTATGGGGGGAAGGGTAAGTGTACCGATGACAGTGCAGTATAATCAAGGTCCAAAACCATAAAGGCTGGAACGCAGGCATACAAAACTCGACGAAAGTCGCGTGTTTTTAATGACCTCTCCTATGCGGATTCTCTCTAAGGACGTCACACGCCACGCAAACACCATATCTTTCCTGCTGTTTCTTCCTGACACAATGTCTTTTTTTACTGGCAGAGAAACACGAGAGAGGCGTTTGTGTAGCAGTTAAACTAATTTCTTACCAACCCCTTCCCTGATCTCCGAATAAAGGAAATTCCCTCTGACCCATTATTTCACTCACTGCACACCTAACGTTGACAGCAGTAGCTTGTCATCTTAACCTCGTAAGGGTAAAAATTATATGATACGTAATCGGACTCAATAACTATCCCCTTATCAACAGGCCTGAAGAGAATTTATCGAAAGCAAACGTATGCTCGCCAAATTGCCTTTTGAATTTTACAATGGGAATTTTCGCAACTCTAAAACAGTCCAAAGATCCAGTGGTGTTGAAGGCACTCAATGGGTACCTACGGTTCAGCACCAAGCTTGTGGAGGCGAAAGTACGAGCCAGGTTTATTAAGGAATGCCTCGAAGGAAACGAATACCCAAACTCCTACTGGAGAGCAATGCGACGGAGTCGTATGGTTATCACCTGTGATACCTTGAGAAGATACGCGGAAAATGAACTAGAGAGCACGCTTGTAAAGGTAGAAGAGCTGGGGCGTCACGTGTGTCAACGGGCAGCCATACTCGATCAACTTGGCGAAGACGAGCGACAGGAATTCGAGAATTATGTGCAGTCCATTTCGGACAAACGTGGAGAAATCAAGAGGGCTTCCCTTCTTCGGAGTATTCATGAGAGCAAACCACAATCTAAGATTCCTGAAGATCCAAGTCGGTACGTACACAATTATTCGTCCATATCTCTCGATAAAACATCGATTGAAGCCTTATCGTTGGGTCCTAAGTTTTGCTGTCCTCGCCAGAAACCCAACCAGCTAGAGTTAGAAACACAATTCGAGAATCTCTTGAATCAAACACGACCTTCAGCCAGTTTCGACAGAGCGCGTACAACATCTTAAGTCTACGTTAATCAATTGCTCTTACCAATACCTGAACAGTCGTCAGACATATCGGGGCTTGCTGACAAAGTCACACATTTAGAAGTTAAAGCAACTCCGGCAGAACAAAGACGTTCTGATAACTAGGCCAGATAAGGGAACCGGCGTTGTTTTGATGGACAGGGTAGACTATATTACGAAAATACAGTCAATTCTGTCGGATCAGGCAAAGTTCCGAAAGACAGAGAAGGAGAAGGACCGTACAGACGAGATTGAAGCACAACTGACTGACTGCTTGAAAAGACTTCAGGCGGATGGTTGCATAAGCGAACACGACGTAGAGCGCCTCCGACCCGTCGGTACGCATATACCTCGATTATATGGTTTGCCGAAGATCCACAAAGATGGCGTACCGGTTCGCCCAATCCTCGATATGAGAAACTCGCCGTACCATGCAATAGCGAAATGGCTGGCGGAGAAACTTAAATCTCTGCAATATCAACTAGCGCCACATAGCTATCGAGATACTTTTGAATTCATTAACGGCGTGAAAGACTTTGATCTGAACGAAATGGTTATGTTTTCGTTAGATGTCTCGTCCCTTTTTACGAACGTACCGGTAATGGAAACGGTCAACTACCTTTGTGATTTCATTGCCGACAATCAACAGGATATAGGACTGCCAGTAAATGCCCTCAAGGAATTGTTATTGAGGTGTACCTTGAACGTACAGTTCCTATTCGACAACAATCTATATAGGCAGATGGACGGCGTAGCAATGGGCTCGCCCCTTGGCCCGCTTTTGGCGAATATCTTCATGGGAAAATTAGAAGCTGTCCAGTTACGTCACCAGATCAACGGTCTAAGATACTATGGGCGATACGTGGATGATATATTCGCGATTGCACCGAAACTAAGCGACATCTCAATTCTACTGGATGACATAAATCAAGCGCACCCATCAATAAAATTCACTCTGGAAGAAGAACAGGCCGGTTCACTTCTCTTTCTGGATGTGCTTCTGAGTAGAAGACCTGACGACAGCATTCGACGTAGCGTTTATCGTAAGAAAACGTGGTCCGGACAATACACCCATTTTGGGAGTTTCGTACCGCTAAACGTTAAACGTAATTTAGTCCGCTGTTTGACAGAAAGAGTGAGAAGAATCTGCTCAGCCGATAGCGTTGAGAAAGAGCTTAAGATCATCGAAAGCCTATTTCGCCAAAACGGGTATCCTGACCGATTCATCGCTAAGAACATGGCCGAAAGACCGCAAAAGCCCCCGATGCTGACGGCGGGAAAGAAAAGGCTCTTTATCAGGGTCCCATTTCAAGGGGATGCACCAAGTGAACTTCTGAGAAGACGCCTAACCCAAGCTGTAGCACAGACCTTTCCAGCAGCTGACACCCGTGTATTGTTCTCCACCAGTCCCATCCTATACGGAGAGGGCAAGGACAAACTACCAGCTCAGACCACCTCTATGTGTATCTACTCCTTCACCTGCTCCTGTGGGGCAGAATATATTGGTCGCACGAGCCGGCGTTTATCCAAAAGAATGAAAGAACATCTCCCAGCATAATTAGGAAAGGGCCGACGTCACGTTTTGATTGGCTACCACCCTTTCCATTTTTCGAGCAATATCGCGCACACCGTATGCCGTGCTGATGATCATCCACCTTCTAAGACGAAGCACTTCTGCAAAGGTGAGCCAGTAGCCGCTATTTTTGGGATTAAAACGACAGGTCAATTAAATTGGCGCCAGGAGGACGACGATGACTGAGTCATGTACAGGACATTTTCGATAGTATTCAGATGAAAATGGGTCAATAGGTGCTTCACAATCCTGTACTCAACATTTGTAACCTACTACGATTTACTCTTTCTACTGTTGACAGTCACTGCGTCGAGTATGACACATCCTTCTAAACAAACAGCAGATAGATATGGGCCAAATAGTGATTTGCAATCTTCTGTGTAATGCGTATTAGATAAGTTGATTGTCTCTACAACCAAAAATGAACGGTGAACCCGTGCGTCTGTGCACAAAATGCATCAGCATCTGAGACAGTGAGTCGCAGCAATAGTTAGACCTAGCGCACTGAGTGTACGAGACTCTCAGGTCGTCAACGTTAATGACTCAACTATTAATTTAGACTCATCGAGGACTGTTTCAAATAAGATCAACCAATCCGGTAATATTAGAAGACCAGTCAACTTTTCCTAACATTCAGTCTTTCTTAACAGTCTCGAAATGTTGAACATACGGAAGGAAACATTTGCAGTGCTTTATAAGCGCTGGATAGTTCATTTTGATTTCTGCCCTCTGGAGGTTAGATAAAGGAGTCTGGCTCAAATAATAGTTGCGGCTATGTGTTGTATGCGCTTGCCTCTCTTCAAACTTAATTGCAACTAAATTAGCCTTTGACGAAGTGGATTATCGCGGACAGCTATTTTCAAAAAAAATTAATTTGTCTGCTCTATCAAGTGGATCTAATGTTTAATCCTCACTTTCATACCGCACTAAGATAAAGTACATGCTGTCATTTAATGAAAACACGCCCGCTAAATATTCAAATTTTCATCGAAAAACTGCTTTACTGTATAAAAGGTTAATGCTTTACGTCAGAAATCGATTTATTTTTTTAACTGCAAGCAGCTGTATATAGGAGAACGGAGTAGCAAAATCGAAGCATTATTTCATTGAAAATAATAGCCGTTTATTTATTTCAGAAATAATGACTAAGGAACCTTTACGCTTGATCTTACCTAACATGTTGAGAGTAGCTGAAATGGTGGACATGAAACAAAACCAGCTGTGCCATCTGAATACACAAGCAAATACCCTGGCTGCCGATTTTTTTAGGTTGAAATGCCTTCTTAAAGGGGCCTGTTAAAGCCTCTCAGCCTGACAGTTTCTAACTACAGTAGATGCGTTGCCTGAGGAAATGTCTCACATAGATTCAACTGCATCATAACCACAGGATACTTAAAGTCAATTCAGCCCGCTAGCTTTCAAATTGACTTAATTCTGGCCCTTCGCAAAATTTTCCATTGGCAACGTACAGAACTCAATTATTTGTCAAACATGGTAGATATACAGCATGTGGATTTATAACCCCGAATGAAAATATAACATCAGTTTTTGTTTAAACTTATCCGGTAACTGCGGATGTCTCTTAAAACCAAAGCACAGTTATTTTTCATCATAAAATGTAAGAGAACTATTTTCAGTAGGTGTGCTTACCCATTAAAGGTTAACTTAAATTCTGAGTTGCATTTTGGCACAAGATGATTACTTAAGTTTCCTTTTCAAATTTATCGCTGTGCAGTATAGTCCAATAATGATTCCGTGACTTCAGGACGGCGGCTTTTGACGGATTTTCTTTAGGTCGCCTACAAAACCTACAGTCTGTAAAAAATGACTGCTAATGTATTAAATATTTTTTTTCCAATTGGTTTTCAAAGAACCTATAAATCGAGGTGTATTTTAAGAAAAAGAGGTGTGCACATGTTCATTCTTTTACTCATTTTGTATAACAGTGCGTCTTTTTCGAATTGTGTATTAGAAGAAGGCGTTTAATTTGGTTTCAAAAAGGTTTTAATTGAGCGATTTTTCGAGGCCGTGAAATGTCTGTTCATAAAAGGTCATGACTTTGCTTTTTATATGGCCTGTAAAATTTACAATATGGCTCACATCCACTGCTATATTTTGTGAACACTATATGATCTCCTATTAATACTATAGATAAATGCATGACTTTCCGCACACAGAAAATATGCAAATCATAGTTGTGAAGCCCTTAGTGCAAGTGTAACATTTGGTCGAATGCAAAATGGTTCGGGAATTGGAAGTTAAAAATGATTTTACTCTTCTCTTAACCATAACCTTGAAGGAAAATTTAATTTTTGAATTATATAAAAATAATAATCTTTATAAATATTTTCTATGCGATATTTTCACATTTATGAGGGCCTGAAAAATCAGAAAAAAAAACTCAAGCTGCCAAATAACTCGTTGTTTACAGAGTGTTGATTTTTCAGGCGGCCGCAAGGACGATCATTTAAAAAACCGGCATCCTTAAATAAGAAAATAACCATGGGATTCTTCTGCATAATGATAAGGACTTCTGTATTTTATAGCTTAGCTCAATTACTGTAATTGACTGCCAAAAGAAAAAACCCATTATTAATAAATTTAAATTTATAAGGGCAAATAACTCCATGAGAAAAATTAGTGCTAAGTGAGGGGTCACTTTTGCAGATTTTAATTTTTGCAGATGGCCGGAAAAGAGCTTTTTCAAAAGTGTGCACCCCGATAAGGCTGACAAGCGCTTCATAAAAAATGAATATTACAATCCTGCCATCTGCCTCACTGATCCTGACGACTATTAACAAAAGCAATGAACGCCCATTTACCTATTCGGCTTTGCGACTTCTCTTAGGTGATGTAATTAGTTACGCTGAAGCGTAAAAGCGAACATTGTTTCCAAGTGCCCTAGACGCTAATAAAAGTGGGGGAGGCTTTAATTTTCACAAGAACGCTGTAGCGTGACGGCTGTGTCCTATGAGTACTGCAGCACTGTGTGTATGAGATGCATGGATCTGATATTGTTTTTGATGGTGGATTCGAAAAAAGTCGGAAAAGCCAAGTGAATAAAGTCCCTGTTTCAGCGATCGTGTCGCTTTCTTCAGGACTGCATCCTGGGACTGCGCTCTTTCCTGCTATCGGCAGTAAAAACTGCTTGTATCTGCTATCATTTCTGCCTCAAGAGTGTTTACAGCCAAAATAAGCAAAATCCTTTATGTGAACTAAAGCAAAAAAGTGAGTAATTATTAAAAATATTTCAATTGAAAAGTCAAATTGGCGAACAAGTGTTTTCAGTACCTCTTTATCAGGCTAAAACGGTTACAAAGAAGTTAAGGTTATGCGAATTACATGACTTATAAATGATTCGGGGACAATTAACATCCATTGTTCCCACGCCACTCGCATGACGGGGCGTGCTTTGGCGTGGTCGGCGTGTCGTGGTCATTGGGTTAAGGGGGCGAGGGAGAGGGGGGCCATAGGCTGTGAGTACGTCGGGTACCTTATGCACACACCCTGGCATCAGGAGATTGGCGCGACGTTGGGGTCGGCGTCGACCACGGAAGACAGAGCGCCTGTGTCAGAGTCTTCTGACAACATAGCACTGGATTGACTAGCCCTTTAGCCACTGCCTCAGCTGTAGCTAGCACCCGTTGGCGTAGGCCTTTGGAGAAGCTTGCTGGTGTGCGGTAGACAATCTGAAAGGCTTCTTTGGCATTGACTCGGTGATTCGTATCGACAAGATGTGCGAGCATAGAACTCGAGATCGATTTCTTCTTACCTTTGCCTAGCCCGGCCGGTATGTGTTCACGTACTCTCTTTTCCAAGCGCCTCGTTGTACGACCAATGTATCCCGCTCCACGGGAGTAAGTGAATGAACATGGGAATGTAACATGGAAATATTCGCTGAAAAATATTTTAGTTTACATTTATTTTCATGTTGTTAACGCGCCGTATTTGCGTTAACTCCAGTGTCGGGCACGTACATGCGCCTGTGCCCTGAATGCCTGCGGCCAATCAGCGGTGGGTAGAGCGTCGCTGTGCGTGGAGTTTTTGCCACTCACGTAAATATGAATGGGTAAGGTTGCCGCGCACGTTTTACGGGGTATACACTTGGCGGATGCAAGATTTTGGCTAGACCGTTACGCAGCGCGGGGAATTCCTTGTGTGCCATGCAGAAATCTCCGTAAACAGACGCTGTGAGCCATCGGGGGGTGCACAACAGTGTTAGTTCAGGGACTGTTCATGTCTCCATGCGGAAAGCAATCAAGCACCGGGGTAAGACCTGCTGTGAAATGGCAGTTGCCGAAATGTGCAGAATACCTAGTGTTAAGCTTCACTAAGCCATCAAGGTATTAACCAGTTTAAAGTCAAATACACTACTGGGAAGAGCATGCGAGTTTGTTGTGACCAGGCGGTGTAAGTGTGTCCCTGTACGTGCGCTACCGTCGTCGGGTCAGATCCCAAGTTGTAGGGAGAAGGTGAAAGGCACCGGAATGAGGGGTTTATTGTGCACAGAACCCCGAGTTGTCCTCTCAGGCGGCAGTGGCAACTGGCGGAGGCAGGACTGGTGTTGACTGCGTCCAGTCATGCCTGGAGTCCATGAGAAAATGATGGCAGTCGCTTTTGAAGGCTCGTGGGCCAAGCTCAAGTAGTGTCCAGTCAGTGCGTGTTGCATTTGCCGAGGGGTGGTGTTCCAGTGGCTTGTTTTGCTGGTTGCAGGGGCTGGCGCATGGGTAGCGGCGACACTGTGGGGACGCAATTGTGTCCGAGCTGAAGTCGGTCGAGTGACTTCAGTTCAGCTCGTCCGGGACAGCTCGCTGCAAGGGGTGAATGACCTTGAAGCAGCGAGGTCTTGAACAATGACACCAGACCGGTCATGTTGGCTGCCCGCTACAAATTCGATACTCCTTCCTGGCGGCTGCTAAACGATACGTTCGCTCAAAAACAGGGCATTATATGGTATCTTTGTCTACATATATTAATCATCATTCACCCTAGCCTAGCGTCTGGTGGGGCTGCACTGCCTCATAAGCCAGAGTTATGGGTTTCGCAGAGGTTAGTGCTGTTTTTTTTCACTGTTCCAAAGACATCTAGGGCATGTTGTTTTTTCATCTCGGTAGATGGCAGTTATCCCATTTAGCACAGAAGAACTACTTGCATTGAATCAACTTCAAAGCTCTGCCGAAAAAGACCTTAGGCATTTGTAACCTGATGCAGACCTCTCGCCGACTGAGGTCAGTAGGTTCTGCATTAACCACATAAACATTTTCCTGATCAATGAAAGAGTCGCGCTGTTTATTCCTAGGTTATGTGGGTCAAACCACCCCCTTCGAGAGATTTCTATGGGGCTGTGACTTATGCCTTACATTTCCCAGCAATTTTTTGGGGGCGTGCTGTAACCGTCTTAACTCTCTTAGGCCTACTTTGTCAAAATTAATAATTTTGCAACCAAGTCATCGGATTACCAGCGTGCATCCCTGATAATTCAACTGATCATTTCTGTATAACCGTTTAACAGAAACCGATGACTTAAGAAGCCAGGTCCGGCAAACGTATGCTTTCGATTACTTATCATCAGACCTGCACAGTAATTTAGGGGAAGCAGAGTAGCAAAACTTGAACACCGAGAAATTAATTTCTAAGATAGGGTAAATCAGCCTGTTTGAGACTTGTATACCCAGTCTGAAATTTGATATGACATAGTGCCTGTGCCTTCAAGTATGCTATATTGTGCAACCTATGTAAGCATTTTATGGATGTCACACGGGGATTCGGCTGTTGCTGATTTACGTCTGCCCAAACAATTATATCAATTGTTGGCCTGCGCCAATAGACCTTGATTCAGACTGACTTATTTTATGTTAGTGGCTAATTACTGCGGATTCAGCTGCGGCTGATGAACTTTGCCAAAACACTCATGACAAATTTTGTCTGCGCCTATAGACCATGGTTCAGACTGATTTATTTCCTGTGAGTGGCTAATTCAATTCAAGGATACAATTTCTAAATTCGAGTATCCTCCAGAAAACGCAAATGGAGTTCTGGGAGACTCAGTGCTGAGCCAACCCCCCCCCTCGCAGCTGTGCCAAGCAGCGGCAGAATATCGGCTAAATACTTATCTGGGCTTTTGGCTAGATCCTGTGCCGCTACTATTGTATCCTGCAATTTCAATATACACCACTAGTTGCCTATTGACATTTCATATTACTTGAGCACTCTGCTTTAGCTGGTGGATTTCAGCTCAAATATTCATACAGACTTTTAGACTGCGTATATCTGGCTTAATTCCAGTTGGTTTACTCCACTCGAGCGATTTTTTCTTGGGAAACTAAAAAACTGAAATAGAATAACTGCAGAACCGTGACCTCGAAGGCGCAAATTGGCAGTCTCTTTGGTCTCGGAACTAATACCTGCCTTAAAATGGACCCGGCGCCTAACACTGTCACCCGAATCAAACCCTAAACCTAGATCTATTTTGTGGGAGGACAAAGCGTGCCCACGACACGCGTATCTAGACCAGCATACGAATTTTCTTTCTATGATCAGTCACTCTAATAGCAATTAAACTTAGAAGACGAAGATGCGTTCACTGGAGCAAGAAATTTATTGGTCCGTCGTTTCGGATTCTCACTCGAACCCACCATCAGAGACAGTCACAGATAAGGGTTATGGTGGCACAAGGAGTTCAGTCGTTATAGAACATGGCTGCCATGTGACCATATCCGTACTGTAATTAACAGCTCTCGAAATCAATGCTGTGGATGCTAATGATGACATGGTGGCTTGTCAGTCCGCGTCCGAGTCATTAATTGCCATGATTTCGCCATCCGTGCTGGATGCTGGTGTGACAATTTCTCGGCAAACTGGTTCACTGTCACTGGGATAATTGCTCGCCCGCGCCCACCTCACTCGACTGATTCCCTGTCCACGGAAAATCTCAGCAAGCAAAATTGTAATGAGAGGTCATTGCGCTTGTTGATGGATTGCGGGCCTGAGAACCATGACTCGAGCAGCTCGCGGCCCACGCGATTGTCACCCCTTGCGAGGATTTCGGCCTCTTGAAATTTGAAAATATGGCCGGGTCCCGTCGAGTGTGCCGCCACCTGAGTGCTAGCGTCTCTTCGCCTCACTGCTGTTGCGTGCTCGGCATTTCGCGTGCGGAGTAATCTCCCAGTTTCTCCGACATAGTGGTTTTGTCCGAAACTGCACCAGATCCGGTAAAAGACTCCAGACGTTTTCTGCCGTGGCAGTGGGTCTTTCGGCCTCATGATTTGGCGCCTAATGGTTGCTTCTATCAGCAATCAAACTACCGTCTATAAAATCCTTTTCAAATCGCAATCGTTCAAATATAATAGCTTACCTCTACTTGCAAAAACTTGGTTATTAAGGCTGTTGTTGGCAGCATTACGTGAAACGAGTCCTCCTGTGCTTTGGCTTTAACTAGGAGGCGGAAGAGGCGGATGGTCGAGCTGACCTTGGTTTGGCTCAACAACCAACTTCATTTTCGGACAACTTTTGCTGTTCTGCCCTGTTTTGAGGGCGTTGCCCCTAAAAGATCCAGTTCACATTAAGTCGGGGTCACCAATGTGGTTCACTCTTATCGCGGTCGTTCAAATAATTTTATTGCTCGTGTTCTCTGTATGGATCCAAACACAGCTTTATTCACTTTTGAACATCTTCGATGAACTCGGCAACCTCGGTGGGATTCGACCGCACAACAGCAGTGAGAAGGCTTTAGTTCTGCCAATTCTCCAGCCACACAAGCTACGAGGCCCCATTGAGAGCTTCAATTTGGGCATATTTGGGTCAAGTTATTGCCCAGTTTACTGCAACATATGGAATCTATCAAATCTGACACTGTAAACTGACTGTTCAAGCAGGACTTCCGAACTAATCAATCTAGGATCTGCGACATAACTACAAGTCCTACTTATTTGATTGGTGGAACCTCGTAGCTCAGGTTGCTAGAGTAGTACCTACTTTCGAGCCTTATCCTTCCTGTCGTGGGTTCGCAGCTCAACGAGGTCGTCAAAGAAAATTAATGGTTTTGCAGATACGAGGCGTCCAGATCATCGGTGGTCTGTCCAGCGTCCCCATGCACTTTCTCGCGCATTAATTCCATCTCCAAGAAATAACTTGACAAATTGGAGAAAATTAATTAACAAGGTAGTCTCAAGGGCACCAAACGCATCGGTGTTAATCTAATGCCTGTTCCGATGCCACAGGACGTCAGATTAACAAAGTACACCCAAAACGAAGTAATGACCCTTACTATAGAACCGAGTTGATCCCCCTTTTGGGGATAAATAACCCTAAAGGCATTTGAGAACCACCCAAACCATCGGCATTAGAGCAGACCTTTAGGCTTTTCGAGCATTAATTTGTCAACGTTGAGTATCGGCTGTACTCAAACATTGTCCTTCCTTCCATGTGTTCACATCCCACGCTTATACCACTTCGCTGTATAGCTCTTTAAAAGCCCCGTTCGGCTCACATAGGGAAAAGCGCACCACTTTTAGAATCTCAAACCTACTTAAGGGGAAGAAATCTAGAAAGGAGCGTTTGAAAAACTCTGTTTAGTCAGTAAATTCTCCGTAGCCAATTGTCACTTCTTTGTTAAGATTTATTCCGGAATCACAACGTTCAAATTTCAGTTTATCATGCTTTGAGCGCTGACAACAGCAAAGGGGCTAGACTCGCGTGTTTCGCAGATGCGGGGCGTCCAGCTCATCAGGGGACTCCCCAGAGTTTCGCATGTGCTTTCTGGTATATATTCTATCCCCAAAATTAATTTCTCAAATTGGAGTATATTCTTTGTTAAGGAATTCTCAAGGGCTCAAACGTAAAGGTGTCAATCTAATGTCTGTCCCAACGCTATCTGACCGTTCGATGCACAAACTACACTCCACATGAAGTCATGATCCTGACTGTAGAACCGAGCGTTTTCGCCTCTTTTAGCATAAATACCCTTTTAGGCATTTAAGAACACGTCTTGGAAACCACCTGAAACCGTCAACATCGCAGGAGAGCTCTAAGCTTTTTGAACATTTATTTGTTAACACTGAGGACACCACGGGGAAACGTTCCGAAACGGAAATGAAGCAAGAAGAGAACTGGAGCGAAATTTCTTAAACAGGACAACATGACCTCCGAGAGGATAAATATTTAACAAGAATAAGTTCTGCCGTACAATGACCACCTTGCTTGTTCTTTAGCTTGCTTCTGCTTCACTCTCCAAAGTCACCGGAGGCAACTCTAGTCACTTCACCAGTATTCCTTCTCTGAAAGCCGTTACTGCATATATAAATGTCGTCCGTCACCGACCATCCCTGGTGCCGGGAAAGTTCAATAACTTGGACGAGAAGAATCTGTCAAAAACTTCCTCAAGTTGTCGCGGACTTACATTTGCATCAAAAGCCTTTATGATACAAATTAGGGAATTTTGGATTGACAATTCAATCCGATTATCTATCCTGTAAGGCAAAATCTGTTATCTACTCTAACATGCGGCTTACGTGATATGAAAGCCCGCACTGAGAATGAATGAATTCGAAAAATACTACTGCTGTGATGATGACAGCCTTAATCTGCGCCAGCTAAGAGTAAGCGGCTTACCAAATTTGTGCTTTTAGAGTTCTTTAAGGCTTCAAGATGAATCGTCTTCGAGACTGCATAATATTTCCCGCATATATGGGCACCATTACGCAAATTTGCATAAGGGTGGACTTCGGATTTAGCGACTGACTAAATTAACGTATTCCATAATGGGATTTACATGGTAAAATGAAGAATTAGCAGAAAGTGTGCTGCAAAAGGCTTGTGCTAATAAGGGGAAAATACTCAGGAATCCCACTAAACCAGAGGTTATTTTGGATTTGGAATATAATCGACTGACCGGTTTAGTTAATGCAGTTCAACATATGCATATGGAGCGAACAAATTAAAATTTAGCCCAGATATCACGATTGGCAGCATAATGAAGGGGAGAAAAGGCTCAAATTTGATTGGTTTAAGGAAACGTTAGCTAGATTGAGATCTGAAGCTTAACCTCTGCGTCGTTTATTGCGATTTTAGTGATCAAGTTGGAGGCATGAAATATCTTGCCTACGGGATTTTAATTAATTGCATAAGTGTCGCATTGGCGTGCAAAAGAACAGAAGGTACAGAGATCGGTTATTATTATTTTCATTATTATGCATATCTGATAGCACATCTATTTCCGAGAATTCTGTAGTCTCCTTATCGACTAAATCAAACAAAGTATTTTCCTTAGTGTTAAAAAATACGTTCACATGAATGCACTACAATTGCTGCCGATGGAGCAAGCACACACAGTGCGATTATCTGATTCTTTCAAACCAACTATCATGACGAGAAAACATGAAAATACCTGCTTCCCAAAAATATAAGTATTTATCATGAAAAGTGCAGTTCTTTCTTCTAGGCGGATAACTAGGGATACGGCTTTCAAGGGAGAAAGAATGACTAACACGAAACTTTATCAGCCAGGACATTCAGCCGCAGCCTTTAAATGCATGTGTTTGGATTGTACTTCTTTTTGTTTATTGATTTGACGCGAACGGATTTCTTTTGATATGCTGTCAATTTACCAAGTATATTTAGAAAATGAGTCAAGACCTCGTAACCTATCGATTTTCCAATCAGTAGCGATCGCCTGTTAAGTTTACTAATGAACGTCTCCTTCGATGGGTCTGACCATGGCCGTCTCTTAAATATGCACAAGTATGCCGAGGGCTGAAATCTGATTGTTAATAACTCTTAGCAAACAAGACTTTCCGGACATAGACACTAGTGTTTGGAAGCATTTACAGTTTATATGTCAAAATGTTTTTTCATTCATTACCTGAGCATACATTTTTATCAAGTTTCCTAAACGATCAGACGCACATACACAGACAGTACGATTAACAAAATGCTCACTTATACCGCGGGCGAACGCGATGAGATGCGGCGGAACATAAACAGTCTGCTCCATAAAAAACTACGGGCTGACTGGGCTATTGGGATCTGCCTACGTTCAAGTAACAGTTCAAAGATTATCCTTCCAAAGGTCTTTGTTGGAGAGCTAGTGACGCGACGGCCACTCACTGATGCGGCACCCGAAACGTGCCTGTCTCCCTCGAAGTTGGCGCAAGGCGCCAAACAGAATCAAACATATCACAATACATCTGACCTAATCATAAATTTCGCCGTTATCAAATCACCTGTGCCATCGTTCTTAAGAGACATAGGCAACTAATCGATCTTCCTGTAGGAAAACTGTAAATCTTAAACGACAACGACAAAGGTGCCCATTAATGGACCCGTGTCATTCTTGACGTTGTGCGTCAGAAGTCACCACTCGGAGAAGCAGTGAAGCAGGCCGGTCTTTAGATTGTCCAAATTGTTGACTTATCCCCTAAGTGCTTTGGTTGTTGTCTTTGGACACTGCAATCCGTGACCACGACCCTATTTCTGCTATTGTAGTTATGCACATCGAAGTACCACAGTGGCACGAAACAGCGACCTTCCTCAACTTGAGTTTCAGTGCTATCAACAAAGCACTCAGTGCTATTGAAATGCATGCTTATGGATATGTGCTGCGCCTTGAACTTGGAGATATTCAGTTCATAAAACGTTGCCGAGTGGCATATTTCTCGGACGAAGAAAGCTACATCTGTACCGATATCCTTTTGCTGGGGGATATTTATGCGACCCCCGTAAGGCCAAACTACCTTCTGATCCATCTTCGACTTACTAATAATAATTTCCTAGTCCTTCTGATATAACGGTCATTTTCTCGTCTCCCCCTTCTAGATGAACATTTTTCGAGGGTCTATGCGTCCGGCAACAGCAAGATATACTACGCAAATGTGGGCTAATATTTCCGGTCGGATAAGAAGAGAACACCCAGAAGTGCTCGGTCTTGTTGAAAAATTTTCAGCTGCAAGAGCACACGGGGACAAGGGAAAATTCATTGCATCTCACAAAAAGAGCATATCCCCAGACAAACTGGAATCATCACTGGACTCTGCTGTGAGAATCCTGAACGACTACCTTCCACTGGCTTACATAAGTGCAAAGCCCTTTAATATGCACTTGATCAGTAGACTATAAATTGTTCATAAATTATTATCTTGTTTTTTGTAAAAATGATTTGTTTTCAACTACCGTGCTGACCTCTGGGCAACGGCTTTATTATTACAATAATACTTTTGCTTCACAGTGCAGTCGGAACTCGCAGTGGAGGTTAAAATACAGGACATTTTCGACACAACAGTTTACACAATGGTCTGCTTTGCGTTTGAGTTACCAGCATGGACAGGAGTAACATTTGACGACCTTTCATGTCACCTGTTATAACCATACTGAAGAATCCGCGTCCAATCACATAAAAGATCGCGTAACCTCTGCAGCGGGAATGGGCGATGAATGCCACTCTATTGAGCAGACATCTCAGACTTAGATTTTGGTAAACCAGCATAGTGAAAGAAAATATAGGAAAGAACGGACATTAAGGTTTTTAATCAAATTTATCAGTCCGAGACATAGGACCAATAAAGTAACCTTGGCAGTCCCGTTCCCTCGCTGGAAATTGGTAATCCTGCACGAGAAAGGGGTCACGTTTTTAGATTGGCTTCCATATATAAACTATTTACACCGACTATTATTTCCCAGACGGCCTGTTTTTACCAAACTAACCGACACTGTCTTTCAGGATCTCATTGTCGGTGTTGGACTCGTTAGCGCCTGGCGTTTAGTCAGTTGAATTTCAAAAAGTTTGCGCACATTGTCGAGGTTGCAAATAATTCGGTACGAGCGAAAGGCCAGTTACAGAAAACAGAAGGGAAGAAGTAGACGTGATTGCCGGCATGAGCTTTTTGTCTAACGTTTATCACTCGCACTCGAAACCATCATCAGAATCAGCAACATATAAGATCAGTGGGCGTACAGAAGTTGCGGTTATTAGAGGATTCAACAGATGCGCTGGTATATACCTACCAATGTTAATTTCTTTCGAACTCACCACATATAGTCACACTCGTTCTGATAAATACACGAATGTCCGCATCTGATTAGTTTATTGCTACACCTCCATTATCAATACTTGTCCTCGGCCCCGAAATCATCACCAAAAAAGAACTCCGTCTATGGAGTTGAGTACTAAGATTTCATTTATTGGCTGCCTCCGGTCTGTTCATCACATCAATCACAATTGGCGCAAGAAGGCGTCTGACGGCCAACGAGACGTTAGTCACGTATGGAAGCGTTTGTCAAAATTTGGGGTCGGTTCGATCTGGCCTGTCAGCACGTGATCCCCGTTCGATGACGACGGAATTATCATCCACGTACTTAGTTCAAAGGTTAGGTCTATGACGTCGGAAGACCACGGACCCCGACCGCTGCAGTATAACCTCAAATACGAGTCGTAAGATCGCGGAACTATGGTTGTGTTTATCGTTGGGATGTGGATTGCCCTTGCCAAACTAAAACAACAATAAATGGAAAATAAAGAGCCTTCCGTCTCCATCTTTGTTAGATAAAATCCCCTTGATTTAGAGGCTGAAACTAACGACAGGGCAATCAGTATTGCCCGAACCCTCCTCTCCATCATTGATTTTATTTTGCGCAGAAAATCCATCTCGAGTATTGTCTTTCCAGGCGGGGATATGCTGTCAATGAAGTCTAGAAAACACTCCACAATATCACGAAAAATAAATGGCAACCGGTCATGAGCTGGATTTTGCAGACACCCTGATAATTGCTCCAGTGGGGAGTTGATTAAAACGGAGGACTCTGATGAGAGCTTTCTCGCCCGACGCAATACTTCCGCACCGCCATCCAATGACCTGCGTACGCACATTCCTATCTGCCACCTTAACCGCTGAATGGTTAAAGATCCCGATAACTGCCGTCACCTCTAACCTTTAGAATGCTGTGCGAGACTAAAAAAAACCAGATCAGTAGTTTCCTTGTCCAATAAACCTCCTTCACCGTTACTCATACCTGTATGTTCCTGTTCTCAGTGTTTTAAGCGGACATTGCTGAGGTCAGCACGCAGGGAGGAGATAAATGCCAGCAAGACTCAAATTCCGCCAGCTCGTAGAGTACATTCACCTCTGGGTCGGAATGGATTGCAATACTTGAGAGGGACATGTTATGACCTCAGCCAGGACTCAGTTATCCGCGCTTGGTCCTTTACTGATTATTTGCCAGACACCGGAGCCTGTTCATCTGCCAATTAAACTTTGCTAAAAGTCTTTTACACCCCGAGACCTGTGAGCGCATTGTGTGGCCATCAAGCAGAACAGGGCTATGATAGATAACAGGGGGCTCATCAAATAGACGACAGCCATATGTCTACTAATAAATCCTGACAACATATCACGTGTCTGAAGAGCCATCACTGAGCAAAGCTCTGGAACGTACGCTACATAAAAACGAAAAGCCGGCATCTCGAGGTAACCGAATCATCTGCACGATGATTGAGTTTAAACCCCTTCCTGAGTAGTCTATTCAAAACAAAAACGCATTTCAGAATTTTGGTCAGATTTTCATGAGCTAGCACGTCTACTTTATGTATCTAAAGACATACTGAGATGAATATCGCGAAAAATGCACAAAAACGAAAGCGCAGACGAGGAGAAGTAACCACAAATGGAAGACTTGATCCAAAAAAATTCATACTGGCCTAACAGGCAATTAATTACCAAATATCCTCAGCTGAAGCATAGTGTTAAATGCATTTTACACGGCGTGTGTTTCCGGCCTACCTGCGGGATGAATCATGAGATTTCTCAGATTTCACCTGCGGCCACTTTGAATAAACCTTAATGTTGTGGAAAGTAGAAGCCCAATTATTGCGCTAAATTTGCTTTGAAATCTTTTCGGATCTTTTGAAAGGCAAAACGCTTCCTCAAAAATCATTGGACTTAAAACTTGCATGCCGAAAATTCATCTAGTTGTCTGCACGTGAATTCTGGTCATCCTGACATAAAAGCTGATGACAGATACAGGTATGATTTGTCTAAAACATTGCGCACGTTGCTCGCCTGTCCACACTCTTCAACGAAATTTCTTTTTCTTGTGCAGAAAAAATACGCACGTAATTCTATCAGACAAAATGTTCACAAATGTCTGCGAAAATGGCTTTTGTGATATTTTTGGGTGATTTCCTGTGCAATACTCATCATCCGAGTGTGCTTTTTTGATAGACGAGTAATATACTCACAAAAGTCTTACTAAGTAAACCATTTTGCCATTAAATGTTGTTTTTTTTTGTCCGGTCATTACCGTATGAATCAATCTTCTAGTTTTTAATTTTAAAAAATAGGCATTATATCGATTTTGGAGAGTTAGGTTAGCAAATCTGTTCGACTTGGCGTCTAAAGTGCAGCAATAACGCATAACATCAATTGTTCGTTTGAACGGTCTAAAATTGTTTTGTCCTTTGGAAGACCCTATGCTTTGTCGACAGAGTGCCTACCATCACCAAATCATTTTCGGTTTTGAACATATGAAACATTACCTCCCGTGTGGTCTACCTTCCGCACACATGCAAACAACTATCAATTACATTTAGATTTGTCATTCAAAGACTCGCCTAGCAACATGTGTTCTTGTGAAAAATTTTGTTTCTTTGACGCCCTCAGCAAGGAAACCGAATGAATTCCTGTTTGCCACACTAAACCGCATCTCAATCAATTTAAAAGTATGCATAATACACGAATCCTCCGGAAATCGCTTTGGGTGATATACTCAGAATGACGGCTGCTAAGAAGTCGCCAAACCTTAAATCACATTAATGTTTCGAGCAAATTTCGATGTAGACTTCACTTAACCTGTTTTTAAATGTTTTCCTATTCCCGTTATCAGAACTACTCAGTTTTGTGTAGGCACTGATTCCGTACATCAAAATGTGAGGCTAACACAAGCATAGACATTTTGACATTTTCGGGGTTTTCCGCTCTTTAAAAAAACCTGGTATATTTTAACAACGTAACATTACCCTAAACATCTATTTTATGCTTTTTATACCCTTAAAGATGTTATTTACCAACTTCGAACTTGGGTCCATGCATCGGTGTCAGCTTGCGAGTGATTAGCAATTGTTTGTAGATTTCAACATATATTACGACTTAGGTACCATACTGTATATTATAACTTCAACTTCAGACTATGCGAAGCACACATTTGGCTGTCAGAACGGGAAGTACTATACATTCTCAAAGTTTTGCATAAAGTACATCATAACGTCTTTCAGTCGTAGCAAACACCAATTTAGCCTGCACATCCATGCCATGTTTGCTGTTGGGATGCTTTCAAAATAACTTACATTGTAGCTTGGATCGCAAAAACAAACAAATTTAAACAAAGCTTATTTTGCACACGTGACGCATAGTAATACTGCAACCTTCAGTGTAAAACTTCGGCAACCTCGAAAACGACCTCAAAAAGCAGTCCTTTAGTGGACAGACTAAGCACAGCATCTAGGGATAGACGATGTAGCGTCGTAGGGTCAGGCATTTTAGTTTGGAAACTTTCCATGAAAGACAACTGAAAATTTAATGTCAGTTGACCACTTTTTTGCAAAAATAGACAAACATAGTGTGTGTGGCAGGCAAATTCTGAATCTAAAGTACAGACGTTTTCTAAATGAGCGTTCAGTTATCGCGAGCGATGTGTTTCAGAGCATAGTGGGCAAGGGAGGGTGACTTCCATGTGAGGAGCAAATTTGTACCACTCCCCTAACGCCGGCGCATCAACACTGGTGGCAGGATCGAAAGAGTGAATTGTGATTGTTCTTAGTTTAGTGCAGACGCCTAGTAATTCGCATGACATAGATGCAACTGTTCACCTCCTGGTCGAATTGGAGGCTGAATGCGATAAGCGGAAAATGTGAATGGCAGCAAGATTGCTAGCTAAAAGCCGAGACCGTATTTTGACGCTCTCTGGCACAGCTGTGATAATTTCGGCCTGAGCGTTTCAGCCTAAGTTTAAATCTTTCTTTATTTCCGCGCGCATTAGTGTAGTAAACTGAAAAAATCCTTCGAGGCAAAACCTTTGAAGCTTCCGCCGATTGTTTATATAGATTGTTAATCTCTAAGCTATCAGTTTTAGTTGACTAAGCAAGTGCTAATCGTACAGTAGATGTGCTAACTCATGAAATACCAACCAAACTTTCGAAATGCGTTCTCCTTTCGAAAAGATAAATTAAGTAGTGTTGTAAACCTAATCATGATGCAGCATAAATCTATAATGATCCAATTACCTCAGGGTGTCGACTTTCGAAAAAATTTATTTTCGGCTGCATACAAGATCTATACTCTGCAAAAAATGGCTACTTAATTAGTATGCAATTTTCTCATTGATTGTCGATGCTCTTGAAAATTCAATTATATTTCAGGGAAAACATGCATAAAAATATTCATTCTTTTACTTATTCGGTAGAAAATCACGTCTTCTTCCAATTTCATACTCGAAAGAAAAGGAAAATTCGGTTTTAAAAATTTTTATAATTGTGAGGTTTTTAAACACCGTTAAATGACCGTTCATGAAACGTCATGTATCTGCATTTACGAATGTGGCTTGTAAAGTTAACAATATTGCTCAAATCCACTGCTTAACTTTATGAACTTCATATGGTCTCGTCTTAACACCGTAGACAAATACATGGTTTTCTGTACACGGAAACTATACAACTTGTAGTTTTGAAACTCTGAATGCAAGTGTAACAGCAGGTCGGGTTCAAACTTATTCGGGAATCAAAAAAGTTTTTTTAAAACCGAATTATATTCTGCTTTTGAGTAAGAAATTGGAAGACGACGTCATTTTCCACCGAGTAATTAAGAGAATAAATATTTTTATGCATGCTTTCCATGAAATATAATTGAATTTTCAAGGGCATCGAAAATCAATGAGAAAATTGCATACTACTCATTTAGTCATCTTTTGCAGAGTATAAATCTTGCATGCAGCCGAAAATAAGTTTTTTCGAAAGCCGACACCCTGAGGTCACTGGATCGTTATAGATTTATGCTGCATCATGATTAGTTTTACAACACTACTTAATTTATCTTTTCAAATGGAGAACGCATTTTGAAAGTTTGGTTGGCATTTCATGAGTTAGCACATCTACCGTAAACGCTCCAGTCAGCAAGCAGACCAACTGATGAGCCGTGACTCTTACCACTGCGTCAGATCACAACGAAAGATCTGCAAAATACGCATCCGAACACCTATCTAGTACCCGTCTGTGGATATGTTTAATCTATAGGCATTGGCAAACTCTCATTTCTGCCACAGTTTTGTTTTATTGATTCAAATATGCGCGAGAGAAGACCGCGCGATTAGAAAGATGTAATTTAGTTGCGTGCAAACGAACGGCAAACCAGTGACCCTAGGTTATTGGTCGAAGAAAGTCGAATTGGGTAAGACGGTACGCGGTAGGCAGATGTAACCATAACCTTAATCATAAATATAACCCCAACAGCATTTTTTTTAATAGTATGCGTAATCATTTTCTTATTGTCAACTCTAAAAGCAACCCCGAAGTACACTTAAATCAAATATGTAGGCATGTTAGAGTAATTAAAATAGGGCACGCAATTCTTGCCATTACCAAGATATATTCCACCCAGTTTCTTCTTCTTCAATGTTGTATGAGGGATCGTTCTTCACAGGTTGATTTTGGCTACGACGTAGCAAATTCATCCAAGTCTTTGTTTCACCAAAATCCTTATGTCTCATGAGCGGTGAACTGAGGCTGCATTCATTTCAATTTCGCCATGTAATGTTTGATTCCATCTACGCCTAAGAGGCCGTTCCGCATTTGAGCCATTTAAGCCAATGGGACGTAGGTTTGTGCTATACACTGCTCAGTCTCTTTATTAATGTATCTTGCAGCCTATGCCATGTAAATATCTGGTGACAATCGGGAGATGACACCCAAAAAAATCCGTAACCTAGAAATAATACCGTTAACAGTGGACTCAAACGCCTTCAGGCTATATCAGCGGATGCAGGCCTACTTTCACGCACTACTCGGACTTTCCGCGATGGCCTTACATGGGCTGGCCGAACGAACATCGCAGGAGGTTACATGGACGATGGTCGCTGTTACCCAACCTTCCCCATCGTTACACACGTACACCTGAATATACGGCATACATTCGCATTATGGCAGTTTATTACAAAACAAAATCACTTTTAAATAGGATATGTCTGCACAACATGAAACAGAAACATTTCCCAGGCATTTGTCAAAGACATGGCATTGAGTTCAATCCAAAGACGATACTGTACTTCGTCCACGTGAGCCCACAGAGCTCGACCACATACAGGGTCTCCCTCGTGGAGTTTCGTTTTCAGTCTACTCCAGTATGCCTCAATGGCCTTTGTGTGCCGTCCGGTGGTAGGGTCCTTGAAGTTCTTTGAGTGGTTAACAGAGAAATGTAGATAACCTTCTGAGGGAAGACTACAGCTTATTTTTGGAAGTTAGCACAAGCCATTTTTCAGCATCTTCTCTGGGGCATGAAGTTTGCAAACAAAGAAAGACCAGTTAACTTGTCTTATCTCGTATTTCACTAAATGGGATGGACGTCGAGAAGACAAATAATGTGGACCTCAGATTTTTGATTTGGGAGGGGAGTTCTTTAACTCCCACCCTTTAATAGAAGTGGCCATTTGACACTGCCTGCGAACGCAAAGTTACTAAAAATATTGTCGGTCTGAAGACACCAAATAACTAGATATTCACGTTCCAGTTTGCCAACCGTTATTGACGAAACTTTTTTAATTGAATACTTTCCACTATTCAAACTCCAGACAGAAAAAAACGACCAGTCCATTTTTATTCTTTGATTCACAGACAGTAGCCGATCTCATGAAATTTCAGTCAAAATTCTGAAAAGCGTTTTCGATTTGGAAGAACTACTTTGGTGGGGCTGATATATTGATTGTTCTGTGTCCTAACTCTTTGATATTTGCGACACATCAGGATATGGCTTTCGAATACAATTCTTTTTAGAATTCTTGCATAATCCAAAGCTGCTGTAAATGGCCACTTAGGAAGTATGCACTTTTCACGTTGACTTCGAGTGGTTTTATACATTCAAATATATTTTATTGAAAACGCATGCAAAATATGCTTTCTTTAGCTCCTTCGGTAGCACGTCACATACCAGGATAGGCCGCACAACTAGAAAGCTCCATACTAGGGGCGTGCAAACGGGTAATGTAGAGTTAATTTTCAAGAAAAGTCCGATTTGGATAAACGGTAGGCAGAAGGTAAAATTAACCCCAAGCCCTATATCATTCTCGACGGCAAATTTGATCACATATATTATGATTTCCTAAGTTCAGCCTGAAAAGTAAATCCAGTGTGATAGGTCTACTAGAATTAAATGTGTAGGCAGGTTGGGATAATACAATATTGGCATACAAACCCATTATGGAAATACATTGCATCATCCAAAGTCCCCTGTTTCACTGCGGTCATATGCCCCGGGCAAGGACATTCACATGCTATGCCGTCATTATGCTGATCTTCATCATAAACGTTGAAGTGAGATTGCATTTATTTCAATGTATCTATATAACGCTTAGTTTCATGTTACAAATGGAACCTTTTCAGCCAATGGGATGTCTGTTTGGGAAACGCCGTGCCACGTCTTTAACTGACGTTCTTCGGAACGTATGTCATGTTAATACAGTTTTGCTGTGTGAATAATAGAAAACCTCATCGTAGTGTCCTGAGAAGGTATAGGAATTGCCTTTAAGATATTGTTTACATACACCCTGAAAATTCTTAAAACTAGTGAAAACACAAAGAAAGCCTGGATATTTAAAGGACTTATAAACTCTTCTAAAATAAAACTAGGTCCTGCTTCCTGACGAGCAACTTTACAAAAAAGAAATTATGCCGAGTGTAATTTTCATGATGGGAAGTGCGGACATCAATATTTGTAAAGGATTTAAAATGACATTGCAATTTACTTTGAATGTTGGAGAATCGAGGCTCTCAGAAGCCGATGACGGTTAATTTCAACACAACAAATACTCCCGTTACACAAAAGTTGAACTTATTTCGTGCCATTAACTTGCGTAACATATTCGGAGGAATCACAAGTGATTTGTAGAGATATATAAATTCTCCCTAGTGGAGAGGGAATACAGTCTGCATATGTAGCCGACGACGGACCATGAACTGTGGTCCAGTTTAATGTCTCAGCAGATGAATGCGGATGAATGGAAGAAATAAGCAAGGCATCATAAGCCTGGCATATTTCCTAAGGGATTCAAACAAAGGAACAGATTAAGGGAAACCCCAGGAGTCGCCGATTCGCTGCAGATTTGAAAAACTGTCCCCGTGAAGGCGAGTACAGTTGGATTCCGTCTACTGAAAACTTTAATTCTTGCCTCATTCTCTGTCCGTTTATCACAGTGAAGAAAGTAACGAATTCGCGATTTCGTGTTTACTTAAATGCAGGGAGGGGATCCAAGGTATCGCGCACGTACACCTTAGCAAATTATAAATCAGACTTCACAAGGACACGATTAAATCGTCTTCAGACTCGTAACAGTAATGTCATCAGACCAGCCTACCGTCAAAACTAGCTGCGGCCCTGAATTAAGCAGGAAGAAACTGTTTTGGCTAGATGCAGAGACCCTAATAAGTAATTATTTACTTGATATTTATATGTCAGACAAATATTTTGACCGCCGCAGCTTATTTAGATCTACTGTCCTCTGCGAAACACGTTATTCGGTAACAAATGAATACGTTTTGGCCCGTCTTTCTCGACTTTTCACGAAATTTTATTGAGGTCAATTAGGCCATAAAGGTGAACCTCAGATTTCCCAATTTCATAAGAGATTTTGTCGACTCCCTATCTAAAATAAAAACGTGTTGGTAGTTTGGTGCATGAAAAAGTCATTTGGCACTACCTCCAAGCACGAGGTTTTAGGATTTTTAACTGTGTTCTGACGCCAACTAAGCCTGAAGTTCATTTTCTGGTTTAATATTCGCTACTGGACGAACACGTTCTCATTAAATGGTCTCAGCTATTCAAACTTCATGTAAGAATCGATGTTCAAAACGCGGGTAGTGTATATGAATTTCTCCACTCCTACCGGGGCGCTCGAAGAACTGAGACTTGAAAAATATTGCAAGCACTAACTGAAATCCAAACTAAAGTCAAAATGCTGATAACTGAAAAGACAAATTCAACTATATAAATGAAATTTGATTTTGACTCTGCCTTCTGAGAGATATAATTTCCTATTTAACGGCACTAGTAACTAATAAAGATATCACAATGTCCGTTTAAGTTGATTTTGCCATATCATAATCTGATGTGCCCCTAAAACACCCCGGCCTCATCTGAATGAAAAGGTAACTAAATCTTTATGTGACTGTCTTTTTAGGTTAATATATCCACTGGCTAAACCGAAAATATCTAGATCGTGGCTATTTGTTCACCTATACGGCGGACAATTTTCAAACATTTGTCGTCAATGCTCTTACGTAAACACGGGAATATATGCAAATTTGCAAACTCATAGCCATTCTACTAAAAGCACCGAGCATGCATTTTACTGGAAAAAATTACGTGAATACAATTTTTGCATCAGGCATAAAAAACTTTCTTAAAGAGTCTGGACACGCAAATGAAATGCGCAACGTTTCAGACGTCCAAAAATTCCCGCATCAGTTTCCGTCAACAGTTTCCATGAGATAGATCCTGCACTGTAAGTCTGTCGAAAGTCTATTTCGCCAGAATGGGTAACCCGATCGATCCATTGCTACGTGGATGACCGAAAGATCACCAAACCCTGGACGTTGACGCGGAAAATAAAAAGCTTTTCATCAGGATTTAGTTCTAAACGGAAGCACCGAGGGAACTTTTAAGAAGGCGCCCAACTCAAGCTTGGTTATGCATCTCTCCAGCAGTTAACACACGTGTACACCAATAGGAATAACCTACGCTGCACTCTGGTGCTTCTGAAAGTTGACGATTTTGGTGCTGAAAGTTAGGACGTTTGCGAAAAGCGGTAATGAAAACGATATATCGCTTGTCGGTCTGATTGTACATGTTAAGAAGCCAGATTTATTTACATCAAAACCCTTCCTTATTCGTAAATTGAACCAGCGTAACGCCAAGAAGAATGTTTTTTGCAGTTGAGTCTTGTTATTTTCTTTTATTAACTACTATCTCGTCAAAACTAAAAGGTGCAATTTCTATGTTTTGTTTGCATAAAAATGGGGAATCAGGAAATTATTGGTATGATATCCTGCAACGCAATGTATACTGCTAGCTGTCTGTCGACAGCAAATGCATCTTGCGCGCTGTGGATAACGGCCAACGGCCCAAGTATTCATCCATCAAATCTGGGTCTACGTCAACAGACCGTTGTTCAAACTGATTCACTCCTAATTAGCAAATGATTTCTGGGTAAATTTAAAGGCAGTAAGATACCCTTTTTGAGTAGATAATTTAAAGAATACGTTATATCAGAGATAGAGCATCAACCAGAGAGCAGACAGAGAGTAACGGGTAGGGACACACTGGTTAGCCGAACCCCTCGCAGCGGCATAATATCAGCCAAGCACGTATCCGGGCTTTAGGCTAGTTGGTGTGTCGCAAGTATAGTAACCTATAACCCAAATTACTCGCGTTTCTTTTTACTATTAATTGCCAGTTTTTGTTTTTCATATCTGCTCATTATGTGACCTTATCTTCTTCTCCATCTAAGCAGTGTAGATTCGGGCATTAGTGAAAAGTTTGTGCTTGCATAAATCTGAAGGCCGTTCGTTTGTGTCGATTGCGCAGAAATACTGGTAGGCGTTGGCAGATGACACATTGGTTTTTTACTCGCAGATTCTTGAAATACGTTCTAAATGCAAACAGAGGATACGCATGACAGAAATAAGTATGACATTTGGACGCAGTCAACGTTCTCACTAATAAGCCAGGTTATCATAATACGAAAAATAATCTTTCTGCCGAAGCATCTGCCGACGTGGTTTATGACATACAGTGCGTGACCTATCTCATGAAATGTTGGCCGAAATTCTGAACTGCGTTTTCGATTAGGAAGGCTTACTTGATGGCGGTTATAATACTGGTTATCTTGCGGCATAATCTTATATCATTTCGGACTCGGCAGGATGTTAGCTTTTGAATACACTGCTTTTCAGTCGTCTGTAGAAACCATACTTGGTAAAAAATGACTACTTAAGTAGCATGCATTTTTCCCATTGATTTTCGATGGTCTTGGAAATTCAAATATATTTTATAGAACCTAGAAGCAAAAATATGCTTTCTTTTAGTCAATTAATAGAGAATCACGTCGCCTTTATATTTTATACTTAAGGAAGGAGTATAATTGGGTTTTAAAAAAGTTTTCTAATTGCCGAAAAATTTGGAGCCTGATCATTCGTTGCATTAGCGCTTAGTGATTTCACTCGACAAGGTGCATGCGTTCCGCGTAAAGAAAATCCCATGTTTTTCTATGTCATTAAAGCGATATCATACAGGGTCCACAAAATTTTGCAATGGATGCGGAACATGTTGTACATTTCATGAGGAGCAGTGGTAAACGGCCAGGTACGATGCTATGTGAATGGACATATCGCGGTCTTAAAAAGTCTCATAATTATAAACTTCTTTAAAACCTAAGTATACTCCTTCCTTAAGTATAAAATATAAAGAAGACGTGATTCTCTATTGATTGACTAAAAGAAAGCATATTTTGTTCGTTTTTTCTATAAAATATATTTGAATTTCCAAGACCATCGAAAATCAATGGAAAAAATGCATGCTAATTAAGTAGTCATTTTTCACCGAGCACGCTTCCTACAGGAGATTGAAAAGAAGTGCTTTTAAAAGCCGACGTCCTTCCAAATCCAAAATGTTATAAGACTATGCCTTAAGATAATCAGTATCACAACCGCGACCAAGTAATCCTTCCTAATCGCAAACGCATTTCAGAATTTCAGCCAACATTTCATGAGATAGGTCACGCACTGTATGTCCAAACAAATGCATTAAACACGTTAATCGGAAGCTCCGCCTGTGAGTACAATACTATGCGTTGACGTTGCTCGATGTTCATCGTTTTCTGGTGAACAATTAGGTTCATAGAAAAACGATATTTGCCACTATTTACCCTTGCGATGGTTTTATAAGAAGACATAGGAGACTGCATACGCATCATGCAATTCATAGGCAAGCGCAGTAGTAAACCGATGAATCACGATAATAAACAGTTGACCACAGTGGACTACCTGGCATTTGGAACCCATCAGTGTTATATTTTAGACTTTATTCAAAGGCATATGTAAGGTAACAGGAATGCGTATAACAGGCTTTTCAATATTACTACATTGCTATAATTGGAATCCAACCATGACAAGAAAGTTCTCCAAAATTTGGTGTTATTCAGCAAACTTAGAGATTGCTTTCTCCGATTGTCTGCGGTTTCGAGGAAATGTGGGAGGCCTTCAGCAATTCAATGATTTCGTCAGCAAATACAAGTTACGAGATCGTTGCAATTACTGGAGCAAGACCGTCTTGTTCGGGCATATTTTTATAAAGACTTTCAAGTGTAATTGTACCAGTATCAACCAACTGGCGGGATACTGATCGTTTTTGTTAATGTAGCCTGCTTTTATCGCATTAGAAGTGTGAATTATCAGAACGACAAAAACATATTAATGAAATGTCTAGAAGTCACACGCTCTTTTTTCATCCAACATCAAAAGAGGTAATGGAAACAATCCGTTTCAGTAGATAAAACTTTATACATTCCAGTCAACTCTAGCGTAGTATCAAATGTGTGCAGTTGCATTTGGACGGAAATAGCCTCCACAACCCTTTTAGCTCCCTGATTCACACCTACTGAGCGTAGCCCATATTTACGGGTTATTTGACATCGGTTGCGTAATGAGAATGACCAAATGACAGGGTTCTAAATAATTGCAATGTGTGCGCCCCCATGTGCGACTAATCAGAAGACAAGCAAATACCACCAAGATGAATTGCTGTAACATTGCATTGTGCTACTCTTGGTCGTCGCGTATTCGCATATGATCGAAGTTACACATGCGCATTTAATTTTGGAATTTGTCGAAGACTGTAAACGTCGCCAGTTTCGGTGGAGATTTCATGGTGCAGGCATGTAATTGCATCACATTTAAATAAAGGCCGAGGCAATGTGTGGTCAAACGGCATGAAATATTGTTTGTGACGGGCATTGGCCATCAACGGACTTGGCCAAGTCAACAGTTAAATCCACTCGGACGCTCTGTCACAGTCAGATTGGAATTGCTGCGGCAGTTTTCTCGACCAGGCAAAACAGAGTATTAACAAACCTGCAGTCTGAAGACGTCCCGATCATATTTTCTAAGGTCAGGACTGTTTTCCCCGACTGGAACTCGCAGACTCGACTCTAATGCATAATTTGGCGTCAACAGCGCAGTCCGAAGGACGGCCTAGTACGAAGGGCATGATTACTTCAAATTAAATCCAATTTTGAGGCAAAACGTGCATGCTTAGGCCTTGGTCAAATGAGTGGTATAATGACCATGACGGAGTTAAACGTGTATCAATACCGGTCACTAGAATGAGGACGTTACTGTGTGAAGGACGTTGAGTAGAATTAATTCGAAACAGATACCAAAGTCCAGACACCGTCAAACCAATGGTAACCTTAAACCTAAATCCTAAAATAAACTTGGATCTTACTTATGCATCATTTTTCTGCTCAATGAGAAGTTCGAAATCGAACCTCAAAGTCTAACGGTGAACGCAAACTAACCACCTACCAAAACGTCAGCATAATAACATGCACCTACGCAAACCTAACGGGAACCTATAAAGTCGCAAAAGCTATGACTGAATCGAAATCCAACCGAAAACGTGACCCGCATGCAAACCTTGGTCCTGCCAATCACTAAAGCTCCACCTCCGACATCACTCTGACCACTAAAGTTGTGTAAAAACACTCCATCCGCGTGTCGAAACGCACTACAGTGAGCCGGAAGACAAAATTGTCGAACTGCGATACCTCTGACGGTTATTTAAAGCCAATGGCTGCCTGCGCAACTTCGTCAACCGGTGCATGCGCAAAAGGGACGAAAGGCCTAACCAGAAGGACACCAAATGTTGGCGAGCGCTTCCGTATGTCAAGAACGTTTCGGAAACTGTCGGCCGCCTTCTCGCACCACTTGGGATTGGAGCTGCACATAGACCGGAGGCAACCATCAGGCGTCAGGTAATGAAGCCGAAAGATCCGCTGTCACGGCAAGAGACGTCTGGAATCGTCTATGGGATCTGGTGCAGTTGCGGACAAAGCAACTACGTTGGAGCAACCGGAAAACAGCTCCGAACGCGAATGACCGAACAAGCTGCAGCGGTGCGGAGAAATAACGACAGCTCTCAAGCTGCGGCTCATTCGACGATAACCGGCAACACACTTAAATTCGACGAGGCCGAAATTCTAGCAAGGGGTAACAACCGCGTGAGCAGAGACAAGACGATTTATTAACGGCCATTTCACGGTATTTAAAAGTCTCACAATTAGAAACTTTTAGAACCGAACTATGTCTCTCCTTTGAGTAAAATATTAAAAGAAGACGTAATTTTCTACCAAATGAACGAAAGAATGGATAGTTTTATGTCTATTTTCCATGAAATATAATTGAACTTCTAGGGGCACAGCAAATCAATTGGAAAAATTCATACTACTCGAGTAGTAATTGTTTACACATGTAGTTTTTGCATGCAGACAGAAAGATGTTCTTTCGAAAGCCGGCATCCTGAGGTAACTGAGTTATTATACAATTATGCTGCAGACTGATTTGTTTTACAACCCTACTTATTTAATCTTTTCGAAAGGAAAACGCATTTCGGAATTTCTGTTGACATTTCATGAGTTATGCCCATCGACTGTACAACGACCTTCCACACTCAGTGCTGAGACTTCGCCTATGCGGAGTAATTAGCCACGCGGGGAGCGCAGAGGTGAACACTCTTCTCAACGCCAGGGTCAGTGTGTTAGATGGACGAGCAATAATCACATCAACATCCAACGCACGTGATGAAATTGCAGCAATTATCGACTCGAATGTCGGCCATCAAGCAGTGACCACACCAAGTGCGACGATCCCGGATGAAGGGGGGAGACGTGAATATTCATAGGTATGCAGTGGCATGATGATTGCATACTATAAATACTGCAGCTTCTTTTGCATAAAACATCCCTATCTGCTTTTGTCTCTCATGATGGATTCGATCAGGAATCCGAAACGTCAGGCGAATAGAGCTCTTGTTCCAGCGATCGTGTCTCCTTCTTCACGACCGTTTCCTGGGATTCATCTCTGCGCTTCTACTGGTCACCTTACACTTAAGTCCTAAGCTAAACATGGATCTTATTTATGCATCATTTTGCTGCTCAATGAGAAGTTCGATACCCAACACCAAAATCTAACAATGAACGCCAACTAACCGCCTACCAAAACGCCAGCTTAAGAACACACACCTACATAAACGTAACGGGAACCCTAAAAACCGCAAAGAGCTATACCAGAATCTAAACCCAGCCGAAAATGGAATCCACAGACAATCACCACAGCTCCATATGCTTCATCACTCCGAGCACTAAAGCTAACCCTATCTTTAGCCCTAAACCTTCGCCTACCTATGTGCTTAAACGTTAGCTCCATTCAAAAAACTTCACTGATATGTGGATCTTCAGTTTGCAGTTAGATCTGGATGAATATTGGCTGGAGGGAGGAGTCTAAATGCCGGAAACGGCAATTACCAGAGCTATATCAGGCGGCGGGTACGACATAGTAGTCGGGGCTGACAACATTGCTCAAATTACCGTTAACCCCTCCGAAGTGTGAAGTATAGAAAAATTAGTCAAAAGATCACTTTAATCGACTTTCGACAGTGGCATACAAATGAATACCTACCAGACTGAAAGTTTAAGATGCGAGGTTGAATTAGCACGGTTGCACGACGTTTCGGACGTTCCCATGTGCATCAGTGCTGAATTAATACACTCGACATTCTCTCTCTCCCGCCTTCTTTGTGTCCGAGTTTATCTAGTTGGAATCATAATAACATCTGAGAGGCTCCCTGCTTTTTAGTTTTTGTGGAAGAGTGTCCGAAAAGTTTATTGTGAGACAAACGGACGACCATGCACGATCCATCTGCAGTGTAATGTCCTGCGTAGCCTAATTCACTTGATATTTTGGCATGTATTAGTGCTACTCAGAAGATGTGATCGTCGGTTAAGGTGCTTCTATTCCTTGCAAAAAAATGCTAGATGAGGTGACGGGCGAGCTTGTTCCAGTTTCTTCAGTCCAGTTTTTTTACTTTATGCTGAACGCTGCACTGTTTCTGATTAAATACACAGTTACATCCAACACTCTGTCCGGCTCTCAGTTTGTCTACTCATATTTGTCTTCTAGAATTTAAGCTAGCGGCTTCATCTGTCAGATGGTAATGTAGCGAAATAGTTTGAGTGTGGTGTAAAAGCCCATGCCCCCATCAAAAGGCTTTAGCATTTAGACAACCCGCTGCATTGCCCACGTCGATCAATTAAAAAAAGGCCAGACAGGCGTTTATAACAATAAAACAAGAGTAAGCAGATCTAAGTCTGCATGTACTCCATCGGCTGCTACGATAAACAACCGAGATACCTTTGAAGCAAAGACAACGGTTCTATAAAACCAGTCGTCTAAATCCCCAGACAGGTGGTCATTTGCACTGTGGTCGAAAGGTTTCGCTGCTCCCGAGTTATGGTGTGAGTGTTGGCAAATAAACATACCCACGTCTTTTTAACTTCAGCAATATGTGTTTGAAAATAAACGACGGCGGCATAGCAGGGGAGGTCAAGAGATGCCATTTGTCTTATATTAGGCGGACACATACATCAGCGGGTCATATTCGATGCTGACATGGAAAGCAAACAAAGGCAAGGGCCTTCGGGTATGGTGAAAAGACGCAATCCCGAGGTTGACGACACGATCGTAATAAAATTTTTAGGGAAGGTAGAGACAGTCGTTTGTCCTACCTTATCGAGGCCATCACAAACCACTGATATGGTTAATCTGTATTCAGTTGGCCATAAAATCGTGAAGTTGCACTATCTGCATATTTCCTCCCAGACGGTCTCTAGCTCGCGTTCCGAGCTGTGATTTTAGGAGACACATGGACTCAGGAACTCAAGCCTTTGAACTTCCAAATGCATGACTTCTGGAAAAATAATGTGGTTGTTTGTTAGAAATGTCAATGGCATTTTCAAAGTCTCCTGGCAGAAGTGGGTATTTACTCTTTAAGCAAAAGCAAATTGCCTAAAGAAAGATGAACAGGTGAACAACTGCAAAGAACCGGACGGCAATTCAACTGAAGTCGACGTACGCTAAGGCAACCGTTTGCGCACTCCAATTTGTGTCTTCATACAATGGTGATGACAGTGCTTTATTTAAAAGGGGCCTCTACAATTCGCCCGAAACAAGACCTTGAATGCAACCATTGGGTTCACCGTATGGCCCGTGTCCACTAGGTGCTTTGTGATTGAGCTCCTGGGTATCTTATTTTCCGCCTTAAGCAGTCACTTCGGCATGTGTTCAGCTGACCGAGCTGCCAACTGCCTTTGCGTGCGCCCAATGTACTTGCACCCGCAACTACATGTAAACTCATAAATACAGTTTGATGCGGCGTGCATAGGCAAACTGTCTTTAGCTGGTCTAACTGGGATGGCCGTTTTGGTGCTTATGAACAACAATTTAGAGCCGGCATACGTCCTTTCCATTGTGCGCCGAAGTCGTCGCTTGATCACATTTGACACGTTATCACCCTTGAAGGGGAGGTAGATGGTCACTGATTTTTAAATACAGATATTTCTTCAGGAGTTTCTTGTCTGGGATGGCGATATTTATCGATGAATTTCTCCGGACGGGTATCCGGAGAATTATGTATTATGTATCTTGCCTTAACCAGTTAATCGATATACGGGAAATAGTAAAAGCCTGAATTTGTACTACGTGGATGTTGGTTCCCAGACGGTCCTCGGTGCACGTCTTATGCTGTGATTTCAGGAGCTGATTTGGCCTTGATTATTGGCATAACTAAAGTCTCCCGGCAGAAGTGGGTATTTGCACTTTAATCAAGGTCAAAGAGATTTTTGAACGATGACGAGGCGAACAGTTGAGGAGAACAAAGTGGTCGATTAATCATGGTTAACATAATGAACAAGCACTCCATACCGCATGGTCTACCGCCGGACTGACATACCACTGTAAAATGTGTGACGAGAATGGCCGGTGTATATAGATTACGACTTCACCCAAACCTTCGCTGTACTGCTGAAAGGTAGCCAGGTCCGCGATGCAAGTCCTGTAATTCTTAAAACGGCCGTTTTCTTCCTTTTTTGAAGACGGCCTTGCCACTATCTTTCGAAATTTTGTGCGGTCGCACCTGGCACTCACTATTCATCCCTGAGCAGCTAAAGAACTCAGCATACTCGAAAATTTTCAACGGCAAGCAATCAAACATGCAACTTATCAGGACTGACTACCCCACGAAACTCGATTAATTAATATCGGCTTCTTCCTCTTTGAGTTAATTAGAGCTAGGGAGTGACTTCATACAAACTTTCCACATAATGCGTGGAGAGGATTCCTGTCTCGCATCTGCAGACTTCTTTGAGATAGCAACGATGACCAGCCCGCAAGATCATCATATTAAACTACGTGCGACTAGTGCCAGGCTGCACATGCAAGTTAGAAACATTCAATGAAAACGCTTTTTTTCAGTACCGGTTTTTAAATTAAAATAGGTATTTCCGGCCTTGTTGGCGACAGAATACAGTGCAAATTGATACAACCTCGTGCTTGTAAACAGTACTCAAGTGACCGTTTCTTGCATTAAACTACCGACGCGTTTTTATTTCGACTTGGGAGTCAACAGCCCTTCCTCCAAAAGGGGAAAATCTAAAGTCCACCTTTGTTGCCTACTTGTCCTCCATCCCATTTCGTGAAAAGTCGAAAAAGGCCAACAAGCATTCGTTAGTTTCCGAACGTCATGCCTCGCGAGGGACAGCGAACGTTTGCTTGCACAGTCTCCCATTAAGCAGTGCTTTTTTGAAATGTTTTAAATATTGGTATATTTTCAATGTTTCATTGCCTGACATTTGCAATGATTGTAAAAGTCACATATTTAAACTGATCCAATAGATGGGAAAAGGGCTGTGAAAGTTAGAATATTTGTTTGACATATAAATATCAGGTGCATAATTACTTATTACTGTCCCTGCAATCACCCAACGACAAAAAAATATCTTCCTCTTTAATCGAAAGCCGCAGGTAGCTTCAATGGTAAACCGGTCTCATGGCTTTACTGGTTTGAAGCTAAATACTATTTAACCGTGTCCTTGTGAGGTCTGATCTATTTCTTGATAAGGCTTTCTGAAATGAGACGTTAATTCACCACCCAGTGTGTAAATAAGCAACAACGCTCTGCTTCGCAACTTTATCCGATATGATGAACGGGCAGAGTACAGTAGGTGGGCTAACTCATGAAATGTCAACCGAAATTCCGAAACGCGTTTTCGTTTCGAAAAGATTAACAAAGAAGGTTGTAAAACTTGTCAGCCTGCAAAATGCTTCTATAATATTTCAGTTACGTCAGGGTGCCGGCTTTTGAATGAACTTCCTTTCAGCTGCATGCAAAAGCTATACTCCGTAAAAAGGACTGCTTATGTAGTATGCATTTTTCTAATTTATTCTCGATGCCCCCAAGAGTCCAATTATATTTCATAGAAAACTTGCAACATTTAGAACGTTTTACCAATGCAGATGTCCACATTTCACATCCTAGACATTACATTCTTTGAAAGTGCATCTTTTTAAAAGAGTCTTTCTAATGGCAAGGCTTATTTGCCTACGTATTTAATTCTAGTAGATATATCACACTTGGGTTACGTTTCAGGCTGAACTTAGGAAATCATTATATTTATGGTCACGTTTACCGTCAAGAATGATATAGGGGTTAGGGTTAATTTTACCTGCTGCCTACCGTTTATCCAAATCCGACTTTTCTTGAAATTTAACCTTCCATTACCCGTTTTCCGCCCGTTTGCACGCTTCTAGTCTGGATTGTTCTATTTGTTGAGAAAAAGACTGGCGAGAGGTGAAAAAAACTCCACTAAAATTTTAAAAATGATTGGATTAATTTTACAGGAGAAAAAACCCTCAATAAAAAATAATAAAAAATACGGGCATGACTAATCTGCGTGTGGCGGTATATAACAGATTATAATCGGACATCGTCAGGGCAGAAATAAATGTCAGCCTTGAGGGGTATGTATGCGGGTCGGACAGGACTGGCCTGCATGTGGTATTGTATACGGGATTCAGAATTGGCATCGGCAGGGCGGGATTGAAACGCAGGATTAGACTATTCGCGTCAAAGAGGCCGGACGAGAGGAACCCAGACGCGATCGGCCACAGTACGCTTCGAGCCCAACCGAGGAATGGGGAAGGGAGGTACGACCAAATTACTAGAAGACGGCGAATACCAAGGGTTCCGCCGTGAGCGTCGACAGACCGCATGAGGTCGAAATCGGGAGATGACATCACGAACCGCAAGAATCGTCGCTATGAGGGAGGAGTGATAGCAGTGGACTTAGAAACCCATTCAAAACAGGGTTTTCATTGATATAACTGAGGGTTACCGCTTGATCTACCATTAAATCCCTGGATGACTCTTCTCGAAATCTAGAACTTAAGTTTTCGGGAATGAGACCGTTAACAGTGCCTTTATGCTTTCTGGTGTAAGGTGTTTGCGTAATTTCGACTTGAATACAAGTAGCTTAGGCGATGACCTAAATTCTGGCGAAAGATTATTCTAAAGAAGGTATATTTGGAAGCATTAAAGAGGGAACGTTTAGATGTAGTGCAAAGAGGCGGCGGCGGAATCACCATGGAGGAATTGCGCGTGGCATAAGACCGACCTGTCGGCGGGAGAGTGGCAACGAGCGGAGGATTGGAGTTGGAGTTAATGCGAAAAAAGAAACAAAGGCCCGCTTCGAGTCTTCTAACCCACAAAAACGTAATGTTCGTCAGCTGACATCTCTGAGTAGAAGGAATACCGGGTGCGACTGAAGAAAACAGTTTCCGGGTGAAAACCCCCTGAACATTTTCGATCTTATAGGGGTCACAGGCGTTCATTAAACCGAAGAAAGGACAGCAATATTCGAGGACTGGAAGAACAAACATTTGATAAAGTCCTAGCTTCATTTCCGGAAGAAAAAAATTATGCGATATGAATCCACATATCTGCGCGGCTTTGGCAGGGATTCTATCTGCATGAGGTGATAAAGCAAACTTATTTGTATAACTTAAATCTAGGTCCTTTAGGGTGAAGCGTTCTGAGAGTGAATTATTCTGAAAAATTATGGGACCAGGAAGTTTGGCATCACCAAAAGACATGAGACTACACTTGGATGATGAAAACTCTATCTGCCATGTTGAAATCCATCTGCTTAAGCGTAGTAAATCGGCACTAATTTTTTCAACACAAACGTTTGCGGTGTCCTTAGAATATGAGTAAACACATTCGAGATCATTGGTGCAAATAAAGGTTAAAGAATTTCCGAGTTCGGTCGAAATATCGTTGATGTACAGAAGGAAGAGTAGCGGACCCAGAACCGTACCTTGAAGTACGCCACTCGTGATCGAGTGAGATGTCGAGTAGCTATTACCGACCATTACTTTCTGATATCGGTTGGACAGATAGGACCTGATGTAGTCAAGTAGAGGCGGCCGGATGCCGAGAGCTTCCAATTGTACTAAAAGACGTCTATGGGACACCTTGTCAAAGGCTTTGCTAAGATCAAAGTAGACAACTACCACTGACCGTTGCTCATTACGACGGGAAGTGATTAAATTAAGAAATGCCAAGTAGCAAGTTTCGCAGGATCGTTCAGGTAAAAATCCATGCTAACTAGAGCCCAGAAGCCCATTAGATAGACCGAAGTCAAGAATTTCATTGAAAATTATCCTTTCAAGAAGCTTTGCTAGAGACGGTGTTTTGTGTACACCCCGATAGTTATTAACATCGGACCGAGATCCAGACTTGAAGAGGGGAATGATACTCGACGTTTTACATATTTCAGGAAAGAATTCTTTTGAAATATAAACCGAGAATAAATGACTAAGCAAAACAAAAAGGTCGGATGCTTGTTTAATGATCGAAGTTGGAATCCCGTCCGTTCGTGAGTAGTGTGAGTTTTTCAAACGACTTATGTGTTTCTTAATGAGATCTGAGGAGACATCGATTGTACTCAGTGTCCTATCTGAAAGGGAGCGAAAGAAAGGCACTGGTTCGGACTCAGTGTTAGAGTGTTTTGCAAATAAAGCACTAAACAACTCCGCCTCGTCAGTGTCATCGATGAGGAAGACTTTGTTATCATTTAGCAGGGGTAGAAGTTCGTGACCATGCTTAGAGGAGGACCGATGACGGAAGATGTAGGCGATGGATTTGCCAGGGTTCGAACCACTGAGAGCAATTGATTCTCTTTGCCTGTCGCGCGCTTGACGCATCCTTGAGGCCATCTCAAAAATCTCTGTGATTCTAAGATGAACTGATAAGGAACTCGTAGATAGGTCACGCGGTATCAGCTGCGGTATCAGCTTTTTAGTCTGTTGTGAAGAAAATGAGGAACAAGGAAATCTGAAGAATTCGACTTGAGATGTCTACGCGGCACAAACTCTAGGATTTCCTTTGAAACATTGGACATGACGTCGCAAAGAATGGCTGAATCCCTACAGGAGAGGAAGCCACAACAATCTAAAGATCTAATAGTTATTTATTAAGTCGTTAGCTACGCAGTCGTAGTTCATGTAAGTTTGAAGGACGCTGGTCTTTTTTGAAAAGGCAAGCGGTAAGCAACAATGAATTAATGCGTGGTCACTGTCAAAGAGGTCCTTTTTGAAAGCAATAAAAAGAGGAGCAATGTCATTGGTAAAGATAAGATCTAAAATGTGATTATCTCTTGTTGGAGAGCGCACCAGTTGGGATCAAGTAAAAAATGGACAATATCTTTAAAGGGCTGGAATCTAGGTGGACAGCTATAAGAAACCCAGTATATTTCAGGAAGGTTAAAATCCCCAGTGATTATTTTAACATCGAAAGCAGCGTTCGAAATTAATTTAAAGATTGCATAGAGTTGTGAATCATCATTGGCTAAAGAATTTGGGGGATTGTCGATACAGCCAATAATTGCCTTTCTTTGCGGCGGAAGAATAACAGATGCAAAGCAGAAGTTTCCCGTGAATGAGGAAACATCCAAGTAATAGGGAGAGTGCTTTAGGTAGGATTTAAGATAAAGAAGACAACCGTCCCCACGTCTAGTCGTGCGGTCTTGACGGTAAAAATCGAAGTCACCTAAGAGAAGGGCAGAGTCAGGAATTAGAGAATTTGTCCAAGACTCCCTTACACATATAATATCAGGCGTCATTTCCAGAGCAATGGCTCTGATTTGAACCATCTTGTTTATAACAGATCTGGCATTCAATAGTATAATATCTAATGTGTTTCGAACGGCAATGCTATTGTCGACGGTTTTTAAAAAAAATGGAGGCGGATATGTAAGGTGTGAATAAATGACGCTTGGAGAATAAGTACCAGTTAATCTAGAGTTATTGACGTACGGGGAGTCAGCAAGAGAAGGCTGAGTATGGGACCTAAAGAATGTGGGAATATAGCTTTCGAACATTGGAATGCTAGGGGAGTTAGAACATAGATAGACTTGTTGGTAGTTTAATTGTGGAGGAAGGGAGGAGGAGGAGGAGGAGGAGGAGGAGGAGGAGGAAGGAGGTAGAGGTTAGTGGGGGAGGTTAGGCAGCTATCATAATAATAAAAGTGTGGGAAACCATGTCTAAGTTGGAAGTCAAAAGAGGTAGGCTGACGTACCTGAAAGCAATTGGCCTTAGGTTGGTGGAAGCCTGAACTAGGTTGGGGCATAAATGACTTAGGGCAATTCATGTATGAATTATTTGCTGGATATATAGTAGGGCTTTGATGAGTAACCGGTACGCAGGACAGAGAATTATCCGGGGATATAACTGGAGCTGCGGGGTTTGTAGACGTGCTTGGCTGAGCAGACTTGTTAGATCTAAGAGAAGGCGTCGTACCCCTAAATGGAACTGTTCTACCTATCTTTTGGGCCCGAGTCTGATTCAGTTTTCGAGTCTCACCGTTCTGACGTCAAGCCACGGGTGACTTAACTGTAGACCTTGCAGCACCCAGTTGGACAGGGGAAGTTATTGGTCTAGCTGATGTAGACGGATTTTCATGTGTCTCAGCGGGGCTATCCGGAGGATACGAAACGACAAATGGGACTGCTGCAGCTGTTGCTGCTGCTGCAAGTTTAGGGGCAGGCAAATGCGTCAATTGGCTTGAGTGGGATGGAGATGTAGGAGTAAGGGGAAGGAGGGAGTCAGATGTCGCAGGAGTAGGACAAGCTGAATCCTCACCGTCACTTGTATTATGACCGAGTTGGTGAGCATATGAAAAAAAGTTTCGCCAATAATGGCTGGCAAGTTGGAATGGGAAGATCTGGTTTATTCGGCGTCATCAGACCGACAATAATCTTCGCAACCTAGCGTTCGCAGGCAGTGTCGAATGACCGCTTTTATCTGGCGATGGGGTCAAAGAACTTCCCTTCAAAATGAAAAATCTGAGGTCCATTTTTATTGTCTCGTCTTCATCGACCCCATTTCGTAAAAATCAAAATAAGACAAGTAAGCAGGCCTTTTTTTGATTTGCGAACTTCATGCCTCCGAGAGGATAGTGGAAATTTGATTGTGCTGGCTTACATTTTGCAAAAAATAAACCTTAATTCTCCTTGATTTTATTGCAAACACTGCTGCATTTCCATCGTGCCATTGTCGTGCCATTTTTAATAACCTCAATACATAAAATATATCAACCTTTCGAGGGCAGTTCCTGATACAACACAGAAGGAAAAGTTGTGTGGGCGTGCGACCGCAAATGAATGTGTAGGAACAATGATTCTTGAGTAATGGGATATATCTTGGTAATGGCAATGTTCGTACGCCCTATTTTAATTGTTCTAACATGCGTTTGCCTTCCGCATACCGTCTTACCCAATCCTACCTTTCTCGACTAATAACCTTGGATTATCCTTTTGCCGCACGTTTTCGCGCCCCAATTCGCATCTTTCTATTTGCGCGGTCACCTCCGCCACTTATTTGAATCAATAAAACAAACATATGGCGGAATTACGAGTTTGTTAATACCTCTCAATTAGCCATACCGACAGATGGGTACCGATAAATGCCCAGACACGCATTTCGCCTATTGTTTGCCGTTATCTGGCGCATTTGCTAGGGTCACGGCTCATCAGTTGGTCTCCGTGCTAACTGGGCAGTTTATGAATGTCACTTGTTTATTCCTCTGAAACTGATAGCTTGCTCAAGTCTTATACTTGCTGTCGTGGAATCAAACCCAGCGGAGATTGTCGGGCTGTTCATATTTGGGTCATATATCTTATTCATAAAGCGTTAAGATGCAGTCAGTAGAATGTAAATGTTTCATGATTCATCATACCGACAGACCCGGTGCTGGCTAGAAGCATAGACACGTTGCCTGACGCGTTCGCTAGAGACTTGTCTCATCAGTTCGTCTCCGAGCTAGCTGGGCAGTTTATGAGTGTCACTTGTTTATTCTACTGAAACTGAAAACTTGTCGCTTAAAAATTCACACTAACTATCGGTCTAGGCCCGGAAAGTGTACCGCAAATGATTTTCTCTGTCTAACAAATTAATTGGTGCAGAAACTAAAAAGCTTAAATTTACGAAATTTAGTATTCAGAAGACGAGGTGGAGAGCATATGTAGCTTTCGATAAATTCTAGTCAGGCCAGTACAATTAAATGGGAGCGGGGTAGAATTCAAAACATGTCAGTGATAAGATAAATCGATTAAATTTCTCCTTAAAGCACAGGCAGGGTGTATGGAATGTGGGGGAGTGGAGAGGGGTTTTAGCAGTCACTGTCAGGGCCGGGGTGAGAGCGGAAGGGCGCGGGGAGAGTTGGAGCGTTAGTCGACCTTCGACTACTGTAGTCGCGGAGCCTGAACGGGGTTCTTCTGTGTGAACAAGATTGGTTTTCGCAACCTGATGCTGACAGCTTCTGCTGTTGTTAACAGGCACTTCATTGGGGTCTACATGATGTCCGGAATCGACAGCATGCGCGAGAATGGCGCTGCTTATGCTCCTAGTTTCGCCTTTTCTCAGCCATGCCGGAAGTTGTTCTTGTATTCTCTTGGATAAGCGCCGACTCGTAAGACTAACCTACTCTACAGGAGCAAGTGAAGGAGTAGATGCATATTGAAGTGGCCTGCGGTGGCAACTTATCCTTACCTTCTCCGCGTAAAATAGGGTTAGTAGAGAAGGATACTTTAACCCTTGCGGCTTGAAAAGTTCGCGAGACGGCTTGGTCAAGGCGTCACTTCAAGATTTCACTCGCGTCTTCCCCTTAGAAAGGGACTTTAAGGTCATTCGACCATTTTCTCTGCAGTAAACCTGTCAGGATACCCGCTTTCACGAAGGAAGTCCTGGACTTTTCTAAGTTCTTCCTCTATGGTATTTCTTAAGCAAATTCTTCTAGCTCTTTGTGCCAAACATCGGACTAGATTTCGTTTGTGTTGTAGGGGTATGGAACTAGCGATGTTTGAGTACTATCCAGACCAGGTTTTCTTCTGGTGGGTGCTTCTTCGGACACTCCCTTTCGGTCTCCTGCTTAAAAGAACATCTAAGAAAGGGAGCGAACCGGCCGTTTCGATCTTCAACGTGAATTTGATAGAGGGATGTGCCTGTCTTAAAGCGTTTTAGAGGGCAGCTACGTCGGTTTCTGCTGTGGAAATTGCAAAGATATGATCAACATAGCGGCCGTAATGTTTACGTTTTTCGATCTGATCACTTAGTTGGAATCTCTCCAATCTGCCCATGCAGACATCGGCTAGGAGCGGTCCAAGAGGCGAGCCCATAGCAACGCACATTTAATGTACAGTTACCAAAAAGCACACAGCACACGCTGGAAGGCACACTGATGGGCCAAAATCCTCGCGGCTGTGTCAAAAAGCGACAGAATACGAGCGAAACCCGTAGCAACCTTCAAATTTTCCGCTTATCGCATTCAGCCTTCAATTTGATCGGGAGGTGAACAATTGCATCTATGTCATGTTTACTTACAGAAATCTGCATAAAATTATGCTCAATCAGTGCTTCATGCGTCCAATCTGGACACCAGTCTTGATGCACCGGACTCAGGGGTGTGGGGAAGGAGGGAGAACAGATGAAAGTTGCGCTTCGCATGAAAGTTACCGTTCTGCGCCAACCATGCTGTGGGACACATCGTTCGCGATGGTTGAACTCTCGCCCGGAAAAAGGCTATGATTTAGATTAAGAATTTGCCTGCCAAAAACATTATCTGTGTTTTTTTGCAAAAATGTAGTCAGCTGACCTGAAATATGGAGTGGTGGTTTTGCGAAGTTTCTGACCCGTCATCCATGACCTGAGGGCGCTCCATCATCTTGCCCTGGATACTGTACTTAGTCTGTCCGCTAAAAGACTGCGTTCTTTGATGGCACTGTAAGGCTGCCGAAGTTTCACACTGCAGGTTGCAGTATAACTTTACGTCACGTGTGTAAAAATCAGCCTTTTTATTAACTTTTTTATTTTTGCGATTAAAGCTACGATCTAAGAGAACATCCTAACGCCAAACATGGCATGGATTTGCAAGCTAAATTGGTGTTTAATACGACTAAAAGACCCTATGAAGTATTTTGTACGAAACTTCGAGAATGCATAGTGTTTGCCGTCCTGACAGTCGTATGTATGTTTTGCAGAGTCTGAAGTCAAAATTAGAATACACAGTGTGTTACCTAATCCGTAATATATGTTGAAATCTACAAAATCCTACATTAATGTGCGCGGAAACTTAAGAAATTTAAACTTTGGTTCTGCAGTATTTACCAGAAAGCACTCATGAAACGCTCAGACCGAAATTATCACAGCAGTGCCAGACAGCGACAGAATACGGACGAAGCCCGTGTCTCGGCTTTTCGCTAGCATTCTTGCTGCCATTCATATTTTCCGCTTCTCGCATTCAGCTTCCAATTCGATCAGGAGGTAAATAATAGCATCTTTGTCATATCTACTTAAAGACATCTGAATAAAATTAGGCTCAATCGGCGCTTTGCGCGTCTGATCTTGTCACCAGTCTTGATGCGCCGGACCCAGGAGGATGGGGAAGAAGAGGGAACAGATGAATGTTGAGCTTCACATGAGAGTCACCGTTCTGCGCCAACCATGCGTTCGCGATAGTTGAACTTTCGCCCCGAAAAAAGGTTATAATTTAGATTAGTATGGTATTACCTTACCTTAGAATATACTACTAGCTGTCTGTCGACAGGTAATGAATATTACGCCGTTACCCGCTCTGGCCGATAGACTTTGGCCCAAATATTCATGCATAAAATTCTCGGTCTGAGCCTATATACCTTGAATAAACTGATATACTCCAAATTCGTGGGTAATTTTGAGTAAATTGAAAAGCGGCAATTTCTAAATTGGAGTATCTATCAGAAAACATACGGGAAATGCTGGAGAACCCACTGACGCGCCGAACCCCTCGCGGCTGCGCCATGCAGCCACACGCGTGTATGGGCTTTTGGCTAGTACCTGTGCTGTTACTATGGTATCACCTTACCCTAAGGTATACAACTAGCAGTCTGTCGACAGTTAATGAATATTACGCGGTTAGCAGCTGTGGCTGATGGACTTTGGCCCAAATATTCATACATAAAATTCTCGGTCTGAGCCTATAGACTTTGAATAAACTGATGATCTCCAACTTCGTAGATAATTTCTGAGGAAATTAAAAAGCGACAGCGCAAGACTTGGCCTGCCAAAAAAATTATCTGCGTTTTTTTTGCAAAGATGGAGTCAGCCGGCCTGAAATATGCAGTTTTGGTTTATGGGAAGTTTCCAACCCCACATCTATGACCCCAGAACTTTCCATCATCCTGCCCTAGATGCTGTGCTCAGTCCACCCGCTAAAGGTCTGCTTTCTTTGATGTCGTTGTAGAGATTGCCGAACTTTTGCACTGTAGGTTGCACTATCTCAATGCATGGAGCGTGTATAAATCAGCCTTCTTTATTTATTTTTTATTTTTTTGCTTTAAACACTAAGGTCTTAGTTGGTTTTTTTCCACCCCAATATCAAAGAGGGCGTGGATATGTAGGCAAGATGAATGTTCAATGCGACTACAAGACGCCCTACAGCACGTTATGCGAAAATGTGAGTACGTGTAGTGTTTTCCGCCATGACGGGCAAATGTGTATTTCCCAGTGTCTACGGCCAAAGTTAGAATTTACAGTATGTGACCTAATTTTTGATGGGTGTTAAAATTTACAAGAGCCTGCTTATCACTGAGAGGGAGACAAAAGCATAAAAAAAGATATTTTAGATAATGTTACGTTGTTCCAAAGCGGTATTCCGAATATTCGTGCTATTTTTATGATTTTGAATTGACCGAAATGCAGTTCAGTAAGACAAACAGGATTTTGTTTAGTTTTGCTGGTAGGGACGTCGTAGGAAGCAAAGACACGTATTGCCAGGTTGGCCAATGACTATCAAATTTAATTATTATTGACTAGTGTGCGCGCGTGCTGAAGTTGGACTGCACGAGAAATAACGTTTCATATGCTCAAAAACTGAAAATGAATATTTTGGGGTAGTCAATTTGGTGACAAAGCACAGAGTTTTCCAAACGGCAAAACAATTTCAACCTGTTTAAACGAAGGATCGACTGCGTGAGTTATTGCTGCACTCTAGGCACCAAATAGCACAGACCTGTTGACATGGCTTCCAAAAATCGATATGTCTGGTTCTTTAAAAATAGCCGGTGTATTAGGAAACTGAAACCCACTGTTCACATCAGACAAAAATACTTTTTCAAGTGCAGTAAGCTCTACTTAGATAAACTCTCTAGGGTAGATTATTCTCTTCCTTAGGAAACACATGCTCAGATGGCGAGTATTTTCATCGGAATTTGCCGGAAATATTGCCAAGTTCATTTTGTACAAATTTATGAACATTTTGCATGATAAAATAACGTGTACACGTTTTCTGCATGAGAAAATTAAATTTCATTGAAGAGGCTAGACAAGCAAGTAAAATGCGCAATCTTTAAGACGTTCAAATTGCTCATATTAGTTTCTGTCATCACGTTACTTGAGATTTGTCACGTGCTCGAGATGGAGATTTACGCGGACACGATGCGTCCAATAGGTACTGCGACCCCTTGTGCATGAATTACCCGTATCTGGTGTTGTTTCGGATTGTGGGTTCGAGCAGGAATCTGAAAAATCGTTTATCAGGTCTAGTCTAATTGCAGACAAAACTTCATGCAAGAACTATTCCCAGTAAAAATCACTACTTAAGTAGCATGCAATTGCCTCATTGATTTCCGATGTCCTTGAAAATTCAATTATATTTCATGTTAAACATGCATAAAAAATATTATTTTACTTATTCCGTAGAAAATCACGTCTTATTCCAAGTTTATACTCGAAAGAAATGTATAATTCACTTTTTAAAAACTTTTCCAATTCCCGAATAATTTTGAATCCGACCTACTGTTACACTTGCATTCAGGGTTTCAAAACTACAAGCCGCATATTTCGCGTGCACGGAAAATCATGCATTTCTCTAAGCTATTAAGAGGAGACCATATGGGGTTCATAAAATTATGCAGTGGATTTGAGCAATATCGTTAATTTTACAAGCCACATTGGTAAATGCAGATACAGGACGTTTATGAAGGGCCATTTCACTGTATTAAAAAATCTCACAATTAGAAATGTTTTTGAAACCTAATTATACCCTTTTTCTAGTATAAAATTGGAATAAGCCGTGACTTTCTACCGAATATGTAAAAGGATGGATATTTTTGCGCACGTTTTCCATGAAATATGATTGAATTTTCAAGGACATCGAAAATCAATGAGGAAATTGCGTGCTACATAAGGAGTCATTTTTGCAGAGTATAGTCCTTCCCTGGAGTAGGAAATAAGTTCACTCGAAAGCCCACCCCCTGAGATAACTGGATCATTATAGAATTATGCTGCATCATGATTAGTTTTACAACCCTACGTAATTATTCTTTTTGAAACGACGACGCATTTCGAAATGTCTGTTGACATTCCATAAGTTAGTCCTCCCACTGTACCTCGTAGAAACGGGAAGACTGCCTCGGTCGTGGATAGCCGAATACGCGCGGCAGTAATCAGGAAAATGACTCTAGCTTCCTGGTCGAGGCTCGTGCCACGGGGCCTAACCAACCATTAAAGTTTGACAAGACCGAAATTCTCGCGAGAGTTGACAATCGAGTGACTTACAAGCAGTTTGAGTCATATTTCCCTACCCCCCTCCCCAGTCTATTGGCAAGTGCAGTGACCTCCTATTTTCACATTCGTTGCCCAGACCTAACCTCACGCTTTCGTCTTTTCACTATACCTAAATGCCCTTGCATTTGTTTGCTTTCCATGTCAGCATCGACTATCACCCGCTGATATGTGTCCGCCTAATGCAAGACAAATGACATCTCTTGATCTGCTATGCCGCCATCGTTTATTTTTAAACACTTATTGTTGAAATTCAAAAAGACTTAGGTATTTTTATTTGCCGACACTCACGCCACAACTTGGAAACGGCGAAACCTTTCGACCACAGTGCAAATCACCACCTGTCTGGAGATTCAGACGACTGGTTTTATAGGATCGTTGTCTTTACTTCAAAGGGAACTCAGTTGTCCATCATAACAGCCGATGGTGTACAGGCAGACTTAGATCGGCTTACGCTAGTTTTATTATTATAAACACCTGTCTGGCCTTTTAATAATGGACCGACTTGCGTGATGCAGCCGGCGGTTTAAATGCAAAAGCCTTTTGATGGGGGCATGGGCTTTTACACAACACTCATACTATTTCGCTGCACTAACATCTGCCAGATGAAAGCACTAGCTTGAATCCCAGAAGACAAATATGAGTAGACAAACTGAGAACCGAACTGGGTTTTGGATGTAACTGCGTGTTTAATTAGAAACAATGCAGCGTTCAGCATAAAGAAGAAGCTGGAACTAGCCCACCTGTCACCTCATCTTACTTGTTTTGCAAAGGCTAGAAGCACTTTAACCGAAGATCACGTCTCCTTCTATACTAATACATGCCAACACATCAAGTGGATTAGGCTACGCAGGACATTCCACTGCAGGTGGGTCGTGAATGGTCGTCCGTTTGTCTCACGATAAACCTATCGGACATTTTTCCAAAAAAACTTGAAAAAGCAAGGCACGTATTAGACGCTATTATGATTCCAACTAGATAAAATCGGCCACAAAGAAGGCGGCAGAGAGCGAGAGTGCCGAGTGTCTGAAGTAGACAATCAAGGCAGGATTTAATGGTACCAAAAAATTTCGCAACGGCTTGTCAGCTGCGTCCTGTCGCTTCCTATCATAGATAACGAGTGGGAAAAATACAGCAGGTTTGAATTCGTGCAGAAAATCAACGCAGAAATAGCAAGGTCAGGGTTTTGGGCAAAGCTGACTAATCGATAAAGTTAGTAACTCAAACACCGTAGAAGAAGAAGGTGAAAGAAAATAGAGTGTTGACGAGCAAAAAAGTGAGAGAGTAAGGGGAAATCATGGAGCTAGAGTCTACCATGGCAATGTTAGGTTAACAACGTGTTCCAACTGGTTACAAAGGTCTGGCTTCACCCGTCGTATATATGCCGCCTCTAGATAACGCAGTGTCCAAGTTGTTCGTGCCCGAAGTTTCGGGGTCGGCGATGTGACCACTACCAAGCGCGTGGTCCGTAATGGAGGAACGGGGGATTTTATTTTCTTGCTCTAGTAGCCATCTGGGCAGGTGCTCAATAGACCTGGCTGCCAACTGCCTTTGCGTTCGCTCAGTGTACTTGCATCCGCAAGTGCATGTGAATTCATAAACACAATTTGAAGTGGCGTGCACTTGCAAGGCATCCTCTGTCCGTGGAATCGGAAGTGGCTTAGTAGGACTGCATGATACTAGTTAGGCTGCATTGTATGTCTTTTCAGAGGTGATCGCAGCCATCGCTTGATAATATTTAAAATATTGTCGCTCTTGAAGGGCAAAGACATAAGGACAGGCTTTTTCGGAACTGAATGCTCTGTCAATTTTGGCAGTGTAGAGTTGCTGCATTTGTAGATGAAACGAGCAGGATATCCTCGCTTACGTAGAGCTTCCTTGAGGCGTGCAAATTCTGCATCCAGTGTGTCATTATAGCAAATGTTCATAGCCCTTTGGAAAAGAGCGCATACCAAGTTACGTTTCCATTGTATGGTACCATTAACTCCTACCCTGCTTGCCTACTTCAGCTTCATACCGGAAACAAAATGCTTTAAATGACGAATGTATTAATTCAGCACTGATGAATATGGGAGCGTCCGAAGCATCGTGATGCCGTGATAAGTCAACCTCTAATCTTAAGATCTCAATCTGATATGTGTCCAGTTGTATGCCACTGTCGAAATTCGATTAAAGCGATCTCTTGACTAACTGTTCTATACCTCACACTTCTGGGCGGATTAACGGTAATTTGAGCCATTTTGTCAGTCCTAACTACGCTGTCGTACCCGCCGCCTCATCTGGCTCTGGTAGTTGCCGTTTCCGGAAGTTAGGCTCTTCCTTCTAGCCAGTATCCACCCAGATCTAACTGCAAACTGAAGACCCACATATTAGTGAAGTTTTCTGAATACAGCTAACGTTCCCGCACATAGGTAGGCGAAGGGTTAGGGCCAAAGATAGGATAAGCTTTAGTGTTCGGAGTTGTGGCGATTGTCTGCGAGTCCTATTTCCGGTTGGGTTCCCGTTACGTTTATGTAGGTGTGTGTTCTTATGCTGACGTTTTGGTAGGCGGTTAATTGGCGTTAATTGTTAGATTTTGGGGTTGGGTATCGAACCTCTCATTAGCAGCAAAATGATGCATAAGTAAAATCTATGTTTAGTTTTGGATTTAAGTGTAAGGTTACCAATAGAAGCGCAGAGACGAAGACCAGGAAGCGGTCGTGAAGAAGGAGACACGATCGCTGGGACAAGAGCTCTATTCGCCTGACATTTTGGATTCCTGCTCCAATCCATCATCAGAGGAAAAGCAGATAGGGATGGTTCATGCACACGGGGCTGCAGTATTTATAGGATGCAGTCATTATGCTACCGCATGCCTATGAATATTCACGCCTCCCCCCTCATCAGGGAACGTTGCGCTTGGTCTGATGACTGTTAAATGACTGACAGTCGCGCCATTAATTGTGGCAATTTCATCACGTGCGTTGGATGTTGGTGTGATGATTGCTCGACCATCTGACACATCGATCCTGGTACTGGGAGAAGTGTTTACCTGTGCGCTCTCCGCATGACTAATTACTCCGCCCAGGCGAAGTCACAGCACCGAGTATCGAAGGGGAAGGTCGCTGTACAGTAGGTGGGTTAATTCATGAAATGTCAACAGAAATTCCGAAATGCGTCTTCCTTTCAAAAAGATTAATTAAGTAGAGTTGTAAAATTTATCAGTCTGCAGCACAATTCTGTAATAATTCAGTTACCTTCGGATGCCAGCTTTCGATTGAACTTATTTCTTGCTGCACGCAAAAAACTATATGTGTGAAAAATCACTACTCGAGTAGCATGAATTTTCCTAATTGGTTTTCGATGCCCCTAGAAGTCCAATTATATTTCATGGAAAACAAACATAAAAATATTCATTCTTTCGCTCATTCGGTATAAAATTACGTATTCTTTCAATCATATATTCAAAGGAGAGACATATTTCAGTTTAAATAGTTTCTAATTGTGAGACATTTAAATATCGTGAAGTGGCCGTTCATAAATCGTCATGTCTCTGCTCATGCGCTCGTTACCTCTTGCGAGAATTTCGGCCTCATCGAATTTGAGTGTGTGGCCGGATATCGTCGAATGAGCCGCAGCTTGAGAATAGGCGTAATTTCTTCGCACCGCTGCAGCTTGTTCGGTCATTCGCTTTAGTAGATATCTTCCAGTTTCCCCGACATAGTTGCTTTGTCCGCAACTGCAACAGATCCGATAGACGACCACAGACGTCTCTTGCCGTGGCAGTGGGTCTTTCGGTTTCATTAGCAGACGCCTGATGGTTGCCTCCGGTCTGTGTGCAACTCCAACCCCAAGTGGTACGAGAAGGCGGCCGACAGCTTCCGAAACGTTCCTGACGTATGAAAGCGCTCGCCAAACTTTGGTGTCTGTGTGGTTAGGCCTTTCGTCCCTTTTGCGTATGCGCCGGTTGACGAAGTTGCGCATGCAGCCATTAACTTTGATGATCCGTCGGAGGTATAGTAGTTCGGCAATTTTGTCTTCCAGCTCACTGTAGTGCGTTTCGACACGCGGATGGAGCGTTCTTACACAACGTTAGTGGTCGGAGGGATGCCGGAGATGGAGCTGCAGTGATTGGCAAGGTCTAGTTTTGTATGTTAATCCCATTTTTGATTGGAATTTGATTCCGGCCTAGCATTTTGCGGCTTTATACAGTGAGTGGCCGATCTCATGAAATGTTGGCTGAAATTCTGAAATGCGTTTTCGATTAGGGAGGATTACTTGGTTGCGGTTGTAATACTGTATATCTTGCGGTATATTCTTATAACATTTCAGACTTGGCAGGATGTCGGCTTTTAGATGCATTTCTTTTCAGTCTCCTGTAGTTAGCGTGCTTGGTAAAAAATGACTACTTAAGTGGCATACATTTTTCCCATTGATTTTCGATGGTATTGGAAATTCGAATATATTGAATAGAAACCATGGACAAAAATATGCTTTCTTTTGGTCAATCAATAGAGAATTACATCTTCTTTATATTTTATACTTAAGGAAGGTGTATAATTAGGTTTTTAAAAAGGTTCCGATTATGAGACTTTTTAAGACCCCGAAATGTCCATTCATTTAGAATCGTACCTGGCTCCTCATGAAATGTACAAAATAGTCCGCATCTATTGCAAAATTGTATGGACTCTGTATGATATCTCCTTAATGGCATAGAAAAATATGTGATTTTCTTTACGCGGAACGCATGCACCTTGTAGAGTGAAATCACTAAGCGCTAATGCAACGAATGATCAGGCTCCAAATTATTCGGCAATTAAAAAACTTTTTTAAAACGTAATTATACACCTTCCTTAAGTATTAAATATAAAGAAGACGTACTTTTCTTTTGATTGACTAAAAGAAAGCATATTTTTGTTCATGGTTTCTATAAAATAAATTTGAATTTCCAAGACCATCGAAAATCAATGGAAAAAATACATGCTAATTAAGTAATCATTTTTTACCCAGTACGCTCTCTACAGGAGATTGAGAAAAAAGTGAACTCAAAGCTGACATCCTGCCAAGTCTTAAATGTTATAAGAGTATACTGTATGATAATCAGTATTACAACCGCGACCAAGCAATCCTTCCTAATCGAAAACGCATTTCAGAATTTCAGCCAACGTTTAATGAGATCGGCCACTCACTGTAGGTTCCTGTCATTTGGTTGGTACTGACGCAATTATACCTGAACGTCTTTTTACAAATATGCCCGAACAGAGCTGTCTTGCTCCAGTACTTGCGATGGTCTCTTACTTTCTATTTGCTGAGGTGCCGAAGGCCACCCACATTTCATCTGTCATGATCGGGCTGCAACTATAGGAATGTAGTAATATCGAAAAGCCTGCTTTACGCACTTATGTTACCTTATATATGCCTATGAAGAGAGTCAAAATAATACTACTGATGGGTTCCAAATGTCAGGTAGTCCACTGTGGTTAGTTGTTTATTATTGTGACAATGCGGACCTACCGGCTAGGAGGACCATGTGTACGTCTGACGCTAACATACCGTCGAATTGTTATTTCTATTCATCGGTTTACTAGTGCGTTTGCCTGTGAATAGCATGATGCTGATGCGGTCTCCAGTATCTGGTTATAAAACAACTGACGTAAATGTTCGTAAATGAACGTAAATGTTCACCAAAAAACAGTGAACATCTATCAACGTCGACGCATAGATCTGTACCCACAGGTGGAACTTCCGATTAAGGTGTTTTATGCAATGGTTTGGACATTTGTCATAGCCCACTTCGGCAGATGTTTGAACAAGAAGATTAATGTTTGTGTTATGATAATTCAGCTTATTAGTGCGAACGTTGACTCCGCCCAAATGTCAATGCAATTACTGCCATGCATATCCGCTGTTCGCATTTGGAATGTGTTCAAAGAATTCGCGAGTACAAAGCCAATTTGTGATATGCTAATGACTACCAGTTTTCCTGCGCAATCGACACAAGTATAAGGCCTCATACTTCTGCAAGCACACTTTTTACTAATGTCCGAATTTGAATTGCGTAAGTTGAGATGACGATAAGGTCACATTATGACCAGATATGAAAACGACAAACTGACAAGTAATAGCAAAAAGAAACACGAGTAATTTGGATTATAGACTACTATACTTGCAACACATCAACTAGTTTAAAGCCCAGACACGTGGTTCGCCGATATTCTGCCGCTGCATGGCACATATGCAAGGGGTTCGGCTAACCAGTGTGTCGCTACCCGGCAATCTCCGTCTGCTTTCTGGGAGATGCTCTACTTTAAATATTACGTCTTCCTTAAATTAGGTACTCAAAAGGGTATCTAAGTGCTTTTTGATTTCCTGTTAAATTAATTTCTAACTTGGGGGAATCAGTTTGAACCAAGGTCTGTTGGCGTAGATGGAGATTCGATGCATGGATACTTGGGCGTTGTCTGTCAGCCACATTGCGCAAGATCCATTAAATGCCGACAGACGGCTAATAGTATTCATTGCGTTGCAGGATATAATACCAATAATTTCCTGATTCCCCACTTTCATGCAGTCAAAACACAAACGTTGCGCCTTTTAGCTTTGACAAGGTGGTAGTTAACAGTAGAAAATAACAAGACTTAACTGCAACGAAACATTGTTCTTGGTGTTGCGCTGGTAAAATTTACAAACAAGAAAGGGTTTTGATGCAAATAAATCAGGCTTCTTAACATGTACATTCAAAGGGACGGGCGATTTATCGTTATAATTACAGGTTTTCGCAAACGTCTTTACTTGCAGCATTGACATCGTTAGCTTTCAGAAGCACCAGAATGCAGAATAGGCTATTCCGATTGGTGTACAAAGGTATAAGGTGCTAGAAAAGTGCACAACCCAGCTGGAGTTAGCCGCCTTCTTAAAAGTTCACTTGGCGCGTCCTATAAAAACTGGACCCTGATAAAAAGCTTCCTCTCTTCTGCCATCAACGTCCGGGGCTTTGGTGGTCCTTCGCTCATCCACTTAACACTGGGTCGATCGGGGTACCCGTTCTGGCGAAATAGACTTTCGACAGACTTAACGTGCAGGATCTATCTCATGGAACCTGTTAACGGAAACTGATGCGGGAATTTTGGACGCCTTAAACTTTGTGCATTTTGCTTGCTTATACAGTCCCTTCAAAGAGATGTCTTGTTCTGGTGCAGAAATTGTATTTACGTAATTTTTTAAAGCAAAATGTTCGTAAATTTAAGCGAAAATGGATGTTGCGCTACACTTTGGCAATTTCCCATGCTAATACGTGTTTTTCATTGAAAGAAGAGTAGTTTACTCTCCAAGTGTTTGGTAAACAGAGGTTGCCGGACTTGAAAATTAACTATCAGTCCGATGCTAACTGTGGAAATTAACTTTCTAACACAAAAATTTCTTTAAGAGAACTAGATGTCTTATAGAATTTTCGAAGTCATTTTAGCAGATCTGTGCGATCTTGCATCCTGAAGTGCAGTACTAACGCACACAGGCAATCCGTCGTCTAAGTGGACTGAAATTGTCTTGTCCTTTGAAAAATTCTCTATGTTGTCACAGAAATGACCACTAGTGAATAATCATTTCCAGTTTTGAATAAATGAAACATAACTTTTCGTGTATTCTAGCCTCTGCAAGTACCTAATTTATACATGGAACGAGCAAAACATTAACAGTTTCAACAAAATATAAGTATTTATATGGGCACTCTGCCGTGAATTCATAATCGCAGAACTTCGTCTTAAAGCAAGCAAACACAGTGCAAATGGTGCAGTATAAGGGGAAAGAGGTGTTCTTACATTTGCGGTTGAAAAAATGTTAGCATTTTTTAAGGACGGAAAAGAAACGGCTAAAAGTATGAATTTATTCCTTCACCTCACCGTGCAATAATGCAAATTGAACAGGGTTCGTCAACGAAGTGCAGTATTAAAACACTTAAGGAGGTTGCTTATTAGATAAAGTTTTCTAATTGATTGAAGACAAATTTGTTGCTCTCGTTCACTGTGGACGGCCACTCTATTCGCTAATGAAAGCAGTTAAGCGGGAGACGTGATTGCAGAACAGGGGATTTTTGTTTAATGTTTCGTGTTCGCACTCGAGATAATCATCACATTCAGCAACTAAAAGAGTGTAGCATCTATAGGATACAATTACTATGCCGTGACGAGTTTGGAATCCACCACAAATGGTCACACATGTTCCAATGACTGTATGATTGCACGCATCTGATTTGTTAGTTGTTACACCACCATCATTTATCCTGGTTCTCCACTTCGAACTCATTAGCAAGCCATTTGAGCCGGCAGGCAAACATTGCTTCCGATCAAAATATTCGACGGCAAAATGGTCAAATCATGTTGATAACCAACATGAACGATGCTAGTATGACAACTGAGAAGATATCGACACGATCGCTGGAACATTAACTTGATTTGCTCGACTTTTCGGAATTCCGCTCCGATCTTTCATCAGAAACAACGGATACGGGTAACTCATGCACAAGGTGTCGCAGTACCTACGCGACGCACTTGCTGTGCTGCTGCATACCTAACGAAGTAAATGATTCCCTGCTTAATCGCAAATGGTAGCCTTTGATGCAGTGATGACTTGATGGCCGACATTCGAGACGCGTTAGATTTTGGCGCGGCCATCTGGCGCACAAACACCAATGCTGTAAACACTGATCACCTGCGTGCAGCCGAGTGTTGGCTGAAATTCTGAAATGCGTCTTTGATTAGGAAGGATTACCTAGGTGCGGTTGTAATACTAAATATCTTACGGCGTAACCTTATAATATTTCGGACTAGGCATGATTTCACCTTTAAAATACACTTCTTTCTTATCTCCTGTAGAAACCGAACTCGGTAAAAAAAATGACTACTTAAGTGGCATGCACTTTTCCCATTGATTTTCGATGGCTTTGCAAATTTAAATGTATGTTATAGAAACCATAAACAAAAATATGCTTTCTCTTAGTCGTTTGATAGATAATTAGGTCTTCTTTATATTTTATACTCGAAGAATATCTATAATTAGGTTTTAAAAAGTTTATAATTATGAGACTTTTTAAGACCGCGCAATGTCCTTTCACATAGCATCGTACCTATCCGTTTGCCACACCTACTCATGAAAAGTACAATATAGTCCGCATCCATTGCAAAATTTTATGGACTCCATATAATATCTTTTAAAAGGCATATAAGAATATGTGATTTTCTCTACGCGGAACGCACGCACCTTGTAGACTGAAAGCATTAAACGCCAATGCAAGGACTGATCAGGCTCCAATTTATTCGTCAATTAGAAAATTTTTTAGAAACATAATTATACTCCTTTTTTGAATATATATATAAAGATGACTGAGTGAAGAAGAAGAGTTGGGCATCGGAACACTTTGTTTATTTTCGTGAGCTCGGTCAATCGATTTATCAGTCTGGCACCGGCGTACAGAGCCCTGTGTAGTCACCTCCAGTCTCGAACTGTCGGTCGATGATTGGTCTGCATGCCTTATAACTGTCGCTTGTTCTGTTTCTGCTACTACCTCTGACGATGGACTCCTGTACGAGTCTGAAAACTCAGGACAATAAACAATGTGTTTCGGTTCTCGACTCTTCTTATTCACTTATGCATACACCTGGAACACGAAATTTCGCCTTCATTCATAAAGATGACTTGATTATCTATTCAACGACTTAAAAAGGCATGTTTTGCTTGTGGTTTCTATAAAATGCATTTGAATTTGTATGACCATCAGAAATTAATGGGAACAATGCATGCTACATAAGTAGTCATTTTTTACCGAGTTCGGTATCTACGGGAGATTGAAAAGCAATGTATTCAAAAGCGGACATCCTGCCGATTATGACATATTATAAGTAATCCTTCTTAATCGAGGACGCATTTCAGAATTTCAGCCAACATTTCACGAGATCGGTCACTCATTGTAAGCAGTATTCAGCAGATGACGTAATATTGTACTTAACCGTGGTTACCCTGCACGCTTCATTCAGAAGTACAGCAACAATTTACGGCCGAAGTTAACGGAACAGTCCATTCCGAAGAAGCCCGTTATAGTATGTCTACCTTTTAAGGGTGACAACGTCTCAAACACAATCAAGCGACGCTTGCGTTGCACTATAGAAAGAACGTACAACGCAGCAGAGCTTATCTTCATCAGTTCCACAAAAAGCCTTCCAATTAACCGGGCAAAGGATGCCTTTCCAATGCAAGCCACCCCAAATTGTGTGTATGAATTCACATGCACTTGCGGATGCAAGTACATTGGGCGTGCGCAAAGGCAAATGGCAACAAGGGCCGCTGAGCATTTGCCTAATTGGCTTTTCAAATAGGAAAACAAAACCTCGCGTTCGTCTATGACGAAACACCTGTTGGATATCGGTCATGTTGTCGACCCTAAAACATCTTTTCGAGTACTTGTCCGAACGCATACAACTCGAACCTTGCGTTATTTGGAAGCAGCTTACATAAGGAGGGAGAAACCAGACCTGTGCAAGCAGTTAGATCACGTGATTAATCTGCAATCGCCCTGGTAATCTCACACCTCTAGTTTCCCCTGACTGTGATTTGTTGCTAACATTTCGTCTCCCTCTTTCCTATATGATGCTTATGTGGGCGTCTTATCTGATTATTCATTGCCTTGAACCTTGACCTTGCTCTTATGCACTGCCATTCGGTACAAATTCATACTGCTGTGCGCTTTCATTCGTTACCTATGTTATGCAGAGACGGGCTGCAGCTGAAAAGCCGTCACGAAATTTATTGGCCCCAATAAATTCTGCTGTACGTGCTTGTTTTCAATTCATACCCGGGAAAAAATGCTTCAAAAGTAATATTGTACGTCCGAGCCAGTTTACTTTGAATACCTTCATGAGTCTGGTGGATCGAAAGTACCCTGTATTTAAATCTCCACTGTAAGCGGATCATGCACTGCGAAGAGAAAACTGTATTTAAGTGAAAAAAAACGTTCACCCGAGGTCAAAACATTAGTTGAAAGCAACTCGTATTTACAGACAGCATGGCAATATCTTATGGCCCATCGTATCCTCTACTGATTGGGTGCCTTTTTAAGGGCTTTGCTTTTTCGCAAGCTAGAGGAAAGAAGGATTTTAGGATTTTCACAGCGGAGCCCAGTGATGCTTCTAGTTTGTCTGGGGATATATTGACTTTGCGAAATGCAATTAATCTGTCTTTGCCTCCGTGTACTTTTGCAGCTGCAAAGTTATCAACGAGACAGAGCACTTCTGGGTGTCCTTTTCTTATCCGACCGGAAATATTAGCCCGCAGGTGCGTATTGTATCTCGCTTTTGCTGGACGCATTGACCCTCGAACGGCGTTCATCTAGACAGGTAGAGGAGGGAGATAAAGGTTGTCAAATCGGGACGGCTAAGAAATTATTATGATTAAGTCGAAGGAGAATCAGAGGACAGTTTGACCTTACGCGGGTCACATAAATATTCCCCGGCAAAAAGATATCGGTACAGCTGTAGTTTTCCTCTTCCAAGAAATATGTCATTTGACAACGCTTTATGAACTGAATATCTCCAAGTTCAAGGCGCAGCACATATCCATAAGCATGCATTTCGATAGCACTGAGTACTTTTCTAACAGCGCTGAAACTCAAGTTGAGAAAGGTCGCTGTTTCGGACCACTTTAGCTCTTCGACGTGCATAACTATAACAGAAAAAAATATCACCGTCGTCATGGATTGCGGTGTCCAAAGAAAACAGCCAAAGCACTAATGGGATAAGTCAACAATTTGGACAATATGAAGACCGGCCTGCTTCACTGCTTCTCTGAGTGAAGACTTCTGACGCGCAACGTCAAGAATGCCACAGGTCCATTAATGGACACCTCTGACGTTGTCGTTTAAGATTTACAGTTTTCCTATAGGAAGATCGATTAGTCGCCTATGTCTCGTAAGAACGATGGCAGAGGTGATTTGATAACGGTGAAATCTATGATTAAGTCAGATATATTGTGATATGTTTGATCGTGGTTGGCGCCTTCCGCCAACTTCGAGGGAGACAGGCACGTTTCTGGTGCCACATCAATGAGTGGCCGTCGCTTCACTAGCTCTCTAACAAAGCCCTTTGGAAGGATCATCTTTGAACTGTTACTTGAACGTAGGCAGGTCCGAATAGCCCAGTCAGCCCGTAATAGACAGACGTTCTGTTTGTTTTTGTGCGTCAGATCGTTTAGGAAACTTGATTGGCCTTAAATGTATGCTTCTTTAGTAATAAGAGCAGCAACATTTTGACAAATAAACTGTAAATGCTTCCAAACTAGTGTTTGCTAAGCCATTAAGAGAGTTATTGACAGTCAGAGTTTAGTGCCTGGCATACTGGTGCATATTTAGGAGACGGCCATGGTCAGCCCCATCGAAGGAGATGTTCATTGGTGAACTTAACAGGCGATCATCGCTGATTAGAAAATCGATAAATGTGCCTGTTTAATTAACAGCACATCTAAAGAAGTTCGTTAACGTCAAATTAATAAAGAGAAAGGTATTGAATCAAAGCATGGGCATTTAAGAGCTACGACTGACAAATATTCGTGTTGGTCATTCATTCTCCTCTGGAGGCTTAATTCCTTGTTATCCATCTAGACGGATAATTGCAGTTTTCATGATAAATATTCATATTTTTAGAAGCAGAAATATATCAAGGTTTCTCTTCATTATAGTTATTTTGAGAGGATCAGATTATCGCACCCTGTATGTTTGGTTCATCAACAGCGACTGCAGTTCATTTCTGTGAGCGTACTTGTATTTAAGAGGTTAAGACAACAGTTTCTTTTATTTATCTCATAAAATGAGTACTGAATTCTGGCAAATAATCGCGTCGTTATATAGGCATGACAATAATAGCAACCATAATAATTATAACAGATCTCTATACCTCTCGTTGTTTTGCACGCCAACGCGACACTTATACAACTAATTAAAATTCCGTAGGCAAGATATTTCATGCCTCCTTCGTGGTCACTCAAATCGTGTTAAATGATGCAGATTTTAAGCTTCAGCTCCCAACCATGCTGACTTTCCCTTTAACCAATCATGTTTGAGTCTGCTCTATCTTCATGATGTCGTAAAGCGAAATGTCGGGATTATATCACAGCTTGCTCTCTCCAGCTGCGTACTTTGAACTTATTAAACTAAACTTGGTTGGGAGATTGTATTCCAAATTCAAAATAACCTCACTTTTAGATGCTTTTTTGAGTCTTCCCCCACTAGCATGCAACTATACAGCCGCACACCTATTACAGCAAAATTTCTGTTAATTCCTATATTCCACCATTTTAATCCGATTAAGAACTCCGAACTAATTAAGTCATTTACGAACAACAAAGTCCACCCTAATGCAGGACTGAATAAAGGTAATCGTAAATTCTCGGAATTATTATGCATTCTCGAAGAAGATTCATCTTAAAGCCATAAAGAACTCTGCATAAAGATGGTAACCCGCATACTCCACTTATAACTAGCGCAGATGAAGGCTGCCATCTCCACCACAGTGGTATTTTTCAAATGCATGCATTCTTAATGCGAGCTTTCATAGGGCGTAAGCCCCATGTCAATCTGTCAATCTGATATTCGCTAATTTGTATCATGAAGGCTTTTGATGCAAAGTCAAATCTGCGATACATTGTTGAAATTTCTGACGGATTGCCCCTCACCCAAGTAGTTGGACTGTTCGAGCAGCGGAGATAATCTATTACGGACGAAATTTATCATATGTAGTAGCGGCTTTCAGAGGATGAATACTGACCAAGTGGTTGTAGTTGACTCCGGTGACTTTGGAGAGTGAAGCAGAAGTAAGTTAAAGAACACAAAAGGTGGTCATTGTACGGCGGGCCTTATTCTTGTTTAATATGTATTCTTGCAGATGTCCTGTTCTCCTGTTTAATAAATTACGCTTCGCAGCCACCAAAATAGTTGCCCCCCGCTTCAGTTCTCTCCATACCCCATTTCCGTTACGGAACGTTTCCTGGTAGAGCGTCCTCAGTGTTAACAAATAAATGTTCAAAAAGCTTAGAGCTCTGCTGTGACGTCTATGGTTTTGGGTGGTTTCCAAGACGTGTTCTTAAATGCCTAAAAGGTTATTTATGCTGAAAGGAGCGAAAACGCTCGGTTCTCCAGTCAGGATCATGACTTCATTTTGAGTGTAGTTCGTGGCTTGGACGGTCCAATGACGTTGAGACAGACATTAGATTAACACCGTAGCGTTTGGTGCCCTTGAGAATACCTTAACAAAGAATTTACTCCAAGTTGACAAATTAATTTTGGGGGGGGGGGGTGGAATATATACCGGAATGCACATGAGGGACCCTAGGGTGCCCACTGATGAGCTGGACGCCTCGTATCTGCGAAACACGCGTGTCGGGTCTCTTTTCTGGTGTCCGCGCTCGAAGCATGCTAAGCTTAAAGTTGAACATTGTATTTCCGTAATAAATCTTAACAAGGAAGTGACAACTGGCTACGGAGAATTTAATGACTAAACAGAGTTCTCCAAACGCTCTCTCTTAGTTTTCTTCTCCTTAAGTAGGCTTGAGATTTTAAAATTGATGCCTTTTTGCCTATGTGAGCCGAACGGGGTTTTTAAAGAGCTATACAGCGAAGTGGCGTAAGCGTGGGATGCGAACACACGGAAGGAAGGACAAGGTTTGAGTACAGCCAATACTCAACGTTGGCAAATAAATGTTCGAAAAGCTTAAAGGTCTGTTACGATGCCGACGGTTTGGGTGGTTTTTAAGACGTGTTCACAAATGCCTTTAGGGTTATTTATCCCCAAAAGGAGGAAAAACTCGGTTCTACAGTAATGGTCATCACTTCGTTCTGGGTGTACTTTGTTTATCTGACGCCCTATGGCGTTGGAGCAGGCATTAGATTAACACCGATTTGTTTGGTGCCCTCGAGAATACCTTTTTAATGAATTTTCTCCAATTTGTTAAATTATTTTTAGAGGTGGAATTTATGTGCCAGAAAATGCATGGGGACGCTGGAGAGACCACTGATGGGTTGGACGCCCCGTATCTGCAAAACCAATAATTTTCTTTGACGACCTCGTTGAGCTGCGAACCCACGACAGGAAGGATAAGGCTCGAAAGCAGCCACTACTGAGTAACCTGAGCTACAATGTTCCACCAATCCAATAAGTGGGACATGTAGTTATGTCGCAGATCCTAGATTGATTAGTTCGGAAGTCCTGCTTGAGCAGTCAGTTTACAGTATCAGATTTGATAGATTCCATATGTTGCAGTAGGCTGGGCAATAACTTGACCCAAATATGCCCAAATTGAAGCTCTTGATGGGGCCTCGTAGCTTGTGTGGCTGGAGCATTGGCAGAACTAAAGCCTCTTCACTGCTGTTGTGCGATCGAATCCCACCGAGGTTGCCAAGTTCATCGAAGATGTGCAAAAGTGAATAAAGCTGTTTTTGGATCCATACAGGGAACACGAGCAATAAAATTATTTGAACGACCGCGATAAGAGGAAACCACATTGGTGACCCAAAACTTAATGTGAACTGGATCTTCTAGAGGTAATGCACTCAAAAGAGGGTAGGACAGCCAAAGGTGTCAGAAAATGAAGTTGGTTGTTGAGCCAGACCAAGGCCATCTCGACCAGTTTATAAGTGCTCCTTTATGATTCTTCCGTGTGCTAGTTAAAGCCAAAGCACAGGATGGCTCGTTTCACGTAATGCTGCCAACCACAGCCTTAGTAACCGAGTTTTTGCAATTACAGGTAAGCAATTGTATTTGAACGATTTCGACTTGAAAAGGATAGTATTTAATGGTACTTTAATTGCTGATAGAAGCAACTATTAGGCGCCAAATCATGAGGCCGAAAGACCCACTGCCATGACAGAAAACGCCTGCAGTCGTTTACCGGATCTGGTGCATTTGCGAGCCCAATCTATTAAGTGAGCCCTCTAGTCATCTGGTAGATTCTAGATTGCGAGGTTAGGAAATCCTGCTTGGGCAGTCAGTTTACTGTATCAGATTTTATGGATTCCCTAGGTTGCAGTAGGCTGGGCGATAACGTGACTCAAATTGGACTAAATTTACATCTCTCGATTGGGGACCCGTAGCTCGGATGGCTTGAGCGTTGGCTGTACTAAAGCCTCCTCGCAGCTGTCATGGGTTCGAATCCCACCGACGTCGCTGGGTCGGGTTAAAATGACCAAGGCTGATTGTTTGACCAGAGAGAGAACACCAGCAGAGCCACTTACCTGAACGGCCAAGATGGGTATGAACCCCTTGGAGACGACAAAGACAGTGGTCATACGGTTAGCCAACCCATCCCTGTGCTCGCATGAAGCGTTTGTGCAAGCATTAAGTCTGCCATCACGTCGCGTTACAGCAATGAAATAGGGACAGCTAATCGCCAGACACCTTCCTTTCCCCCTCCCCCTCCCTAAGTCTCAGACAGAACTAGAATCTGACCATCGATCTCTGAACGTCCCTCAACCTTCTCCCCATATTGATTTTTATTAGATGGTTATCTTTTGCTATTCTGCCCTCTCCTATATTGCTGATGATGAATAATCGAAAGCGTACGTTTGCCGGACCTGACTTCTTAAATCATAGTTTTCTGTTAAACGGTAGTACAGAAATGATCAGTTGAATTATCAAGGATGCACGCTGATAATCCGATTAGTTGGTTACAAAATTATCAATTAAGGCAAAGCAGAACTAAGGGGGTTGGGAGGGTTACAGCAAGCCCCAAAAAATTGCTGGCAAATGTAAGGCACCAGTCACAGTCCCTTAGAAACCTCTCGAAGGGGGTGGTTTGACCCACATAACCTAGGAATAAACAGCGCGACTGTTTCATTGTTTAGGAAAATGTTTATGTGGTTAATGCAGAACCTACTGACCTCAGTCGGCGTGAGGTCTGCATCAGGTTACAAATGCCTCAGGTCTCCTTCGGCGGAGCTTTGAAGTTAATTTAGTGCAACTAGTTCTTCTGTGCTAAATGGGATAAGTGTCACCTACCAAGGTGGAAAAAACGTGCCCTAGATGTCTTTGGGACAGTGAAAAAAAAAAACAGCACTAACCTCAGCGAAACCCATAGCTCTGGCTTATGAGACAGTGCAGCCCCACCAATCATGCTTTGCAGTTTGAAAGAGGGCGCTAGGCTAGGGTGAATGGTGATGGATAGAAGTAAACAAAGATATCAGATAACGCCCTGTTTCTGAGCAAACATTTCGGTTGGCCAAGAAGGGGGTATCGAATTAGCATGCTCTTCCCCGAAATGTATTTGACTTTAAACTGTTTAATACCTTGGTGGCTTAGTGAAGCTTAACACTAGGCATTCTGCACATTTCGGCAACTGTTATGCGATAGCAGGTCTGACCCCGATGCTTGATTGCTTTCCGGCCTGGAGACAGGAACAGTCCCTGAACCAACACTGCTATGCACCCCCCGATGGTTCGCAGCGTCGGTTTACGGCGATTTCTGCATGACACACAAGGAAGTCTCCGAGCTGCTTAACGACCTAGCCAAGATTTTGCATCCGCCAAGTGTATATCCTGTAAAAACTTGTGCTGCAATCTCATCCAATGCTATTTACGCGGTGGCAAACCTTCACATACTCCATACACCTTGCTATTCTAGCAGAGCTACAAGGAAGAGGTATCCGCTCGTCGGCCACTTCGAGCAATGCTGCTAATGTTGCGACGAATATGAACAAATTGCTGATTGAATAGGCGTAGGTTACTTTTGGAACCCCACCCTGGAGCTTAGCCTGGTGTCTGGCGGATGTCTCACTTCCTCGATCTGTAACACCTCCTAGCCCTTCATTTCTTCATCATCAGGGAACTTTGACATCGGCAGCCCGTAAGTAGTTCTTCGAATTCAACTGTGGTTTCGGATATCCCGTGGCAGCCGGTTCCTATGGTCACCAGAGCGGTACCTTACTTACACCGTCTTCGATCCGCCTGACTTCCCCTGGAGCTTAGTTGCCTGAGTTGCAAGTGATTTGGCACCTGTGCGGTGAGAACCCCACGCCCATCGACGCTGATTGGCCGATGGCATGGCACAGGCGCATGCACGCGCCCGACGCAAAACGGCCGGCACCCGGCTCGAGAGAACACTAACCATCATCTCCTGCTGAATTGCGTGTACGGTTCTGGCCCCAGCAGTCTGTCCAGCGAGCCTTTCTTCCCTGACTTTTAACCGGGGAAACCTCGCGTTCTCGGCCATCACACCTTCGCAACTGGTGACCCCGACGTGACCCGAACAGGCAGTCTCCGAGCGGTAGCGTCCCGTCGCACATTTCTTCATTCCCAGTGTCCACAAGTATCAGCCTTTGTCTCCCTCCCGAATAAACGGGCTACCCACTCCGACACTCCTCTTTTACGCACGGGACTCCCCTCGTTTGCTTGGTATGGCAAAGCATAAAGGTGATTGGTCGTCTTGAGAATAGGCTCCGGAGGAATACCTTTGACATTTTTGTCTGTCGTGCGCCCCTAAGGTGAGTAATCCCGTGAGTAGTAGGAAGGGTTGTCGCATAAACATGTCAGTTAACCTCCCCTTTTTCCTAAACAACTGACTCAACGAGAATGAGAAGAATCGGTTGCTGCTGTTTGAGTCTATAGTGTTACCGCGCCTGAGGTCATTAAAACTCCTTGGAAGAAAGTCGCTGTCGCGGCCCACAATTATCAACCATGACGGAAGCTTCGAACAGTGCAAAATACTTGATGGGAGCCCATACGGGAAATCCATGGCTACAGTGAGTGGCCAATCTCATGAAATGCTGGCCAGAATTCTGAAATTCGTTTTTAATGAGGAAGGATTACTTGGGCGGATTTGTAATATTGATTATCTTGCGACATAGTCGGACTCGGTAGGATGTCGGCTTTTAAATGAACTTTTTTTCGACTTCCTGTAGAAACCGCGCTCGGTAAGTAATGACTACTTACGTAGCACGCGTTTTTCCCATGGATTTTCGATGGTCTAATAAATTCAAACGTACTTCATGAAAAACATGGACAAAGAATGTTTTCTCCTACTCATTTGATAAAGAACCACGTCACCTTTATACTGTATACTTGAAGGAGTATACTTAGGTTTATAAAAAGTTCCTCATTATAAGATTTTTAAGACCGTGCAATGTCCATTCACTCAGCAGCATACCTGTCCGTTTACCACTGCTTCTCATGAAATGTACAACACGGTCCGCATCCATTGCAAAATTTTATGTACTCTATATGGTATCTTCTTAAAGGCATAGAAGAATATGTGATTTTCCATACACGGAACGCATGCACCTTGTAGACTGAAATCACTTAGCACTAATGCAACGGCTGATCAGGCCCCAAATTATTCGGAAATTAGAAAACTTTTTTAAACCCTTATTAAACTCCTTCTTCAAGTAAACAATATAAAGATGGAGTGATTCTCTATTAAATGAGTAAAAGAATGCACTTTTTGTCCATTTTTTATGAAATACATTTGGATTTCTTAGACCATCGGAAATCAATGGGAAAAATGCATGCTACTTGAGTAGTCATTCCCTACCGAGTACGGTTTCTACAGGAGGTCGAAAGGAAGTTCATCCAAAAGCCGACATTTTACTGAGCCTGAAATTTTATAGGACTCTGCTGCATGATAATCAATATTACAAATCCGCCCAAGTAATCCTTCCCAATCGGAAACACAGTTCAGAATTTTCGCCAGTATTTCATGAGATTGGTCACTCACTATATATAGGTCGGAATAGGCTGGCTACATACAGTGCATGACCTATCTCATGTAATGCTGGCTGAAATTCTGAAAAGCGTTTTCGATTAGGAATGATTAGTTAAGCGACATAATCCCATAATATTTCGGACTCGGTAGGATGTTAGCTTTTGAATGTACTGCTTTTCAGTCTCCTATAAAAACCGTACTTGGTAAAAAAGATGACTACTTGTGTAGCATGCATTTTTCACACTGATTTTCGATGATCTTGCAAATCTTAATATATTTTATAGAAAGCACGAACATAAATATGCCTTCTTGCAGTCGTTTAATAGAGAATTGAGTCGTCTTCATTGTTTATACTCGAAGAAGTTTTTAATTATGAGATTTTAAGACCGCGAAATGTCCATTCATACAGTATCGCACCTATCTGTTTACCACTGCTCCTCATGAAACGTACAACCTAGTCCGCATCCATTGCAAAAATTTATGTACTCCATACAATATCCTTTTTAAGGACAAGAAGAATTTGTGATTTCCTTTGCGCGGATCGCGTGCATCTTGCAGACTGAAATCACTAAGCGCTAATTCAATGACTGGTCAGGCTCCAAATTATTCGGGAGTTAGAAAACCTTTGTAAAACCTAATTATAGTCCTTCTTCGAGTATAAAGTATGAAGATGATGTTATTTCCTGTCAAACGACCGAAAGAAAGCATATTTTTGTTCGTAATTTCTATAAAATGTATTTAAATTTGCAAGACCACCGAAAATCATTGTGAAAAATGTATGCTGCATAAGTAGCCATTTTTACCGAGTACGGCTTTTACAGGCGATTGAAAAGCAGTGCATTCAAAAGCTTGCATCCCAGCGAGTCCGAAATGTTATAGGATTATGTCGCAAGATAACCAGTATTACAACCGCGCCTAAGTAACCTTTCCTAATCGAAAACGCATTTCAGAATTTCGGCCAACATTTCGTGAGACTGGTCACGCACTGTAGATCGGAGTAGGCTGGTGGATTTCATCTTACACATTACTGGTCGGCTAGATCTCCGTCCTGTTCAATTCTGGCTAAAAAAATCCCAAAGGCTGAAGCCGCACATTTCTGGAACATCCCTGATAGCTCATATTCACTTTGCGAGGGAACTACCGACGAACTTCCGTATGTGAAAACTATGCTTGACCAGCTTCCTCTCAGAAGTCGAGGTAGTCCAGTTATTGTCGACTGGCAAAGCTTCGGGCGCGTACACGATTCCCACAGTGGCTCAAAGGCATGAGGACTCTGAAATGCACGTGTCGAATCAAGGAAAGATTCATTAGGCGTTCAATGCTCTGACCGCTGCTCATCAGTAAAAACAAAAAGGAGACCAAGGAGTATTCGGCAGGCATATGCTCACTTTGGGACAAATCCTCGTCAGGCCTATAAATTTACTTAGTTATAGGGTCCATTAAGACATGCGGAAGTAGTAGGGACATGGCTCACCCAACCCCCCCCCCCCCTCCTTTGCAACCAGATGATACCGACTGTCGCCAACTATACCCCCCCATCCCCCACCCTCCACTCGCGTGAAACGATGAGCACAACTACTGTCTAACTACGCACACTTCGTAATCAATCCCGCAACCTGATAAGCACTTATCGAGAACAAACTTGCATCCTTCAAAGGAGAACCGGGAACGTGCGTAAACTACCAAGAAATACCTCTACTTGTTATTGCAGTGAAGTCGTGTGCATTCCACTAAACCATACGACGCAAGAACCTAGCGCGCAAGGCAGTGAGGTTCCAGTTGACCCGACCGTTGCTTGTCAGCCATGAAAATGGTCAATAAGTGTAGAATGACCGCTTCATCGCGTTGGTCGATGGTAAAACGGCCTTCGACTCGGTGGGACGAATCCGACTGGCGGATAAGGAAGAAGCTCAAATGACCGCAGAAATCAGCGGGTCTCCGCCGACGACAACGAAAGCCTTCACTGTGATGAACGGGGCGAAGCAGCGTTGCAGACACGTCCCAGCTCTGTCTCTCTCTGGTCCCACGTGATCCACAGTTAACAGACGCTCATCGCGACAGATACCCCAGGGTTGACGTTGGACATCGATCAAAACCAACTCGGATGTATGAAGAGAGATTGTGCTGGCTATTCCCATTCAGGACACAGAAACCGGAGTTCCCTATGGGTGCCAACCGGTAAATCTAATTTACTTCCACCTCGGCTGTTTCGGAAGGAATTTGAAGGCGGTGACATGAACGAGCCGCAGGAACCCCATATCCAGGAGGAGGCCCGTGTTCGACAGGTGACACCTTTATAGATCTCTAACCGAACAACGGCTAGTTACGCGGGTCTGAAGGCAACCGCACAGGGCTCAAGAAAAACACCTAGACCGACTAAGTCCCCGCCAGAGGCCTAGGCTCCAATCAACTTCCGGCCCGTCTTGCCTCCTGACGTGTGTAGTTATCCCGGCGACTGCGAAATTGAACTCGTGGCACGTTCTGACGTGGCTGCCACTTGTGATAATCCAGCCTGTTTTGCTCTTGTACACGCGACCCGAACATGCGTCCGGACAGACCTTGTGTGATTACAGAAACACTTTCGGCGCAAGATACGTTATACTACACCGAACTGTCCACTGGGTTCAAGTCAGTCCTTTATCTCTATGGCCCGGACATGCATGGCGCCTCTGGGTCAGTGTGCAATTCCGCAGTAATTCGCCCAGTCGCCTTCAAAGCGTCCCTACTGCTGCATCCCGGACGTGCACTCTTGTCGAGAGAAATGCTTCTAACGCACTCGCTGTGTCCACTAAAAAGAAGGCATCCTAACACCCACAGCATGAACGCTATGATGTGGCGACCGTAGCAACGGAAGCGTCCCACATACCACAATTTGAGGCCGTTTACCTTGGTCCTCACCTTGGTTCACCCGCGTCGTATTATCTGTCTTCCCTATCAAATTTTGCATCTAAAACGCACTTTCAGATGGATCCTATGCGTGTACTAGCCGAATCACCTTACGCCGACCCGCTGATGAGCTAAGTGGACGTGGCTCCCACAGTGGGGATCCAAGGCAAGCCACCCCACTAAGAGCCACCGCCGACCTCCGAGACTTAAGCTGTTTATCTCTTCACTTCATAAATCCGCCTCCTCTCCCGTGTCCAAGGATGCGGCCGGTGACAGTGGACTACAGTTACACCTACTGGGCCGCCGCCTTGGAGGCCCCCAGCAACGAAGCCATGGCAACCGGGTCTCCGAACCAGTTGACGCGCGAACGCACGTCGAGCATCCAGTGACCCCCACGATTATTGAGACTAGCCTATTGACACGCCCGAGCCGTGAGAACCACTGACGACTAACTGGGCCGGGATTCTTGACAGAACCTGCTGCCGGCCAAGAATATCCCCAGACCCAGACCCAAGAGGAACTACTCTACCAACTGGGTCTTCCTTCCGATAAGACGAAGGGCGTCGTGCCCATCACAACACGCCGCTCCTGAATAACCCCACTGTCGTGGAAGACAGATCTCAGACGGACTGGTCCTCGAGAGGCGAAATACCTTCAGCCCGTGACTTGATCCGAGCGGTGGAGTCACGGTCACTGAATTTAGCGGAAGGTATCCAGGGACTAAGCTGAAGAGATGTCCCGCCGGCACTCGCGTCAGGAATTACTTGTGGTAGCATCCACAGGCCTATGGCTGGCTGTGGCTCGCGCAGGAATATGCCACGTCAGGTTGCGCGTCTCGAAGTGACGTGCTTCCCGGACTACTGAGACAATCACGCATTAAATCACAGAAAGCAAGCATGTTCAATCAAGAATTTACTGATTTTCCGAATACTGGAACGTGGAGTGAGATAAAAGACAATAATCCAAATACCCCGTTCGATGTTCGCACAAATGCCGTCCAGCTAGATCAACGACGCGCGCGGTCTCTAAAAAAAAGACCAATATGAAATCAGGTAGAAGGGAACACATCAGGTGTTATATGTCAACATAAATTCAGGTGAAGAAATTCAGGCATCACTTGCATTCACTCACTTAAGAAGGCAATCGTACGACCTTCAACCCTTGCTTCCGGAGCTCAGGTCAGGCAGGTGGACGCGCATAGACACCGCCAACTCATGTGCCAGGTCCTAGCTCATCCAGCACGCATCCACAAAGTTTCGATCTAATTCCGCTCCAGTCCAACTGTTGTCATTTCCAGCACTTTTTTCCTCGTTGATGCTGAGGCAGCACGTCCCCTGGCCTCAACGACCTACGTTTTGCAAAAGCATAATTCCAGCTGGTAACTGCTGTGCATTGTTTTCGGCTGCCTCCTCCTCTGCAGCACTTTTCGCCTTCTCAAGGTTCTTTAGTACTGAAACTCCGATTGCTACAGCGCGGTGGTCTCTGTTCGGTCACTATTGCAGACTAAAACCATGTGACGGCTACGATATTACCGCGACTGCCCGCCCATTTAAACAAGATCATCAATCAAGGAACTGTCTTTTCTGGAACTATCTGGGCGTGCTGAGGGAAAACAGACGTCTGGGACCGTTTGGCAAACGACTTCGAAAGAACCACTTGACAATGAGACAATTCCTATCGATTGGAGCTGGCGCATATTACTCCGCCAAACAAAGGAGGTAACAAAACATCGAGGATAAATTACAGACCCATGCGTTTGATATGCACTCTTTTTTAAGTTATGGGGATTATCATGAGGAGCAACTTGATGCAATTCCTGGAAACTCACGACTTGCTATCCAACTGTTAACATGGGTTCCGGAAAAGAAAATCTTGTTCGACAAATTGCCGCGATCCATCCAAAGCTGGACCCGAGTCCTCGACAACGGGCACGAGGTCCATATAACTTTCATCGACTTCAAAAGGCGTTCGACACCGTACCACACCAGAGAATGTTACACAAACGAAAAAAAAGTAGGGATCAGGGACAACTTCTATAAATGGATCGAAAACTTCCTTGTGGATCGACAGCAGGTTGTTTGCATCGGTCAAGGAAAATCAGACCCTGTTGTGATCGAGAGCGGTGTTCCCCAAGTGGTCAGTACTGGGACCCATTTCGTTCCTAATATACGTGGGCGATCGTGCAAGAGCTTTGGACTTCGAAGTAACAATGATTGCAGACGACATAAAGATATAGAGTGTAATTGGGGGCCCTCCCGACAAAGACGACTGCAGATGAACCTAAGTCGGTTGGGAGACAGGTCATGCAGTCAGCTCCTGAGTTCCAATATCGATAAGCGTAGCATGAGGGAAAGGTCGAGTGAGGCTTTGCCAATACTTTGATATTCCTAGGCAATTAATGCTTCTTTTTATTTGAGTCCTTTTAAAAAGTCGATCTTCATGGTCGGGCATAATCTCTCACAGACTTCTTGGACGTTCTCGTAAAGTCGCCGCATACTTTGGAGCGCCTTTTAGTGAATCTGTGTCAGACCATCTCTTTCTAGTTTTTTTCTAATAAACTAACTCTAGAGTTTGTTCTTCTGTGCGTTTTGTTGTATGTTAGCAACGTCTCGATCCTTGTACTGCAACGGAAAACCTATCTAGTACCCTGCAGTGCCCCGAAGAGCACATGTTAAAAGATGAAAGCTTGCAGCCTCCCCACTGTCTCTGAATGCATGAATCGTGACCGGAGATGCATGTGTTCGACGCCTTCTTTGGATATGGTTAACTCAATAATCCCTTTTGTCCAAGTAAAATCTCTTGACCCCTTAGTCGTCAAAAACTTCGTCACTGCTAGTCGTAACAGAATATCAGCCGACAAAATACTCAATCAGTTGGTATAATAATAATAATATTAATTATTTTATTTAATGTCAGTTTACAGGCGCTGTCAGGGAAGAGTTAAACACAAATCCGGCCAATAGTGAAAAAAAATCCTGTGGAAAAGGAATAAAAATATAGTTGATGGTGTTTTTATGGATTGGAGGGTTCAGGAGAACAAAAACTGCTGGCGACCAACTTTCGACCGTCAAGAAGGGAGGGGTTGCAATGTATCGGATATTATCAGTCATCAATTTCTTTCATGAAGTTAGGTTTAGTCCAACCAGAAGCGCCGAAGAACAACTGTCGATGATGGCCAAAGCAATTGTCCCTGGAGAGACCGGCAATAGTGCTCAGAGACCACAAACGCCATCGCTACGGTACAGTCGTTCGGTGGATTCAGCACCAAACATTTGTGGGAGCTTTTCTGAATGCAAAAATTGACTAATAGTTCTCTTAAATAAAAGATAATTTTGCAGATTTTATACATTCCTGGGTAGTTTATTCCAAATAGCAATCGCATTTACAGAAAAGAACTGACGATATTTAACAGTTCGTGCCAGAGGAAGAAATAAAAAGACCTCACGGTGACTGTTACCTCGGGGGTGGACATGATGTCTTAAATCAGTGAGTGGGTTAAATGTGTGATTATATAAGAGCTTAAGTAGCAAAAATAGTCCCTTTCGTAATCTACAAAACCATAAAGGATCAAGGTTTGTAAGCCGGCAACGTTCTCGGTAAGACAAATGTCGGTGTTAAGGGGGTTAAAATCTCACTTGGTAAAAAGTGTTGGACGGATTCTATTTTCTTTCGCTCAGTAGCACGCATGATGCCAAATAAAAATGAACAGTATTCCAGACCAGGTCTAGCGTACATGTTGAAAAGGCGCATTCTAATGTCCCTAGTTTTGAAGTTTCGGAGGATAAACCCGGTCGTTCTACGTGCTTTGGAGATTATCAAGGCACAGTGCTCCGAGAGATTGAGACTCTTGGAGTGTGATACGCCCTGATCCTTAATAACCCTAGGCAAATTTATGGCATGACCGTTAATGCTTAGTTGAGGTTGGCGGTCGTCGCCAGCTACCATGACTGAGCACTTATGCGAAGAAAGAGAAAGGCGCCATGTGCGGCACCACTGGGCGAAAGCCTGTAGGTCGATCTTTAGGAGCTCAAGCACTATGTCACGATCTGCCGGCTTATATCGATATGCAACTTTCATATCATCGGCATACACGAAAGGCTTCCCATTCTGAAATAAATCGGGCACATAATTAACAAAAAGACAAAATTAAAGCGGGCCGAGTACACTAACCGAATGACTCCACTGTTCACACGTGTGGGGTTGGAGATGGTATTGGAAATTTTAAAGCGTTGTGTACGAGTGCTGAGGTAAGAGAATATGAAATTTAAAAGTTTGCCACCTATTCCGAAAGAGGACAGTTTCAAGAGAAGAAGAACATGGTCAACACGATCGAAAGCCTTAGTGAAATCGAAATATACTGTGTACAGTGTAAAACCATTGTCCCTAGATTGGAGAACATAGTCAAAGAAAGAGAGCTGGCAGGTGTCACAAGACTGAACTTTGAGGAATCCATGCTGGGCAGCATTCAGTAGGTTATTCTCTATTAAATGGCACATCATCTTATATTTGATCAATGTCTCTAAGATCTTCGAAATTTCGGGGAGGGTGTTAATTGGCCAAAAGTCATCAAATGACGTAGATTTGTCATGCTTAGTAATGGACAAAATGTGTGATTCCTTCCACAAGGTAGGATAAGTTTCACTTTCAAGAGCGAGATTAAATATCTTGCATAAGAAGGATGGGAAAATCGTATTTGCATTGGCTTTTAAAATGCTTACTGGGACACCATCAGGTCCTGGACTATAAGATTGACGAAATCGCCGAATCGCAACAGTCACGTACCACAAAGTGAAAGTTATAGTTTATAGAACTGCTCCGGCCATTGCTTGGATGGTCGGAAGCGGAGTGGTGGAGCCTTCAATAAACGTTTTGGACAGGAAAGCATTGAAACGATCAGCGAGTGACTGGGCATCGACTATGAGATTTCCGAGAGCGTCCTGGAGAATGGGATGCTGCGTCTTTCGGTGAGTTCGTATTTCTGTAGAGAAAAGTTTCGAGACATTTAACTAATGATTTTCGCTAAACTGGACCTCTTCGGCTAGCTGTTTTTCTTCAGACAATCTCTTAGCCCGCTCAGACATATCACAAATCAAAGGCAGGACAGAAACGTCGTTCTAAAGATGGAATCGACGGTAAAGTCTGCGCAATCTGCAATCTGGCAATATAAGCAGTACTTTTGTCAAAGTAATTGAACACGCGTTTAAATTTACTGAGGTAATATGCTCCAAGCCTGAGGGGAGGATAAAACGTGAGCATAATTTTATACTGTGAAACATTTTTTCCTGAGTTCAAAGGAGACTGACAGTGCCAAAGGGGCGCTATAATAAACGCATTCTATTCTAATCACAAATCTGCTAAAGAGGAAGCACATTTCTTCCTACGATGTTGCTTGGGCTTCAGTGTCGCACAAGCTAAATGACTGCGCTCGCTCAACAGTAATGCGCCGATAGTTTTTAACCTTTCCTCCTTGATAGAAGTCGACTTTATTTTGTCGAGGGGGGATACAACTAAAGATTTTTGTCGCAAATGACACTACCCAGTTTCGCCGGAACTCACACGAATGCAGCGAAGAAGGAACGTATTGAAAATGTCACGATCCAACGCCGATATGATGACACCTATTGTCGGTTAGAATAAGTCTTCTTCTTCTCCTGCTTCTTCCTCATCTACGGCCTCTGCACGTCACGGCATAGTCAATTCTGTAGGGAATTCGACTACTCTTGATGCTGACATCTTTAAACGCATCAACACGCCTGGTATAGAAACGCCCATACTGACTCCCCCAGCGACACCTAGCAAGCCTAAGCATATGCCCAAGTCAAAGACGAATCCAATTGCCGTCTCAACCACTCTGGCACCGAGTGAATCCAGCTCCATCATGAAATCTTTTCCTCTGCAATCGCCTACCACTACCTCAAACACCCCGGCTCAAGACATAGCGTGTATCTAACTAAACCCCAGCCCTCATATCCAGGCGGTTAGGCCAAATATGCCGGCATTCCCGCCTTTTAATAGAATGTTTGCTCTGTTGGAGGCAGTGCGTCTCCGACCCCTCGATATGTCTTCTTCATGGCCGTTTTACCAATGCTTCCCTCATGCCAATGTTCATACTGGGTCAGTTAACTCATCCGCTCCTCAGTTTCCTTCCGGAGGGAATGCGTTACAGTATCCGGTCCGTGGATTTTCAGGTGAAAATGAGCTAGCTAACAATGGTCATCCGTTTCCCTGTCCGCCATTTCCTCCCCAAAGTCCTGCCCCTTTTTATTCGCGTCAGAATCTTTTCATGCGACAAATTTTTTGCAGCACCGGATTGATGCATCCGGATCATGTTTCCCGTGGGCAGCCAATCACTTGATGACGTAGCCTATCTCTCTTAGAAACAGTCTTTTCACTCAAGCCATTTTTAATGCCAGATCCTTGCTAAATAAGATGCCTTGACTTCAGACTCTGGTGTCCGTCCATTTCCCAGATATTGTTTTAATAACGGAGACATGGGCATCAGCTTCCGTGGCTGGTTCCAAACTCACTCTTCTAGGCTAGTCTGGCATCCGAAATGATCATCACGACGTCCGTGGTGGAGGCAGTTGCTTCTACATTAAGCAGACACTTACATTCCTGACGCTGTACCTCCCACATTTTTCCGCAGTAGAAGGCAACTGCTGGCTCCAGGTTCCTCTAACAAATAAGTTCTTCTTACTCGTGGGCTGTGTCTATCGCCCTTCCAACGCCAACGAAAATTTTCATCGTTTACTCTCGCATGCATTTCATGCTGCAGCCGACTTCAGCTTTAAGTATCAATTGGTTGCTGGAGACTTCAATCCTCCTGAAGTCCGCTGGTCTCTTGCTTCCAGCCCTCGAAAGTTCGAAGAATTTCTTAGGGCTGCGGATGTTGGGATGTGGAGTCAAGTTTTTAATTTTTCCACACCGAGGATCAAGCATACTTGACCGAATTTTATGTAGAAGTTGCATGCCTTTGTCAGTGTCTTCCCTAGGTCCACTCGGGGGCTCAGACCATGACATAGTTGTTTCGACATTGGAACTCGAGGTTGACAAAAAGCCATCCCCAAACTTTAGCTTTTTCCGCGACTTCCGATCAACTCGCTGGACCGAAATATTAACAAACCTTTATTCCTACGACTGGACTGATTTTTTCCTAAGCTCAGATATAAACGTTTGCACTGCTAAACTGTACGAAATTTTGGATCTACTTATTTCTTGTTTCGTCCCCCATAAGAAAATAGTTAATGTCGGAGATAAGGTTTTCCTACCTTTACCCTTTCGCCCAAGTTGCGCAGACCTTCTCGTCGATTCCATCTTCAGAACGACGTTTCCGTTCTGCCCTCGATTTGAGCAGGCCAAGAGATTGTCTGATGAAAAACAGCTAGTCGAAGAGGCCCGATTCACCGAAAACCGTTCCTTAAATGTCTCGAACCTTTTCTCCCGAACAGTACGAACTCGCAGAAAAACGTATCAACCCAACTTCCGAGACGCTCTCGGGAATCCTATAGCTGATGCCCAGTTGACCGCTGATCGTTTCAATGCTTTCCTGTCCAAAACGTTTTTAGAAACTCGACCATTCCGCGTGCGACTACCCAGACACTGATCGGGGCAGTTCTCGAAACTATACCTTTCACTGTGTGGGATGTGACTGTTGCGATTCGGCGTTTTCGTCAATCTCATAGCTCTGGACTCGATGGTGCCACCGTTAGCATTTTAAAAGCAGAGGAAAATGTATTTTTTTACATATCTCTTATGCATGATATTTAATCTCGCTCTTGAAAATGAAACATATTCCACTTTGTTGAAGGAATCACACATTTCGTCCATTCCCAAGCATGATCAATCTACGTCATTTGATGACTTTCGGCCAATAAACACCCTCCCCGCAGTTTCGAAGATCTTCAAGACACTGATCAAAGATAAGATGATGTGTCACTTAACAGAGAATAACCTACTGAGTGTTGCTCAGCATGGATTCCTCAAAGCTCGATCTTATGACACCTGTCAGCTCTCTTTCTTTGACTATGTTCTCCAATCTAGGGACAATGGTTTTACACTGTACACAGTATATTTCGATTTCACTAAGGCTTTCGATCGTGTTGACCATGCTCTTCTTCTCTTGAAACTATCCTCTTCGTCATAGGTGACAAACTTCTGAATTTTATATCCTCTTACCTGGGTGGTCCACACAACGCGTCATGATTTCCAATGCCATCTCCAACCCCACAAGTGTGAGGAGTGGAGTCATTCAGGGTAGTGTACTCGACCCGCTTCTATTTTTCCTTTTTGTTAACGATGCACCAAATTTATTCCAGAATAGTAGACCCTTCAAGTATGTCGATTTTGAAAGTTGCCAACGCTTAGTTCTCAGCAGTGTGAGAAGCTCATGCCTCTCATTAACCTGGTTGCTACTGAGATTGAAGACAGGCACAAACGAAGTTTCAATTTTATATTAAAAAGCGTTCCTAAGAGTAGATAGCCAAATCGGTGTCGTTTTTCATTTCCTTTATTCATGGGGCTTTATCTTTAGGGTCGCTGAAGCTAAAAGGCTTTCAGCTAGGAGCCAAAATCCACCAATTCTTGTCAAACTCTTTTCGTCGATAGAAGTGAATTTTATTTTCTTTCATTTGGAGCGCTCGACTCAATATCTCAGGGGAAATAAACTTTTGATTAGTCGAGATCAAACTCCACGACAACGAACAGTTTATCCCCCATTAACAAACGTAAAGCCACCCACGAGTTCTACTCATATGCCTTTTATCTCTAAAGCAGTTTCTCCATCGGGTGTCAACCAAATCTCATCACTATCCGCAGTGGATCGAGTTCTATCTAGCTCTTCGACTGATCATATTATCACAGAGACAGTTGAAACTAGCCTCTTTAAAACTCCCCCACGAAGCAAGGATTGTTCAAATGCGGCTCTCAAATTTACTAGGGAGTTTGCTCTTAACAGTAAAGATGAGCCAGTCCTTGAAGCATAACCGATTCCCAGCACTCAGAATAGTGATTTAGTTAATAAACTTACATCGAATCCACCCCGTTCCCACGCCTGACCACTCAGGTCTGACCTTGCGGTTAGGTCAAATAAGCTAGATAATAGTTCAGGGAGATCTTTACCTGTTTCTATCCTGAATTCTCAACTTAACGCCCCAGTTGTGAAGCCCTCTTACACACCAGACTCCAAAATGCAAGTAAATGGCATTGCTGATATCTTTTCCATTCCCATTGCTAGTCTGACACCCCAAATAATATAAATAAATAAATAAATAAATTTTAATTTAATGCCAGTTTACAGGCATTGTCAAGGGAAGTGATTAAACACAAATCCGACCAGCAGTGGAAAAAAACTCCTGAGCTTAAGGCATAAAAATATAGTTGATGGTGGTTTTTGTGGTTTGAAGGGCTCAGGAGAAAAAAACTGTCGGCGGTGGTAGAATATCGACCGTCAAGAAGGGGGGAGGTTGCACGGTATCGGAGATTA
>CACRXP010000082.1:643334-654366 GCA_902702965.1 Spirometra erinaceieuropaei
GTCCATGGACTTCCGAAATATCATGGACACCGTCTCACAGAGTATATCAGCTAATTCTCGGAGGACAAGTGGATGAATTCCATCTGGATCAGGTGATTTGGCAGGTTTCAGCCGGCGTAGTTCGGTCCTTATCAACGTGGGTGAGAAGAAAGGATTGTCTTCCAATGCAGGAAAGGAAGGATTTGGTCATTGGTCTACGTATGGCATGGCAGGATGGTTTGTGTCATTAGTGAATACCGACTGGAAGAAATTGGAGAAGGCTGATGCTTTCAGGTGGTCATCCGTCTCAATTACTCCGTTTTGGGATCTTAGCGCTGGAATCGGTTCACGATTGCTCTGTCCCTTACGTATGTGTTTTGGACCTGATAGGCTACCCCAACCAGTGTTCTTTCAAGGCACACCTATGACTGAATGCACCACCATCAAGGATTGAGGTTTAAGCTACACTAGTAATCTTGATCTCTCGCAACACGCTGACAGAATTACAGCCAAAGATGCCCAGATTTGTGGCTTTATTTCTTACAATTTCGACCTTCCTGAAATTAAATTAAGGCTCTATCTTATGTTTGTACTTCCTATTCTCGAGTATTGTTGCCCATTCTTTGGTTTGATGAATGAAGCCAGTCGTTTGAAAACTGAAAATGTCCAAAGACGTTTTTCTAAAAAAACTTTTAGATAAGGAACATCCCAATATCTCCTACTCAGATAGATGCCAGCTAATTAACCTAAAATTTTTATAGGTTCGAAGACTAGAAGCGGGTTTCTGTCTCCTCTTTCGCATTAATCATAGTTCAAGTTTTCCTCGGATTTCAGCACTCACCCCTAGTAGTCGCCCATACAATCTTCGCAACTCGTCCTTGATTATACCTCCTCCAGAGTCATCCACCTCTAAGCGCTCCTTTTTTCGCTTCCAGATATACTTTCTTCTGGAATAACCTTCGAATAAATATAAGATCTTCAGAAAATCTACACACCTTTAAGAGAAGGCTACGCCTTTACCTGAATACTGACTCGATTAAACTTTTATTTTCCGCATCCTTCCCAGACAACTTTTTCTATGACACTGAGAAAGGGCCACCGGGAATTTAGTATGCCGCCATTAAATTTCCGTATCTGTTCACATTTCCTTCCTCTGTGAGTAGTCTCGCTTCCTAATATCCCTCACCAGAAATGTTATTTTTTTCAATTTTTCAGTTCATGCATCGTGCCCTCACAGAATGCGCTCCATCGGCGCTCTTGGCGAAACCTTCTGTATTCGCCATATACTAGTTGTCTGGTCGCATCTCCCTTGCCCTATCCTCGGATGGATTCGGATGAATGTAACCGACCGCATCTGGGTTCCTATCGCCTCGAGACTGGTTTTCAATTTCGTCACTTATTTGCCTTATTCAAGGCCACATACAGGCCAATCCTAACCGACCCGCCTACTTACTCCTTCATAAAATCCGTTATACAATGCCATATACAGCTGACATTTATTTCGGCCCTGACGATGTCCGACTATAATCCATTTTATACCGCCACATGCAGACCAGTCCTGCCCGCATTTTTCTGTTTCTATTTTTTTCGAAAGGTTTTTTTCTCCTGTAAAACTAATCCAATCATTTTTAAATTTTCATGTGGAGTTTTTTTTCACCCCTCGCTTATCATTTTTCTTAACGGACTTCTAATTCAAAAACTATGTATTGCACTTTGTGAAGATTTGGCCAACCTCGTCTAAAATTCGCATGTAAATTTATTTTTACTTGCTTTGATGGAACCCCGGAGGGTCTTTAATAATAAAAATAATAATAATAATAATAATAATAATAATAATAATAATAATAATAATCTGAAAGTTGCACATCGGCTTTAGCCGGCAGATCATGGCATCGTGTTTGAGCTCCTGAAGAGCGGCGTACAAGCCTTTGTGCCGCACATGGCGCCTCTCTCTTTCTTGGAATAAATGCTCATTCATGGTAGTTTTCGACGACCACCAACCTCCACTAAGTATTGACGGTCAGGACTTAAATGTGCCTGGGGTTATTAAGGATCTGGGTTTAGCATACTCCACGATCCTCAATCTTTCGGAGCACTGTGCCTTGCTAGTCGCCAGAGCACATAGAACGACCGGGTTTATCCTCCGAAACTTCAAAACTAGGGACATTAGAATGCGCCTTTACAACACGTACGCTAGACCTGGCCTGGAATACTGTTCGTGTTTATTTAGCCTCATGCGTGTTACTGAGCGGAAGAAAATAGAATCCAAGAGAATTGTAACCCCGTAAAACTGACATTTGTCTTGCCAAGAACGTTGCCGACTTACAGGCTTTGATCCTTTATGGTTCCGTAGATTACAAAAGGGACTATTTTTGCTATTTAAGCGTTTATATAATCATATCTTTAACCCACTAACTACTTTAAGACATCTTGTCCACTCCCGACGTAACAGTCCCCGTGAGGTCTTTTTATTTCTTCCTCTGACACATACCGTTAAATATCGTCGGTTCTTTTCTGTAAATGCAATTGCTATTTGGAATAAACTACCCATGAGTGTGAAAACTCTGCAAAATTTTCCTTTATTTAAGAGAACTATTACTTGATTTTTGCATTCAGAAAAGCTTCTATAAATGTTGGGTTCTGAATCCACTGATCGACTCTACCGTAGCGATGGCGTTTGTGGTCTCTGAACACTATGGCCGGTCTCACCAGCTGTTCCTCAACGCCTCTACTTTGACTATCCCCAACTTCATGAAAGGAATTGACGTCCGATGATCTTCGATACCGTGCAACCCCCTCCCACCCTTTCTTGACGGTCGAAAATCTACCGCCAGCAGTTTTTTTCTCCTGAACCCTTCAAACCATAAAAACCATCATCAACTATATTTTTATTCTTCAGGAGTTTTTTTTTCACTGCTGGTCGGATTTGTGCTTAATCGCTTCCCTTGACAATGCCTGTAAACTGGCATTTATTAAATTAAATTAAAAAAGTCGTGGCCCATAGTGGAGTCCGGCAACCGTCTGGGATAACCGGGCAGCCTTGTTAAGGGATGCGTTGCCTGCCCTCGCGTGTGGGAGGGGGCTAGAAAAGGTGCCCTAAAGATCGCTGGGAACCACGCTGTCTGTAGGCTGGCCGTGGCCGCAGACAAAAAACACACGGTCGAAACAGCCAAAACCGAAACAACAACAACAATCCCTCTCTTCCTCTTCCAGCCTATTCTTCTTCTTCTTCCCCTACTCCTACTTTTCGCCGCCGCAGTCGCCAGACTGGCAGGGTGAGCCCGCTCACTCTGGCAGCCTGGAATGTTCGTTCCCTTTTAGACAATCCGAGGAGCAACCGACCGGAACGGAGGACGGCGCTGAGTAGATCCAAGGCTACGCGGACCGCAACGGATAGAAGAACTTCTTCTCTGCTATCAAAGCTGTCTACGGTCCGCCGACGAAGGGCACTGCTCCTCTCCTCAGCGCCGACGGCAACACTCTCCTGACTGAGAAGACGCAAATCCTGCAGCGATGGGCCGAGCATTTCCGAGGCGTCCTCAACCGCCCCTCCGTCATCTCCGACGCCGCCATCGAGCGTTTGCCGCAAGTGGAGACCAACGTGGACGTCGACCTCCCGCCATCTCTCCAGGAGACCATCAGGGCCGTGCAGCAGCTCTTCAGCGTGAAAGCACCCGGATCGGACGCAATCCCTGCTGAGGTCTACAAGCACGGAGGTCCCCAACTGATGGATCACCTGACTGCGCTCTTCCAAGAGATGTGGCGTGAAGGTGAAGTCCCGCAAGAGTTCAAAGACGCAACCATCGTGCATCTCTACAAGCGCAAAGGGATTTTTTCACTGCTGGCCGGATTTGTGCTTAACGTTTCCCTGACCATGCCTGTAAACTGGCATTAAATACAATTTTTATTATTAATCTTATTATTATTAAATTTGGCACGATTTGTCTTTGATTTTTATTGGTGGCTTCGACTATTTGTCGTTCGCGTCAGTTCGAAGAAAACAAAAACTGAAGAGCACACTCTAGACCTCTGACGATTCTAATGGCCATGATCCCATCCCCTCTGTACTGTCTATAAGGGAGACAGAATATTTTCAGCTTTTATACTCGTCTTTTCCAAGGTAGGCATGTTAATACATCAACCAGTCTGGTTGGTCTTCGGTATAGAGTCTCCGATAGGGCGTAGTCGTGTTTCTTCCAGTGACGCCAGGCCTGAACACAATATTCCAACCTTGGCCGAGCAAATGTTCCAAATACTCGGCCGAAAAGTTCTTCGTCAAAAGTGAGAAAGGATATACTAATCGCGCCTAGGATATTCATGACCTTCGTTAATGCCTTAGCATAGCGAGACGATGGTTCGAGAGTTGACGTCATCCACATACCTAGCGATCCAGGTTGTTTTGTAACAATTGTGAGTCCCCCGACATCTCTATTGATTTTCACAATTTGAGATCATCGGCAAACATTACGCGTCCGCTGTTCAGGCAGTCCAGGTAGTCGTTCACGTGTATCAAGAACAGAGTTGGACCCAGAACGCTCCCTTGCGAGACGCCACTGTGTGCGGTTGTCCCTTTTTATTTAGCGCGGAGATCTGCTACAGGAAAATCGGCTAGCCATCTCATCAGATTCCCATTAATATTCTCTAGGCGCAGTTTAAATATAATTCGTCTGTGTGGAACACTGTCAAAAGCCTTTCTGATATCAATATACACGGCATCGACTGGCAAACCCAATTCGATTGATTTTGTCCAGCTCTCAATGGATACTTGCAGATTAGTAAGACAGGATTGACCCCTTCTAAATCCATGCTGATACACACTGAGCATAATGCCATCCAGTATAAGTTCCGCGTCTTTTATCTGCTCAGTTATCCATGTTTCTGCTAGAACTATCAAGTCGGGTTGGAAATGGATTAGGGTCGGTTTTATTTCGTCCAATTTGTTGAATAGACGCTGTTCATTTGTGTACACCATTTTTATAAATATCTGTTGTTTAGATCTCAGGAAGTCGTTTGTTTTTACATTCGCCTGATAGTTGCTACTGGATATTTTACATGGCGTACCAAGTCCACTAATCGATTTTGAATCTACTGACGCTTGGTGAAACTGAACACCGGCGCTTTTACCATCAATTTCATCGGATGATTCCTCAGAAAAGAACGTTTTATTTTCACAATTTGGTTGTCTGCTATTTTTAGATTCATTTCGTTCCCGCTCTGACGATTTCTGAGCTCCTTTAACAATGCCCTCATTTTTATCCGATCGATTGGATGATAGTCCGATTTAAAAAAACAGTCCACAACGATTGTTTCGGAGCGTGGACTTACACAATAAAATGAGATCTGCTTGCTGTTTGTTTCCAATACGACTTTTAGCGATCTCGGTCGCACTTCCTCTACGTTGTTTCTAACCAAAGGCCCAAAACAGAAAGTCTTTTGGATTTCGACGACCTCACCGGCTACTTGGATGTCATTCAGTAAGTTTTAGAATGTCAGTAGATCGTGTTTTACCCTCTCTTTGAGGGTGTCATCAGGAGCTTCATGAGTACCTTTGCACTGTCAAAAAACGTGATTTCTCGGGGAATAAACCATTGGCATCATCCTGCCCTCTTTTGTTGGCGGTTGATTGAGTCTCAGAATCTGGGTCTGCCTTTGTGTCTGCATCCCTTTTCTCACAGACAGTGAACCCGGGCTTCAATCTCGGACGTCTCATTGGGTCCTTCACCTGTGGCGGTCAAGGATGTGAGATCAACTTAAACCACGCACAATAAGTTTGTTTCGTCTACTGTCAGAAGTCAGGGAGCTGTGAGGACTAGTTTATTCTGTACACAGGGCAGGTTGCCGTAAGTTGGCGGTTTGATTGCAACAGAGAAAAGCGTCCGTTCACGGAGAGCGTCAGTCGCGGTGTGTGTTGTTTTCGCGAGTGTCAGTGTCTAAGTCAGCAGGAGGGGGTGACTGTCTGCGTGGTGGTCGTGTGATTGGACCAATTAGGGGACGAATGGAGGGCGCATACTCACAAGGCCTCACGGGAATCAAGCCAAAGCGTTCGACGCGCGTTAGGCGATACTAGTTTTTGAGTGCAGCCGGGGTGTACTGCAGCTGGACCGGAGGTGTCCCAGTTCTAGCCGGCGGGGGTGGTCGCGCGTCAGCGGTCTGTCAGTGCTTATCGCGGTCATCGACCGACAAAAGGGAGCCGGAGAAAAGGGGGACTGGAGCAGCTGCTACAACTCCCCCCCAGACACCAAACAAAGTGAAGGCGTCGACACGCTAGCCAGCCACAAACCTGTCGGGCCAGTGGACGTGGCGACCAGATCGTGTGCGGCGAACCGGAGAAGGGAAGTCGCCAGTAGGTGGAGGAGGCCGCACTGTCTGAGGCGGGGTGCGTTGTTGAGGTGAGGAATGGTCACTGTCGTCGATGTAGGCCGGCTTGACGCGATCAATGCTGACTGTGTCGGTTTTGCCGTTGCGTTCGATGACAACATCTTTGTCAGATCGGCGAAAGACTTTATACGGCCCGTCATAAGGTGGTTGGAGTGGTCGTCGGACAGCGTCATGCCGAACCCAGACGAAATCGCACTTATCCAGATCGGGTGGGATGAAGGAATTGGCCGGTGACGCCCGAGGGGACGTTGCGCGGAGATTGCGCATGGCACTACGTAGTCGCTCCACATAACTGCAAGGTTCAAAAAACGTTAGCGTGTTTGAAGGAGAAACTAACTCACCGGGCAGTCGTAGGGAGGTTCCGTAGACAAGATCAGCTGCAGTGCAACCGATGTCGGCCTTGAGAGTGGAACGGAGGGACAACAGCACCAGGGGAAGGTGATCAGACTAGCGGGAAGGATCAGGCTGGGCCATAAGGGAAGTCTTGAGCTGTCGATTGAAACGTTCGACGAGACCGTTTGCTTGAGGGTGGTACGCTGTTGTTCGGATTCGGTTGGTACCGAGAAGGGAAGTGAGTTCGCGAAACAGCGTGGACTCGAATTGGGATCCGCGGTCAGTGGTGACAGTCGCAGGAACTCCAAAATTGGACACCCAATGAGTCAAGAAAGCTTTCGCAACGGTTTCAGCACTGATGTCCGGAATGGGCGCAGCAACCGGCCACCGAGTAAAGCGATCAATACATGTCAGCATATAGGTAGAACTGTTAGATGGTGGCAGCGGACCTACCAGGTCAATATGCACATGACTGAAGCGTGTATCAGGAGTGGCGAAAGTTCCTGGCGGAGTAATAGTATGCCGATGAGTTTTGGTTCGTTGACATAGTAGACAGGAGCGGGTCCAACGCCGTACATCCCGGTTGATGTTGGGCCAGACGAATCGGTCAGTGATGAGTTTCACTGTCGCCCGGACTCCAGGGTGGGATAGATTGTGAAGAGCGTTGAACACTCGTCGTCGTAAAGTTGCTGCAACAAAAGGACGTTCGTGTCCGGTAGAAAGGTCACACGTGATGGTGCCTGTGCCAGTGGGAAGGGGGACATCTTGAAGGCGTAAAGAAGAGTCCTCGTGGCTGTATTGGAAGAGCTCGTCATCCGATCGCTGAGCCTCAGCCATGAGTGTGAAGTCTATGGCGTCAGTTGTGATGGAAGCCATCTCGATTCTTGAAAGAGCATCAGCAACCACATTTTCCTTCCCGTGGACATGCTGGATGTCGCAGGAAAACTGTGAGATGAAGTCTACATGACGAATTTCACGGGGCGAGTATCGATCTGGAGAGGCCCTCAGTGCAAAAACGAGTGGCTTGTGATCTGTGAGAACAACAAATCACGACCCTCGAGGAAATGGCGAAAGTGCCGGATGGATAGGTAGACGGCGAGGAGTTCTCGGCCGAAGACACTGTAGCGGGTCTCTGCTGGGCTGAGCTTCTTGGAGAAGAAAGCCAGCGGTTGTAGAACACCACTAACTGTTTGCTGAAGTGACGCACCAACGGCAGTGCTGGAAGCATCTGTCATGAGAGTTAGTTGGGCATCAGCGCGGGGGTGGGCTAGTAGTGTTGCACTCGCAATTGCGGCCCTGACGTCATTGAAGGACTTGACGGCCTCCCCGGTCATCACCAGTGTCTTCTTGGAGTCGGTCAACAGGCTGTTGAGAGGCTGCAGTATGGTGGCACCATGGGGAAGAAAACGGTGATTGTAGTTCACCATCCCCAAGAAGCGGCGTAGATGGTTGATGGTTGTCGGGACGGGGAACGCTGATATGGCCGAAACTTTTTCCGGGACGGACTTTATCCCATCTGAGTTCACTTCGTGACCAAGGAAGATAAGACTAGGGACTCCAAACTCGCATTTAGCAGCATTGGTTACAACGCCGAAAGGGTCAAGCCGTTCGAAGAGTTGTCGAAGATGAATCTCGTGTTCAGCAGCGTCAGAACTAGCTACTAGCAAATCATCAATGTAGGCGTAGACGAAGTCGAGACCTCGCAGAACCTGATCAATGAATCGCTGAAAGGTTTGAGTGGCGTTCCTCAGACCAAAGGGCATACGAGTAAATTCGAATAACCCAAAGGGAGTGGTCACTGCAGTTTTCGGAACATCACTGGCTTCGATCGGGATTTGATGGTAGGCACGCACAAGGTCGATCTTAGAGAATATTCGCTTACCATGTAGTGAAAGAGTGAAGTCTTGGATGTGCAGGACGGGATACTGATCGGGGACAGTCACAGAGTTCAATGCCCGATAGTCACCACACGGTCGCCAGTCGCCATTCTTCTTGGGGACAAGGTGGAGGGGTGATGCCCAGCAGCTGTCGGACTGTCGGATGATGCCGAGCTCGAGCATGTGTTCGAACTCTGCCTTGGCAATCTTCAAACGGTCCGGAGCGAGACGACGTGGTCGGCAAGATTTGGGAGGTCCGGTAGTGGAAATGTGGTGAGTGACTGTGTGTTTGATGACCACTTCACGAAATGACGGGTTGGTCAGGCGGGGAAACTGCCTGAGGAGTGAGTGGAAAGGACAGTCAGAGATGGGCATAACAGTGAGAGGGTTGACGCAGGGGTTCACATCGGATTGACATCGGGCATGAAGGTCGGTGATGCAGTCGACGAGTCGGCGATTCTTCAAATCAACCAGTAGATTGAAGTGAGCTAGGAAATCGGCACCTATGAGGGCGACGGAGACGTCGGCAATAATGAAAACCCATCGGAAAATCCGACGAAGGCCCAAATCGAGTGTGATGGAACGCTGTCCAAAGGTGGGGATGCTGGAGTTGTTGGCAGCTGTAAGACAAAAAGAGCTGCGACGTTTGCGTTCGGCCGGAGTTGGTGGAACCACGCTAACCTCGGCACCAGAGTCGACAAGGAATTTGGCGCCAGCGATACGGTCCCAGAGAAACAAACGGCGAGTGTGGAGATTGGCAACGCTTGCAGCAGCAGCAGCAGCAGCAGCAGCAGTGGCCTCTACTGTCGGGTGGGATCGTCTCCCTGAGGCCGTTAGAGATGCCTTGAAAGAGCATGGCTGTAGACATCGTCGAGCTGCTCCCCCAAATTGTTGATGATACCAACAGACGCTACTTGGAGATTGTGGACGGCGGGTGTGGGAAACGGAGGAAATACGACGACGGTTTGGTGTTCGCCGTGGGCCGTTAGTGGTAATTGCAGCAAGCTGGGCTTTCAGGCGCATTAATACCTCCTCGAGCCGATCCAAGCGAACGCTAGCTCCTTGAGAATTTGAGTTGATGAGTGACTTCTGGTCTTGGGACATCGCGTTGTAGGTCTCCGGAAGATTGTTGTTGTAGACGAAAAGTTTGCGGAATTCCAGTGTTCGGAAATTCGGGGTCACCAATTTGTGGCGGTCAAGGATGTGAGATCAACTTAAACCACGCACAACAAGTTTGTTTCGTCTACTGTCAGAAGTCAGGGAGCTGTGAGGACTAGTTTATTCTGTACACAGGGCAGGTTGCCGTAAGTTGGCGGTTTGATTGCAACAGAGAAAAGCGTCCGTTCACGGAGAGCGTCAGTCGCGGTGTGTGTTGTTTTCGCGAGTGTCAGTGTCTAAGTCAGCAGGAGGGGGTGACTGTCTGCGTGGTGGTCGTGTGATTGGACCAATTAGGGGACGAATGGAGGGCGCATACTCACAAGGCCTCACGGGAATCAAGCCAAAGCGTTCGACGCGCGTTAGGCGATACTAGTTTTTGAGTGCAGCCGGGGTGTACTGCAGCTGGACCGGAGGTGTCCCAGTTCTAGCCGGCGGGGGTGGTCGCGCGTCAGCGGTCTGTCAGTGCTTATCGCGGTCATCGACCGACAAAAGGGAGCCGGAGAAAAGGGGGACTGGAGCAGCTGCTACACACCCAGGGTCGCTTCTTATGAATGTAAGCCTGTTCAACAGGCTTTCTACGAGCCCAATATTGGGCTTGTGGCGTCCATATCCGTCAAGGAGTTGCGCATATTCGTGGCAGACGACTTCGCGCCCTTACTTCGCTGACTCAAATGACCTGTTTCATTATGGGCTGCAATGCACCCCATTACTTCGGTATTCGGGGCTGATGGACTATCGTACAGGGTGTCGCTAGCAATCTTTTGCGTTTATGGGGGTTTCCTTTCGGCTGCCCTTTGTAGAATTTCGAATGATAGTCGGCCGTAAATTTATCTGTACGCTACCAGACTCTGTAGACTTCAGATCTGTCGAACTTATGTAAACGCCAGACCCTGCTTCGTTGCCGTCTGTTTTTTGACATTTACCTGCAGCTCGATTGATTTCAAAGTTTATTTTAGTGATTTTGCCGTTTTCCTCTTCTAGATTCGCTTTGTTTGGTGTCCATCTATCTTCTCCGTTTCCTTGAGATGTGTGTGATCTGTTTCATGGAATTTTTTCCAAGTCCTTTCAACGTGATCTGATGGTTTAATTTATTATGTCTAATAAAAACTGCTATTGAATCTGTGAGGAGGTGTAGTTTTCCGTCTAATCTGAGAACTCTGGTTGTGAGTTCGAGGCGTCCATCAGAGCGTTCCTGGATTTCACTGTTTATTCCATTTTCCGTTGATGCTGGTAGCGCACAACGTTCTTTGGGGTTAATTATTGTTGTTGTTGTTGTTGTTGTTGTTGTTGGTGGTGGTGGTGGTGGT
>CACRXP010000082.1:655106-679990 GCA_902702965.1 Spirometra erinaceieuropaei
GGTGGTGGTGGTGGTGGTGTATAAGGGATTCGACACGGATATCGTCAAGGCAGAATTCGTACGCCGGATGAGGCTATTCGCATCAAAGTCGCTAGACGAGAGGAACTCAGACGCGATCTGTACCATTCCGCTCAGAGCCCAGTCGAAGACGGGGCAAGTGAGATACAACCATGGCATCTCTTTGCAGACCGACAAAACTACTAGCAGATGACGAATACATAGGATTCCGCCGTGAGCGTCGACAGATGGCTTCGGTCGAAATCAAATGATATCAAGAACGCGTCTCGTTCGCCGCGCATGCTATGATCTCTGATCGTCTCTGTTCTGGAGAACCGATGTCCTCCCGTGTGCGCATGCTGATTATGGTCAGATCAGAAATTGTGAATCTTCTTCTAAAACGACATGCCAATGCTTTCTTGGACTAGCGTGCGCTGCTCTGCAATGTGAAGCTTTATGGCCAACACGGAAACATTTGTAACACTTCCTACTACGATAGGGGCATTCACTCACGTAGTGCCAATCGTCGCACAGCCAGCATGCCGTCTTTGGCTTCCGTGGAGAAACTCTGTTCGGTCCCGGTTGTCTCGTTTTTGTGTCGAAAACGTAAGCTGGCTGACCATTTGTGCTTCCAATGAGCCGAGTATTTTGCTTGATATTTGTGATGCGGACATATTCCTCTGCCATTTCCTGTACTGTCATATCGCCTTTCTGGTCTAACTGGGCGAGTAACCGCGTACGCGCATCTGCATCTTCTAGCAACGTCAACGACTTAATGGAAAATAGTGCTTTAATCTGGGCGCTGGTGGCCTATTATAGCTCGGGTTGCTGAAAATTATCATTAATTCGACTGGCCAAGTCAAAATAGTCTTCTTCAGGCTTACATTCCAGCTTGAAACATTCAAAACGTCTATTGAATAACGACTTTGTAAAACGGAACAATGCCTTCAAATGCCTGACTGTGTCCTTAAACGAGACATCTAATGGTTTCTGAGGCAGGATGAACTTTACGTACCGCTCATGTTCCCGCTGGACCAGTTTTAGCAGCATGATTTCCACCTTCGTCTTGTCGTCCAGTCTTTCGTACTTTCGAAACCAGGCTTCGAAATTCACACCTCCTTCTGAGTCGTAAACGAACTCGGTGATCCGTTGATCGATCTGTTTTTTTGTTCTCTCTAGATGCCGGTCCTCAATTCCGCTGCGTTTCTGTGAGTAGTGCCATGAAGCTGGCCTGCTGGGCCTCCAGTATTTGTTTCATTTGTTCTTCTGACATCATTTTGCTGCACTTGCGTCGCCAGTTGCTATGACCCGGAAGGAAGGTAGGACAGGAAAAGAGCTGGCTCGGAGGACAAGCACTATATTAGTAACTTGCGGACACGAGGGGTTACAACTCGTAAGAAAGATGCGCTATTTATATTGGCTCCTGTGAGTGATTGTTGGTAATACTGCATCAGAATGCGTGCCAGTAAAAAGCTGCGTTCCGCTGGGTTCAGTCTTGGGTCCTCACCTCTTTCTTATCTGTTTAAACGACTGTCTTGAAAACCCTTAATGCGATGGCACCATGTTTGCAGATTTGGAAAACAATCAGTTGTGTTGACGACTGGCAGAAACTACAGGAAGATGTTGATAAGTTGGCTGCATGCAGCAGCAAGTGGCTTCTAGCGCTTAATGCATCCAAATGTGTAGTTTTGCGCCTAGAATCTGGTCGGCGGCGCTTCCCACAACACCAGTACACCATAAATGGGGTTCCACTAAAAGAAGAAGACACGCACAAAGAACTAGGTGTTTGAACAATCGTGAACCGATTCCAACGGAGTAATTGAGACAGATGACCACCTGAAAGCATCAGCCATCTCCAATTTCTTCCAGTCGGTATTCACTCATGACACAGACCATCCTGCCATGCCTTACGTAGACCAATGACCAAATCCTTCCTTTCCTGCATTGGAAGACAATCCTTTCTTCTCAGCCACGTTGATAAGGACCGAACTACGCCAGCTGAAACCTGCCAAATTACCTGGTCCAGATGGAATTCATCCACTTTTCCTCCGAGAATTAGCTGATATACTCTGTGAGCTGGTGTCCATGATATTTCGGAAGTCCATGGACGAAGGCGAACTGCCGGAGGAGTGGAAAACGGCCCATATTTCTCCAATCTATAAAGGAGGATCCAGTCTGGAACCCGAAAACTACCGTCCTATAAGTTTAACCTTCATTCTATGCAAGGTAATAGAACGACTTATTAAAGGGCATTTAATGTCATATCTGGAGCAGAGGGACCTGTTATGTGCTGCTCAGCACGGATTTCGTCGTGGTCACTCCTGTCTCACAAGCAGTCTTTACTCTCAGGAAAAGTGGACAAGAGCCATAGACCAGGGCCGTCCACTGGACGTCATCTTCTTTGACTTTAAGAAGGCGTTTGATAGCGTTCCTCATGGACGACTCCTACAGAAGATTTGGGAGTGTGGAATACAGGGCAGCATTTTTAATTGGATTAAAAGTTTCCTGTCATGCAGGCTCCAAAAAGTCATCGTTGGTGCCACTACATCCGAATGGGTGCCAGTAAAAAGCGGCGTTCCGCAGGGCCCAGCCTTGGGTCCTCTCCTCTTCCGCCTCTATATTAATGACTGTCCTGCAGATATTGAAGGCGATGGCATCATGTTTGCAGATGATATAAAGATCTCGAAAACAATCAGCTGCGTTGAAGACGCGCAGAAGTTACAGGAAGATGTTAATAAGCTGGCTGCGTGGTCCAGCAAGTGGCTTCTAGCGTTTAACATATCCAAGTGTGTAGTCTTGCGACTAGAATCTGGATGGAGGCGCTTCCCAAAACATCAGTACCCCATAAATGGCGTTCCGCTAAATGAAGTGGACACGCACACAGACTTAGGTGTCTGGACACGCTCAAACTTTCTGCCCTCCGAGCACTGCTAAAGAGTCGTCCAAAAGGCAAGCAGCATCATGCACTGGATTAGGCGGATCTTCACAATCTTTGCTCCAGAACTCTTCTCACAGATATTCGGCACGTTCGTCAGACCGCACCTGGAATACGGAATACCATCATGGATGCCCTGGATGAAGAAAGACAGTGATGCCAAACAGCAGGTGCAACGACGGGCCACAAAACTGGAAGACGGTCTCAGGACTCAGTCATACCCAGAAAGACTGATCCAAATAAACTTGTTCGTCCTATCCTATAGATGAATGAGGTGTGACCTGTTATGGACGTTCGGCATTATCCACGGGTGTGAATGTTCGCTCAAATCTGAAGACTTCTTTGAATTCACGACCACAAGTCATCTGCGCGGTCATCCGTACAAAGCCAAGCAGGACCGTGCACGACTACACAATCGAAAGTTTTCTTTCAGCCAGCGTGCTGTTCGACCGTGGAGCTCACTCCCTAGCGAAATAGTGGCATCTGATACAATGGCTGTATTCAAAAGGCTGCCGGATCGTTTGATCCTTGATAAATGACGAATCTCACTGCATGCTTATTTGCGGCCAGCCATACATTTTATTTCCTGATTTCATCCCCTGATGTTTCATGAAATTTTCCCTCGCAAAATACGCAAATGACTGCACTTTATGCTGATTGTAAATAATTGCACTTAAAATTTCATGTGCACGGAAAAGACCGCTGCCGCACCCTTCCCAGTCCAGCATAGGAAATACTTTTCGTAAACTAATGCGTTACTGGCAAAATGTTAGTACGATGTTCACTTAACATTTACACTGTACGCACCGTTTTCAATAGGGTCATCAAGGGCATTGCCTACTACCCTAAAATATACTGTACCATGCTTCCAGGAATTAACGGCCTCTCCTTATAGGACAGCCGCCAACAATATGAGCGTTCCTATATGCAACTTTGTGTCCAGTTTCCAGTGTGTGCATAGCCACCTGGGATAGATGATCTCGTCTCCCCACCGCTAACTGATGTTCATGTATGCGGGTTGAGATCGATTTCCCGGTCTGGTCACAATAGACGACATCACAACTGGCACATGGGATCTTGTAGACAACACCTTTTCTATCGAGATAGTTAACCCTATCCTTAGGGTGTACAGGCTGCGCACGCAAGGTAGTTGCAGCTTGGTGCGCTACATGTATCTGGTGATTTTTCAGCCGTCTTTCGACGAGCTCAGATATATTTTTCACGTATGGGAGAGTCCGTCAGGTGAGTGTTTTTGGTGCCTGGGTGGCCGTAGTTTTCGAAATACCTTTGTGTTTAAACTCATGTTTCATGCAATGGCGCACAAAGTCGCGCGGACACTAATTTGCATGGGGAACACTCGCTTTGTTGTCGCCTGACCTATAAGGGGAGGCCGTGAATTCCTGGAAAAAATGCACTCAGATGAGGCGAGCATCAATCGGCGTATCGATCTAGGTGCCACGTACACATTTCTCAGGGACAAATGGAAGCGAGCGCAGCCAATGCCGAGGGGATGACGAAATATCATTGACGCGCATTAGCTCAGGTCTCGGCCAACCACGGAATCACTTGTTCGATACGGTCTAAACAGTTAACTGTTTTTGTACATAACCCAGAAGACTGACGACGTTATGGTGAACCAGTTTTGAAAATTTACAAATGAAGTTCTTACTTTTCCCAAAGAACCTGCTGTCATCAAATCATATCTCTTGTAATGCCTGCCGACAGGGCAGCGGCTTCGTGGCCCAGTGGTTAGAGGCGTGGACTTCTAACTAACCGATCGCGAGTTCGAGCCTCGTGTGTTCTACACTCCGAAGTTGGGTATGACTGGCTGACGACGGCTAATAAGCCAGAAATGGCCATTGCGGTCTCCCTTGTCTTTGTCGGTAATAACATACTGCGAGACTTTAAACTCAAAATAATTATCTGACCCGGCAACACCCTCTCCTAGCCTCTGTGGGCCTGATGACGAGACATGCGGAAAAGTTGCCGCCTAGTTCTCTGTCGACCCGCTCGCTTAATTTTGCCCCATTCTGGACACAAGCGCTGCTGCTGCAGACGACCTCGTGGTCTCACCCACCTACGAAGCTCCATAGGACAGAGGAGAGCGAAGTTTCCCTCTCCTGACCCCCCCCCCTTTTCCACACTTGACATGCGTCGCTTCGCCTCGCAAATGAGCGCGTGGTGGGAGGGGGGGGGGAGAACGGGATCATATGACAGCCTGACCGAAATCGGGGTCGTCACATCTGCTGCACGCATGCCGTGCCTCCTCGGAGGTGCACAAACACACGCGCATTATTTGCATGCAGAAATGAGGTAAACAAAAACAAGGGCGAGCATGCAACAACGTGCTTCTCTTCAGTCCGATCTGCCTGCGTCCAAACGGGCTAGAGCGCAGTCGCGCTATGCTGGTGTCCGTGTTTAGGTCAGCCTGCGACCTTCAGCCGTCTCTCCTCTCCACGTCTAACAGAGGCGAGACACACAAGAGACACAGCATGTGGCTGGAGCCGTCACTGTGCCTGCTTCACCTTGCTGTGGAGCACAAGGTGGATATCGTCCGGCACGACGTTCGAACTGTCGACGACTGTTTGGTTATGTTGTGACCGGGCGGTGTGAGTGTGTACATTCTGAGCACTACAATAATCAGGACAAATCCTATGTGACGGAGAGAGACAGAAGGCACCAGAATGAGGGGTTTACTGTGCACAGAACTCGGAGTCGTCATCTCGGGCTGCAGTGGCCACTGGCGAAGCCAGGGCTGATGTTGACTGCGTCCAGTCATGCCTGAGAGTCCCTGAGACAGTGGTGGCGGCCACTTTCGCAGGCTCCTGGGCCAAACTCAAGTGGTGGCCAGTCAGTGTGTGTGTTGCATTTGCCGAGGGGTGGTGTCCCAGTGGCTTGTTTTGCTGGTTGCAGGGACTGGCGCGTTCAAGTGGCGCATGGGTAGCCGCGACACGGTGTGGACGTAATTGTGTCCGAGCTGAAGTCGGTCAAGTGGCTTCAGGTCAGCTTGTATGGGACGGCTCGCTGCAAGGGGTGGATGACCTTGAGGCAGCGAGGTCTTGAACAATGACACCAGACCGGTCATGATGACTGCCCGCTATCCTGCCTTGAAGGGTGATGGGCCAGGCCAATGCAGGGCTGCGTATCACTCTTCTGGACCTCAAGGGATGTGAGCGTCTGCTGTGCGCCAGGATCAGCAAACCAGGCCTCTCACAGCCTGGTGTGCGCTGGCAGTTCTCCGAAACCTAGTTCCCTACCGGTAGATGCGCCTACGCTCCCGCTGGGTGCACAGGTTGTAAGAATGGCTGCCCAGTCACCCCCGCACGTCTGACCCGTTGTGGTGCCATTGCTGTTGGTTAAAATTTTGGTCATTTATTGTACGGACCTGGGGGGGGGGGGGTGGTGGTACGCCTAGGTGCGGGCTCGGCCGTGCCATTCACCTGCGCCCTCCCACGCCTTCGGCCTTCTTGACTCTGTCTTGACACCGGGTCCAGGTGGAGGTGGAGGAGAGAGTGCGGTAGGTGCAGCGCAAGTCTACCCTCACTATAAGCTGAATCACGTGCAGGTCAGCCCGCCTGTTTCACCTTGCTGTGAAGACATCGTCAGGGACAACGGTTGAACATTCACATCAGGCCCGTGATGCAAGCTGACCGCAGTAATTATATTCTGCATTTTAGGTCGATTTTCCGCGAGGAATGTTATACGGTTTCGGGTTCCGGCTTGTAGACCATGGAGATCAGGTCACCCCAAGTGAGGTTCTGACAGAACATATGCACACACTGGACGCTGGACACAAATTTGCGTTAGAGAACACCCGCATTGTTGGCGCCTGCCCAATAAGGAAAGGCCGCGAATTCCTGGAAGCAATGCACTCAGATGAGGCATGCATCAATCGGCATATCGATTTAGATGCCACATACAAATTTCTCAAGGACAAATGGAAGCGAGCGCAGACAATGCCGAGGGGATGACGAAAATCGTTGACACGCATTGGCGCAGGCTTCGGCCAACCATAGAATCACATGTTCGACACGGTTAAATAGTTAACTGTTTTTGTACATAGCCCAAAAGTCTGACGACAAGCTGGGGAACCAGACCCGAAAATTTACTCATTAAAGTTTATTCACCTTCCCAAAGAATCTTACTTATTTTCAATATTATAATATATATAACATATATATGTTAGAGTCTAGATCGCAGTTGGTAGCCAGGAATGGGAAGCGGACGGCGAACTTAACCCTAATCCTAACCTTAACCCTAACCCTAACCTCAGCCTTAAACGTTTACTGTTAACCCTAATGCATCCCTAACCCTAACCGAAATCGTAAACGTAACCGTAGCCCTTAGACATAGCCGTAACTGAGAAGCCTAGCAGTAATACTGAAACCTATTCGTACACTCAAACCCTAGCCGTAGCCCGAAAACCTAAGCCTAAAGGCATAACCCTAACCTGAAAATCGGAAACCGTTAACCGATACCTTAATCCTGACCTCAACCGTAAAACGGAAGTCAAATGGGACAGATGTGATTATGCAGCCCCCGTAAGCAAACATCCCAGCCACCTCTAATACGGGTCCTGGCTACCAAATGCGATCTGGCCATATTATATTCTGCATTTGAGGTCGACGGTCCGAGAGGAATGTTACACGGCTTCGGGTTCCGGCTTGTAGACCCTGGATATCAGGTCCACCCCAAGTGAGGTTCAGACAGAACATGGATTCGTCTGTGAGGAGGGGTCCCTGGATGCTCCCTTCAGCTAACATTCCCGATCAGAATTTCCCCCTGCCGGTGTTTGCCATTGCGCCGAATTTTCTGCAGCCGAGAAGCACAGTGCGGTCGGAAATGATATTTATTCAAGTATGCAATTATTTACCATACTGACGTGCGTATTTCGCTGATCTTGTGCTGCTCTCTGACGCATCTGCGAGGGGTTCAGTTCACCAATGGGTTTCCTCGGAAATTACACAAGGCAGGAAATTTCCTCCGTATTTCGCTAATGTGTGAACCGTACACTCGGAGGTGGTGCATTCCCGACTGAGTTGTCGAAGGCGCTTGCCGGGCTGTTCCGTAGACTTTTTTCACAACGCGACCTGGGCGCGATTCGCCACCGTCCATGCTAGACGGTGGGCTAGTTTCCGACGACTGGCTACTTTTGAGCACGCTGGGTGAACGTTTTCTGTTGCGTAAGACGTTGACAGCTGAGTGGACGCGATGGCAACAGCTACCGCCCTGCCGATCCCTAGCACACGTGACCGCGACTACCAGAGCGCCAAGTCGCGCGCTAGCACGCGCATGCCGCTTACCGCGTGTTCGCAAAGGGCAAAGGCAAGAGACATCTGGGAGTCGGCCACGAAGACCAAATGTGGAATCTGCGCACACATTTGTCGGCGGTGGAGCCGACTAGAGATGCGTCTGCCTCACTCGCCCGCGGGGTTCCATTTCCGGGACAAAGTTCAGACAAGACTGGAAAGGATCATGGGCGCACTGGCGGACAAGGTCAAACAGACCGCCTTCGTGTCCCAAACACGTTCTGGCACCTATTTCACACGAAATATGAAAACCCCAATCTCTCTCTCTCACACACGACAGTTCGACCGTCGATTTCGACGATGTCCACCGTGTGCCCCACAGCTGCAGCAGCGGTGGGAGCAGTGAAGGTGACTTACGCAGGGGTTTATAGTGCCAGTAGACTTGCGTAGCATCTACCTACACTCTCTCCTCCTCCCCCGCCTGGGCCCGGTGTCAAGACAGAGTCAAGAAGACCGGAGACGAGGGAGGCCGCAGGTGGATGGCTCGGACGGAGCCTCACCTTGGCGTTCCACCACACCCCCTGGTCCACACAACAATAACCAGGATTTGAACCAACACAACATAGATTTGGAGGCTGGCACGGCCGAAACCGCACCTGGGCGCGCCGCCAACGCCTGACTCGGATCCCACACTGTGGTGAGAGTGCCATAAAGGCCACATTAAAAAGGAGCCATTGCAGCCTGACTCTCAGACCGCCTCCCGTGAAGGAGGAGGTCCAAGGTACCCCGTCAGTTGGCAACCTTCCAAGCCACGGCTTTTAGCGCACCGTGATAGCTTCAAGCGCGTCAGATTGTTTATAGTGAGGAGAAAATGCGCTGAGTCGTCGACCTCACTCTCCCTTCCCACTCCCACACCCCAGCCGCTGTCCGAGCCGGTCAGCAGACTGGAGTGGGGAATGGGCGCGGTGGCTGTCATGGTCGACTGACCATGACTGCGCGTCCCACGGCACGACCTGGCCCCCCATACACACAAACACCAGGATTTCACACAACGGGGGTTGAACGGTGTGTCCCTCACTTGCGTGAGAGGGCCGTGGAAGGTGCAGCTTCAGCCCGCCGCCCAGCCCACCAGTCCGCCACCACAGACAACACACACAACGCGACGAACTGCGTGAACAGAGAGCGGGTGGGTGTAGTTTGGTGCTCCAGGCACTGGCTCGCCAGTCTCTGTGCGATGGATTCGCAAGTGACCGACCAGGCCGATGTGTGAGGTGAAGGTGCGGTTGCAGTGAGGGCATGTGTAGTCCTGATCCTCATTGCTGGAGTCGGGAGATGTGGAAGTGGTGTCTGTTGTTGTGTCGCGGTTGGTGATGTGCGAGACGGCCGCCTGAGCGGCCGCCGTTGGGGCAGTGGAGGAGGAGGAGGAGGAGGAGGAGGAGGAGGAGGAGGATGGAAGTGGTGGTTCAGAAGAATTGTCAAAGTTAGTTCGCAGCGGAGAGGACGAGGAAGAGGTGGGCGGGGGACGATGGTTGGTGCAGTCCGAGAGGCGCAGTTGATCCGAAGATGTCCGACAAGCCCAATTGGAGCCCGGAATGTCCGTTGACACCGAGGACACGTAGGTAGCGGTTGTGCGTCGGCGTTGCGGACTGGGCGAAGTTGGGATTTGCGGGCTTCGCGTTTCGCTTTGGCGGCGGCGATGCTGTTGGCTTCGTAGATCGCAACGCCTGTCTTCACTGCCCTCCTCCAGGTTTGTCGATCGTGTGCGAGCTCTTCCCAATTGGTCGGGTTGATTTGCAGGCGCTTCAGTGAGGACTTCAGAATGTCCTTGTAACGGCGGATTTGGCCTCCTTGACGACGAGAACCCGTCGCGACGTCTCCGTAGAAGAGTCGTTTGGGTAGTCGCTCGTCGTCCATGCGCACCAGCTGGCCGCTCCAGCGCAGCTGCATTTGTCTCAGCATGGTGTAGATGCTGTCTCTCTTTCTCTCTCTCACACACACAGACATATACACACGCGACAGCAAATGGTGGGAGCAGGGACGGTGACATGCGCAGGGGTTTATAGTGCCAGTAGACTTGCGCTGCATCTACCTACACTCAAGACAGAGTCAAGAAGACCGGTGACGAGGGAGGCTGCAGATGGATGGCTCTGACGGATACTCGCCTTGGAGGTCCACTCCGCACCCCTTGGCCCACACAACAAACGACCAGGATTTTGATCACAAAACAATGGGGTGATGACAGGGATCCAGTTGTGCGACGACTGCCGACAACAGGGTGTGCCAGCGCACCGCGCAAATGTTGGCATTTGTTATTGCGCAAAGATAAGGCCTGCCAGAATCCGATGTGGCCTCCGTGTTGGTCCAGCGCATCTAACACGTGGCCCGTTTGGGGGGCACAGAGTAAATGTGACAGCTTATAAAATGCCACGAGTTACCGCGAGAAAATCCCTATACCGCAAAATCCGCCCAAACTGCGGTCCGCGAAAGTCATTAGAAAAGCGATAAAACGTCCGTTCTTAAAAAGAAGCATAGTTAGGCTTATGGATTAATATTTACTACTGTAAAAATAATTATCTTTCACTAAAACCTAGAAGTTCGGAAAGTGGCTATAACAAAAATCGCTTAAATTTGGCTAACTGTAAGGATGCATAAGGAAGGGGAAAATGGTGAAGAGGCGCGCACCCATCGTTCTTACGAAACTCACTCGCTCCGATGTGCCTTACAGACTATTTCTCTCTAGAGCCCAACCAGCAGCCGCACCGCGGCGCATGATATATAAGCAGAATGTTATTACCGACAAAGACAAGGGAGACTGGAATGGCCATTTCTGGCGTATTAGCTGTCGTCAGCCAGTCACACCCAACCCCGAGGTGCGGATCACCCGAGACTCGAACTCGCGACCTGTCAGTTAAAAGTCCAACGCCTCTAACCGCTGAGTCACAAACTCGTTGCCCCATCGTGGAAAATAATGAGAACTAATAAATGGCACAGAACATCAGTACTTTGTTGATTGTCCATCCGCATATAACACAGGCTTTGCCTTGTTCAAATTTCTTCCTGAAAAACAACGCTTCACTCGATTTTCAGAAGAGTCTTCTCTTTTTCACATATGTATATATGTGTGTATTTAGAGGGATAGAATTTTCTGGGAAACAGTAAACTTAATTGTGTAAATTTTCGAGACTGGTTCCCCAGCTCGTCTTCAGACAACGGGTGTGCAAAAACAATTAACTCCTAGACCGAGTCTGACAAAAGATTCTATGATTGGTTAAAGTCATCTTCTCGGGCTTCATTGAGTCAGTTCGAATCTATCCTTAATGATTTTGTATGTGGCATCTAGATCGATCTACCGGTTGATGAATGCCTCATCTGAGTGCATTGCCTCCAGGAATTCGTGGCCTTTCCTTATTGGGTAGGCGCCAACAATGCGAGTGTTTTCCCATGAGAATTTATGCCCAGTGTCCCGTGTGTGCATGACCACCTGGGATAGATGGTCGCGCCTCTTTACCACTAAGTGATGTTCATTTATACGGGTTGAAACAGGTTTCCCAATTTGGCCACAATAGACGGCATCACAACTAGAAAATGGGATTTTGTAGACAACACCTCTTCTTTCGAGGCAGTTAACCCTGTCCTTAGGGTGGACAAGCTCTGTGCGTAAGGTAGTTGCCGGCTGATGTTCTACGTGTATCTGGTACTTTTTAAATTGTCTTTCGACTAGTTCGGATACATTTTTCACGTATGGTAGAGTTCGCCAGGTGGTTGGTTTTGGTGCACGAGCGGCCGTAGCATTGGAAATACCTTTTCCCTTGAATTGCTGGTGCCTCATGCATTGACGTATAAAGTCATGGTGTACCAAATTTTAGGAGAACAGTTTATAGAGGTATTTCATTTCAGCTCGATAACTTATTTCGTCAGAGCAGTGGAGTTTGGCTCGATTCAGGAGTTTGTAGACTGTACTCCGTTTGTGAGAGACAGGGTAGTTATTCTCAAAGTGTAGAATGACCTCTGAATACGCCTCTTTGCGATAAACTGATGTATGAAGTGATCCATCGGTTTTTCGACGTATAAGGACATCCAGGAATGAGAGATGTCCATCAACTTCTGTTTCGAAAGAAACGTAATTCATGGAAATATAGAGTTAATGTCGGCTGGGATGGCCATTTCTGGCTTATTGGCCGACGTCAGCCAGTCATACCCAACGCCGAGGTGTGGAACGCCCGAAGCTCGAACTCGCGACCTGTTAGTTAGAAGTCCACGCCTCTAACCACTGGGCCACGAGCCCGTTGCCCGGTCGGTTTTCGATCGAGAATATACGATGGCAGGGGACGCTCACCGAATGTTATTACGGAACTCGCTCGTTCCGATGTGCCTTACGGGCTCTTTCTTGAGCCTAACCTTTGGGTATGACTGGCCGACGACGTCTAATAAGCCAGAAATGGCCATCCCAGTCTCCCTTGCCCTTGTCGGTTATGCCATTCTGCCTATATCGTGCACCGCTGTGCGGCTGCTGGCTGGGCTCGAGAGAGAGCGCTTAAGGCACAACGGAACGAGTGAGTTCCGTATGAACGATCGGTGAGCGCCCCCTACCATTGTGTATTCGCGATCGAAAACCGACCGGGCAACGGGCTCGTGGCCCAGTGGTTAGAGGCGCGGACTTCTAACTAACAGTTCGCGAGTTCGAGTCGGCACGGCATTCTTAAGCTCTGTATGACTGTCTTGTCCTCGTCATGGCGTATGCAGTGACGTAGGACCTTATAGGCCGCAGGAAAGTATAGACGCCTGTTGATGGAGTTGACATCTGAGTACCAAGGCTAAGACGACGACCAGTAGTCCAAGGCAACGAAAGAAGAAAAAATGATCAGCCCAAGGCTAACTAATTCGCCTTTGTATTCAAAATTCTGATCGATTTTCGCACTAGACATTTTGATAATGGGGAGCCGTCCAAGCTCTTCGAAACGTCAGCCAAACAATTTCCTCGATCCGGTGAGAAATTCCCTTTCTTCGATGTTTGCAGTTTAAGCTTGCACACTTAGAATCTGATCGTCACCGCGTAACACCAGTTCTTCTCAGGAGAAAATAATATCACTTTGTCGAACACCAGGCAGGTCGACTCAACTGGACAACCAGTCTGTAACAGTTCCGAAACGCCAAAAGGTCCCGCGAAGGGCAAACTAAGATCATTACGCTAACGATGGTTTAAGCTTGTGTGTCAGGGCAAAACCCATCAAAGAAGGACATGTAACAACATTTTCACAACCCTCTCGACGCAGTCTTCCCTGATATAAAATTCACGAGGAGGTAAGAAAAGGAACAGCAGATGCCCTTCCTAGATGTGTCCATCAGGCGAAACCTTAACGGTGACCTTGAAACAACAAACACCACACAGCTTCTCAATGTTTACAGTAATCACCCGGCGGCTCAAAAACTAAGATATCTAAAGACGCTCTTCAAACGGATCCAGCAGCGAACCGCAAGAAAGGTTACATGAAGCCCGTCATTTCCGCGACCAGTTTGCACAAAATGGCTATCCGAAGGCATTTACAGGTCGCTGCCTACGTGGTCGCCCCCAGAGGGCCCAAACATCAACACCACCAACGATATGGCATTCTCTGCCAGACATTAAGGACGATTCGGAGGCAACCGAGCGCATTGTTGCGGAGCTAGGTGTTGGAAACGCACACCGCCCCAAAGCCACCAGTCGCAGTAGGGTCATGAAAACTAAGGACCAGTTAAAGCCTGAAGAGCAATCTGGAGTAGTGTATCGCATCTCGCGCCAAAACTGTCCTTGTAACTACACAGGCCAGACTGGACGCATGCTCGGGTCGCGCATACACGAAAATAAGCCGGCTATGCGACGAGCCGACGCATTATCATAGGTGGCCGCCCTCACCTACGAAATGGGTCACAAGTTTGACTTCGTAACCAACAAGATATTCGCCCACATCGTAAACAAAACAAGTCAAGAACTGATTGAAGCCTGGGCCTCGATTGAGGACTCAGTCAATCGATTTGCCGATTTCGCGTCGGGGTACAGTGCCCTTTATTAATGGATAATCTCCCGTGCACCTGCCATGTGCCGCGAAACCAGCAGTTGTCACAGTACCGGCGCAAGACAAACGAGAGCTCGCTTCTGTGCGCAGGCTGTTAACTTTGTTGTCTTTCTCGGCAAGAACCCAGCAAACTTCTTCACTGAGCAGAATAACCGTATGGTAGTTATGGCGACGTGCATCCGGCTGTTGCTGCTGCTGCTGCTGCTGCTGCTGCTGCTGCTGCTGCTGCTGCTGCTGCTGCTGCTGCTGCTGCTGCTGCTGCTGCTGCTGCTGCTGCTGCTGCTGCTGCTGCTGCTGCTGCTGCTGCTGCTGCTGCTGCTGCTGCTGCTGCTGCTGCTGCAATGTCAGGCAGGTTTTTTTCTGTCGGAAGTACGCGCGTCAACCGCCGCCAATGAGGAGTCACGTCGCCGTACGCTGATTGGCCAAGTGTCGGAAAAAACAGTCCTCGTCTGCGCCCCACACCGGATGGATGCAGTCGCCGGGGCTTGTTTATCGACTGTTCGCGCTCCCCGTCGTGCAAATTGGAGACTGGTATGAAAGCAGTTCCAGGCCTAGTTGCGCCCTTCCCAGCAATCTGTAGACCAACAAAACACCCGCAATCAACCGATGCTCATTCGCACATGTGTGATGAAGCTGAACGAGTGGGTGAGATGTTTGATCACACAAGAATGAAGGCACACTGATCATCTGGCCGTCTCAGAGCGGGTAGTTCTGACTTTAGGCGGTAGGCAGCCGAAAAATGACCAAATAAACAATATCTGTTTTCTTGGATTTTCCGGCCTACTGCCGATACTATGAATAGCGAAACACACGAGAAATTGGTTGAAACTACTTTGAGAAGTGAGTGCATGACCTAGGCCAATAGCAAGGGCACATACATGCATCCCTTTTAAACGATGGACCGAATACTGAATGTTCGATGGAGGTTCTTGCGGGCAAGAACACCGGACGAAGTGAGACGGCAGTAAAATTCGCACACAAAAACTTTTTGCCTGTGCCTTCTCTAGCTTCGTTATCCATCAGAAAAGACTCGCTCTGATAGGAACCTAAGAGCTGCAGAAAAGTCATGTTATAGAACGCGGGCAACTCCTGCGAAATCTTACAACAGATGTGTATGAGGGCGTTCCAATGTTCTCTGAAAACGTCTATCCGCTAATCCGGTTGCAAACACCGGTCACGTAAGCTATCCTAAACGTAACTGTGGCCTCCGACACGTACTTTCCATCGGAAGCACGTTTGGACCTTTAATTTTTACTGACCAATGCTCAGATCGCCCATTCTGAATCGCTTATTTGTCCCAAGACAGCAACGTCGTGTCCACTTTTCGTCTGCAGAATGGCCCGTAATTGTCTGGCCATTCAACTGAAGGTACGCGCGCTCACGCCTGTTAATGCGTGCTCTTAAGCGCTCTCGGCAGACCTCTCTGTCCACTAACCAGGGTGCCAACACCGGCCACATCAGCTACCACCTCCTCATGGCATGGATCGCCATAAAGACAGATCGAAACATTAAGGCCATGCCACGAGCGACAAAACGGTTACTTGCGATTAAGTGGAAGGCTCACTCGTCGACCGTCTGAACTTTGTCAAAAAGTGTAAAAAAACAAGGAACGGTGGATTCAGCCTTCGACTAATTTTTTCAAGATGATAAATGACATCAGGTCGTGAGACGCAAAGTGGGTGGATAACGCGTCAGGTCTCACATGCGGTGGTGTGATGTTTGACCTTCGATGCAGCATACATGCATCATACATGCATGCCTTTTAAACGATGGACCGAATACCGAATGTTCGATGGAGGTTCCTGTGTGCCAGAACACCGGCGGAAGTGGGACGACAGCAAAATTCCCCCACAAAATACTCTTTGCCTGTGCCTTCTCTAGCTTCGTTATGCATTGGAAAAAACTCGCTCTGATGGGAACTTAAGAGCTGCAGAAAAGTCAAGTCATAGAACGCGGGCAACTCCTGCGAAATCTCACAACAGGCGTTTCAATGCTCTCGGAAAACGTCTATCCACCAATCCGGTTGCAAAGACCTTTATTTTTATTGACCAATGCACAGCGCGCCCGTTCTGAATCGCTTATTTGTCCCTTAACTGCAACATCCTGCCCACTTCCCGGCCTGCAGAATGAACCCTTCTTATCAGGCCAATTAGCTGAATGTACAAACGCCCTCAAGCGTTCTTGGCAAACGTCTGTCCATTAACCAGGCCTTCAACAAGGCCACATCAGCTACGATATCTTTTCGACATGGATTGCAATTGAGACAGATCTAAACATCAAGTCCATGCTACGCCTATTTTCCTGAAAAGGTAACTAGGAAGCGAAGATGAGTAAAACACAGTTGAACAGCCCATAACAAGGCAGTTACCTGCGTCTAAGCCAAAGGTTCACTTGTCGACCGTCTTAACTTTGCCGGAAAAAGCGTAAAAAAACAAGGAGCAGCGGAATCAGCGTAAGGTGGGTGGGTAACGCGTCAGGTCTCACATGCGGTGGTGTGATGTTCGACCTTCGATGCGGAACTGATGGCCTCCACTGTGAGCGCAATTGAGCCCACTGCTAACTTGAGCACGCATCAGACCAATCCTAGTGACTGTAACCGGCAAATCATTACGCCTTTTTTGTACTTATATCATCATCCGTCTCTCAAAATCATGAAATATGACATTAAAACCATGCAATTACGATGGAGAATTGGGTTCCGTAGATGTTCAAGGGGCTGTCAATGATTTGGTTGGCAAGAAAAGATTCACCTCAGACTGGAGTGGGGTAGGCGGTGTCAAGTGTCGTCGGCAAGTAGAATACGTCCTCGGACGACAGTGTGCCTTTCAAGACTGCTTCCTGGGACTCGTCTCTTCGCTTCTATTGGCAATGTGCCTTTACTTGCCTCACAGTTTTAGATCTGGCTTTTCGGCAGTCAAAAAGCAAGAAATCTGACGGATTTAGATTAGCTAATCATGAGGGCCACTGCAGGGGTCGTCCTCGACGAGTCAGTTTGTCGTCGAAGACCTCGATGAGATTATCGGAATTCCAAAAATAAGGCTTCGTGGAAATTCGGCCTGGACACAGTGCGACCGCATCAATGAAGAGGATCCCCTGAATGTTCACCCCCGGAAAAAGATCACGATCTGAATTTTTCTAGTCGATGCGATTCACTGGACCGAAACTCATGCAGTCGGACAGCGCAGTACAGCCAAAACCGATCCTTGTCTGGCATTCTGCAGTGCTGTGGACAACAGCCTAGGAGGTTTTGCACTTCTTGGTAAGCTGCCGTTCTGTAGTCACCCTTATTCAAGATCAAAAGCACTCATGTACTCAGTACCGACGGGCATTATCTGTTACTCCTCCGCAAATCACGCGGGATGACCCCTTTCAAACGTGCTCCGAACTGACTGACTTACAGTCCAACTGTCGTGCGGCCTTTTTAGATTTCCGGCCACACGTCTGCTATGGCCAGACCTGGTACTTGAAATCTCGTGGAGCTTATGCGCACTCAACCATTGTCTCCAGTACGAAAGCTGCAGAGACGGAGAACAGGACCGGTCACGAAAAAGTGTATTAGGAAACCGCAAGTCAAGTCTAACTAGAAAGTAACGTGTATTTATAACATTCTGCATTTGGTCCAGTGAACTTCGGAAAGAAAATTCTAGACAAGCTGATCGATGATTCGAATACATGGATTGATCAAGCTCGGGGGGGGGGCAGCCAATAAACGGAAAACGCACGTAGCCTCCAGTGATTGGCTGACTCTTGTTTTTGGGAGTTTATGTACTCCCAGATATGCCCTGCTAAGAAATGTCAGACCGATCCACCAGTCCGTTCTCCGTTTCGCTGCACCTCTGCATTATCGCGTGTTTGTAGTTGCCAGTTCCCATTCCTTCGCGCTAGACGACTGCTGGTGATGCTGCTGCTGCTACTGCTGCTGCTGCTACTGCTGCTGCTGCTGCTGCTACTGCTGCTGCTGCTGCTGCTGCTGCTGCTGCTGCTGCTGCTGCTGCTGCTGCTGCTGCTGCTGCTGCTGCTGCTGCTGCTGCTGCTGCTGCTGCTGCTGCTGCTGCTGCTGCTGCTGCTGCTGCTGCTGCTGCTAGTCGGCAAACGTTGAGGCAGTGAACTGTCCATTTGAGCTGAATTTGCATTCCGGCCTAATGGGAGGCATTTACAGATGGAAGTAAGACGCAGCGTGAGCCCATGTGCGCACATGGGCGTTTGGCGTGTGACTCAGTTAGTGAGTCAGGAATCTTTAGTACACACCGTACTTGGACTTCAACTGCCATTATGGCAGTGAGGCGCGCAGTCAGATAAATGGCAGCTTTCAGTAGCATGTTCCGGTGAAATTATGAGCCGCCCTACTCAGGCAAGCCGTCACTGTAAGACCACACTGGCTTTTCTGACCACACACACCTTGGCGGTTAAGTCGGTCGATCCCCAGTCCGTCATTCCACCGGCTTGCCCAGACGTCGTTCGCCCCTGACGTGAGGACATCAAATAGGTTTTGATATCTGCCGCCTATACGTCCTGTCTCTCCAAGACCCCCCCTACCAGCACCGTGTGGCCAAAAATAAAGGCTTGACTAGTTCTAACCGGTGCGTTCTTTGGCATCTCACCCACTCTGCAACTTAGCGATGCCGGTTGGGTCGATGGTGGGTGGCATACCGTGTCAGACGTCGCTTAGCCATCAGATTCACAAGGCGGTGTCGGTGAGGGGGGGGAGGGCAGGAATGCAAGCAGGCATGATCACGTGAACTACCCTGAACTATTGCCGAGAGCCACGCTAATGTTGACTTCGCAGGCCAATGAAATGTCTGGAGGCGGGATAGTGCAGGGGAATTCGCTTTCAGGGTCGGAGGCTTGAAGATGAATTTCATACCCGAAGGGTCATCAGTGAACAAAACGTTGTTCTATGGGACAGTCTGAGGGAACACTGTGTTTCTGGATGTAGGTATGGGCAAGGGTGTTGGTCGAGGAAAGATGTAGGGCTGCGTCTCAGACTTCTGTGTGCGTCTGCTATGTCACGATTTGGCAAACCATGACCTTCGCAGCCTGGTGTGCGCTGGCATTTCTCTGACACCTGGTGGTGGATGCACCTGCACCCCTGCTGCTTATACAGGTTGCCCAGTGACTTGCGTCATCCTTCCTCTGACCCATCTTTGTTGTTGGTCAAAATCCTGGTCGGGTGTTTGTTGTGGACCAGGGAGTGTGATGGTATACCTATATGGGGGTCAGGCCACGCCAGCCACCTGAGCCCTCTCCCGCCTTCGGTCTTCGTGACTCTGTCTTGACATCGGGTCCCGGTTGGGGAGAAAGACGGAGTGCGATAGATCCTGTGCAAGTCTACTATCATAATAAATTAATTCACGCACAAGCCCCTTTGCGTGCTCTCACCTTGCTGTGGAGTACACGGTGGACATCGTCGACAACGACGGTCGAACTATTGTGTATCTGGACCTATTAAACCTTTACGGACATTTTTCGATATCAGTAGTTTTTGGAAGATATGAATAATTCATTGGACCCAGTTGTGGTTGAACTGGCGGGAGGACATCAAATAGGTTTTGATATCTGCTGCCTATACGTCCTGTCCGTGCGAAACTCCTCCTACCGGCACTTTGTGGCCAAAAATAAAGGCCTGACTAGTTCTAACCGGTGTGTTCTTTGGCATCCCACCCACTCTGCAACTTTGCGATGCGCGTTGGGTCGATGGTGGGTGGTGTCGGACGTCGCTTAGCCACCGGATGCACAAAGCGCTGGATGTGGGGGACAGGAATGCAGGCAGGCAGGCCTGATCACGTGAACTACCGCCAGTTATTGGACGTAATGCCGATAGCTAAGCTAGTGCTGAATTCGCAGGTCAATGGAGGCGTGAGAGTAAAGGGGAATCTGCTTCGGGAACCAGAGGCTTGGAGGTGAACTTCATACCCGAACGGCCATCAGTAAACAAAACGTGGATCCAGGGAATGGTCTGAGGTAACACTGTGACCCAACGGAAGAAGCAAAATGGACGCCGATTTGTACAGAAGGAAGATGGGAAGAGCTATTCCGTGCTCCTGAAACGGGTCGCGCGGTAGATGTGTTGGACCCAACACGGGAATGAGATCAGTGCACGACGGGGGCTAAGTGGGAACGAGCAACTATAACAAATGCCAACATCGGGCGTGTGGTGACACGCCCAGGCACAGACTCACGCCGCGCCCATTTGGATCCATGCCGCCTCCCTATTCTTCTGCTTGCATAAAATCCTAATCAGCGCATTTTGTTGACTTGAGGGGGGTGGTGGTAGGGCTTCGGCCGTGCCAGCCACTTGTGCCTCCTCCCGCCTTCGGTCTTCTTGACTCTGTCTTGACACCGGATCCTAGCGAGCTGGGGGGAGGAGAGAGTGCGGTAAATGCAGCACAAGTCTACTAGTTCAGGCGCATGTCATCGTCTCTGCCTCCGGCCTGCTGTGGAGTACACGACAGAAATCATCGAAACGGACGATTGACATGTAGGATGTACCAACCGACATTCTGCGATATAATAGATGTTTTGGTGAATGTGAATAATTTAGTTGACCCAGTTTTGGTTTAACTCACGATCTCAATTTCAGATAGTTAGGGCTTTGGCTGTACTTAAGCCTTGTCTTACTGTCTTGGATTTGGATCGCATCGAAGCCGCAGATTTTTTCAAAATCGAGTCAAATGAATTTCTCTCTATACTTTTAAACGGAGTTGAGGCTGCATTGTCGACTGGCTTGGAACATCTTCTCCAGCATATTCGTGCGTGACGGCTCCATAACGCCTATTTGAGTGCACATATGCGTAAGTTACGAACTTAACAGAACTGAGTCCTCGCTTATGCATGCCACATGGGTGTCGGTCCCACCTACCAAAAGACAATATTGGATATCTCATCGAAGAAGGCCGTCGTAGGGAGAAAAATCCGATAGGACTGTTTCCTTTCGAAGAACTAAATTGTCCAGTCGGTCTGTAGACTTCAGGGCCACAGCTTTTCACAGCGAGGAAACTACGAGCTGAATTTGGGCGGGGTCAGTTTCCCTTTGTCTTTTTTTCTCTCTTTCTCCTTCTCTCTCTCTCTCTCTCTCACACACACACGACCGTTCGACAGTCGTGTCCGACGATGTCCACTGTGTGCTACAGAGTAAAGTGCAGCCGACACGGTGAATTGCGCGTGAATTAGTTTACAGTGACAGTAGACTTGCGCAACATCTACCGCACTCTCTCTCTCTCTTCCCCACTCCCCACCTCGACTCGGTGTCAAGACAGAGTCAAGGAGACCGGAGGAGGGGGAGGGCGCAGATGGCTGACACGGCCGGACCCGCACCTAGGCGTGCCACCACACCCCCTGGTGCACAACATACACTTGACCAGTATTTTTCACCAACAACAATAACAACATCCTAACAGGAGGTCAGAGGGATGTGGATGATTACTGGGCAGCCATGCGCACTACCTCTATACCTAGTGAGAGTGTAAACGCATCTACCGGCAGGGAACTGCCAGCGCATATCAAGCTGCGATGGTCATGATTTGTTGATACTGACAAAGCACACGCTTTCAGACCTTTTGACCTCAAGGGCAACTCGACTCAAAGGTGATTAAGCACACGGCTCCCAGTGAGAGGCCTTGTAACTCAGTTGGCCAAAGCGTTGGCTGTACTCAAACTGATCTTGACACAGCAGACGTTTTTGAACCTTTTGACCACACACACACACACGGGCCACGTGTTAGATGCGCTGGACAAACACGGGGGCCACATCGGACTCTGGCAGGCGTTATCTGTGCGCAATAACGAATGCCAACATTTGCGGGGTGCGCTGGCGGGCCCTGTTGTCGGCATTCGTCGCTCAACTGGACCACTGCCGCCACCGCATTGTTTTGTGGTCAAAATCCTGGTCATTTGTGTGTGGACCAGGGGGTGTGGTGGAACACACACACACACACATACACACGCTCAGCGCAGACTGCGGGTTCTGAGATGTACTGTTAGCTGACAACCTTCCATCCCACGAATTACAACTATTCGGAATAGATGTCGATCAATCAACTGGCGAGTGGCTAGCAGGACTAAAACGGCTCGTCTATACGTACCGCACCAGGCAGTTTTTCACACAAAGAAGTGGGCTGCTCGGAGGTCACATGCCATAGAGCACCACAGAGACCGAGATGGGGTTCGCTTGCGGAGTATGGACCGATGGGGTAATGTTTGGCGATGGGGTTTGCTCTGCAATGATCTACCGCAAAGTTGCATGAAGGCGCATGTGGTCGAGTAGGCCCATGTGGTGGCCGAATTTTCGTGGCCAGTTTGGCGATTTGAAGTGTGAGTGATAGGTCTGTTGGTTGGTGTTCCTGACGCTGATTCGGCATCCTCAGCGTTATGGATCCGCAGGTGATCGACCAGGCCGATGCCTGATAAGAATGCGCGGTGACAGTGTGGACAGGGAAGTTTGGGAGCTGCTGGTTTGGTTGCAGAGTTAACGCTATTAGTTATGGCGACGCTGATGCAGGGATAGTTGGTAGTGCTGGAGGTGGGTGCAAGGTGGACTTGGCGTGCCGACATTTCGGTGGACTCCGCTGTCGTGACCGGATAGGCCCATGTGGTGACTGAGTGTGCGTGGGCACTGCGGACAATGGAGATGCTTGTGTAACAGGGCCCCGACCCTGGTTCACCAGTCTCTGTACGATGGATTCACGAGCGACCGATCAGATCGATGCGTGATGTGGAGGTGCTATCGCAATGAGAACAGGTTGGGATCGAGTCTGTATCGCTTGTAACGGGGGTGCTAATGGGGGGCATGGTGGTTGGCGGGGCGTCGGAGCAATATCAGCGGTGATGGAGAGGTGGTAGTGGTTGCTATCGTCGCGGAGATTGAGGCAAGGATGATGGAGGTGGTGGTGGGCGAGGGCGACAGGGCATCAGGTGCGTGATCACCGGTGGTGGTTGTGGTGGTGGTGGTGGGGCTTAGTGCAGAGGTGACGATGGCGGGGGGTCTGCGCAAACACCAGATGGAGTTGTCGGATTGTTGCTGCCCAGGGTCCCGTGATGTCCGACGCGGTCGAACCGCGCGCTGAACGTTAGCTGAGAACGCGGATATGTCGGAAGGCGTTGGATGTTAGCATTGTGGATTGGAGTCGGCTGAGACTTGAAGACCGATCTTTTGGCACCAGCAACGGCTGTCTGATTAGTTACAAAGATTCCTGCTCCAGCCTTCACTGCTCTCCCCCAGGTCGACCGGTAGTAAGCGATGTCACTGCAGGTCTTCGGTATTTAAGGGAGATTTTCGGAGTGTCCACATCCTGTCCTTTTTGTCGACCTTGTTGGGGAGCATCCGTAGTGAAACCGCCGCAGAAACTCCGCTTTGGTATACACCCGTCATCCATCCTCGCGAAGTGCCATTTCCAGCACAATTGCAGTTGCCTCAGAATAACGTGGATGCTGAGGTCTCCGGGACTTTTGTTTCGGATTTTTTGTCTTTCCGCCTCAGCTTCAATATTCTCCGAAGATAAGTGAGGTGGAAGTGATTGAATTTCTTCTAGGACTCCGCTCCATACGGCAACGTTGTCAAAATGAAAGCTTTGCACATATTGACCTTGATTTTGAGATGGGGATCATGACGATTCCGAAGGGACACCTACAGCCGACCGAAGGCCAGGATGACTCCTGAGATCCATTGCGCAACTTCGCCATCGATTTTGGTGCTCGGTGGTAGTGTACTGCCCAAATGGACGAACTTTTCCACTGTTTCGAGTTAGAAGCCGTTGACAGTGATGCGGGAGTCGTTGCATTGAGTTTTGGGCGATGACTGGCGTATGGACACCGTTTTGATCGTGTCAATAGTCAATCCGAAGAGCACAGATCCGGCGACAAAGGGATTCGTGCTCCGTTGCATACCCGGTTTCGTCGCGTTGCTGAACGCACAGTCATCCGTGAAGAGTAATTTGTGGACACTAGCCGCGCAGAGACGCGTTGGGGTGTCCATGCGCCGGATATTTGGAAGCTGACCAACGGTCCGTAGAAAATGTTGATCCCAAGACGTTCACCAAAGTAGGCGTCCATCAACATAAGACAGAAGCGGGTCGGAGCTTTATTCTATTGGTCACTGTGAGTTTTTCCGGGTCTATCCTGTGACGGACAGCCATCATGGCCGGTCTGCGTCATTGTTTAGGACCTCGCTACCTCAAGGTCATTCACCCTTTTGCAGTGAGCTGTTCCAGACGCGCTGACCTGAAGTCACACGACCGACAGCTCGGGCACACCTGCGTCCGCGCAGTCGCAGCTGCCCATGAGGCCACTTGAAGGCACCGCCCCCTGCAACCACAACCTAAGTCACTAGGACATCACCCCTCGGCAAATGCAACCCACGCTGACTGGCCACCACCTGAGCTTGGCCACGAGCCTACAAAAGTGGCTGCCACCACTATCTCAAGGACTCACAGGCCTGACTGGACGCATTCAACATCAGCCCTGGCTTCGCCAGTGGCCACTGTTGCCTGAGAGGACAACTCCGTGTTCTGTAAACATTAAACCCCACCATCCTTGACGCGCACCATCATCCCCTTGTGAAGCTGACGCACCATGTGCGCGAATCGTTCAGAACGTCCAAATTTCTGCATGATTTTTTACAGTCGATCGTGATTCACCATGCCGAAAGCTTTCGTC
>CACRXP010000082.1:681267-704113 GCA_902702965.1 Spirometra erinaceieuropaei
ACTCCCCTCCAGGCAGCGTGATCTGTGCCGACGCGAGCACTGAGGTCACCAAGGTTAATCAGCTTGTCCGCCTTCGGTGCCGTCGCCATGAGTGCGTGCAGGTCTTCCCGGAATTTGTTTCTTACGTCGTTGGGACCGGTTACTAAGAGGGCAAAGGCTCTGACGGTGATGGCTGATTTAATTCCGCCAAGAGGAAGTAGTAGGTTCGCGAGGTGGTCGTTGATGCCCTGACGCAGACAGTCTGCACAGTGACTCACACACATGCACTACGAGACCGTGTTTCTTCTAGGCCGATAATGATTGGCTGTTTTATTGCACCCACCGCATGACTAACCGCCTCCTGGAGCTCCAGAAGGGGTGGAACCTTAGCACAGTGCATCCGCGCAGCACAGGTTTACGTGTACAGTACAAATGGCAAGACATGACTCATCCGACAATTGAAGACCACTCTCACCTCCCTCACCCTCGCCCCCCCTCGTCATCTGTATTTTCTAAACTACCTGCTGGTGTGGAACTAAGACCCGGTTGTTGCGCGAGCATGTGCCAGTCAGAAAGGCTCAACTGCAAGCCGCATCATATGCAGCGCCGTCCTCTTGTCCCAGGCTATTCACTGCAATGCTCTTTTTCCTTACGTGAGACAGGCTGATTTGAGGCTCTGGTGGCTGAGTTTTTGTGCTGAGTTTATGGTAGGTTACTGTTAGCACTGCGGATAACCACTAAGACAGGGATGACTGATGCACAAAAGACTGGGTTAAACATTTCGGATTGATTGGTCTTCGGATGAGAGATCAATCCTCACCTCAAACTATTTATCCAGTCCAGCCAGCACGGGTCTCCCAAATAACTAAGGCGGATTATAATGTGTCATGCTGCCCTTCCAATAGCTATTCTTCTCGTTCTTCCCACTGTGCATGGACCATGCGTAACTGCTTTTGTCTCTGATGATGGGCTCGAGCAGGAATCCGAAACGTCAGGCTAATAAAGCTCTTGTCCCAGCGATCGTGTCTCCTTCTTCAAGACTGCTTCCTGGGACTCGTCTTTTCGCTTCGTTTGGCAATGTAGTTAGCGCTGGCACTAAAGAAAGCCTTGAATTCCAAGTAATGAAGGAGTGTTTGGGCCACTTATGGATATAATCATTGTCAGTACCCATACCGGTGCTCAATATGACTACTATTGTTGGAAATTGGCTTGTTACTATGGATGCTAACGAAGAGCGGTCTCCTGGAAGCATCTGCGAAGGAGGCGCTGTTGTCCGGGAGGACGAATCCTAATGTAAATCCGAAACGTCTCCTTCTCCGCAACGCCGAAGGTCTTATAGCGTCTAAGCAGTGAGGGTATTCAGAGCGCTACAATCATCAGACCAAATCCCGTGTTGTGAAGGGAAGACAGAAGCCACCAGGATGAGGGGTCTATTGTGCAGAGAACCCTGCACTTCCCTTCTAGGTTACTGGCTGGCGAAGCCAGGGCTGGTATTGGCTGCGTCCGAGGGGCGATGTGTCTAGTAACTTATGCTGTGTTTGAGCCACGTGGTAGATGCAGCGGAACAACACAGGGGGCATATCGGATTCTGGCAAGTGTTATCGGATTTCCGCACTATAACAAATGTCAACACTTCGGGGTTGCGGTGGTCGACCCGGTGGCTGGCAGATGTCGCGCAGATTGGGACCGCTGCGGCCCTTCCAGTTGTTTTTGTTGGTCAAAATCCTGGTCATCTGGTGTGTAGACCAGGGGGTCTGGTGGTGCGCCTAGGTGCGGGTTCGACAGCGTCATCCACCTGCACCCTCCCCGCATCTGGTCTTCTTGACTCCGTCTTGACAACGGGCCCAGGCGAGGAGTGAAGTGAGAGTGCGGTAAATGCAGTGCAAGTCTACTACCACCTTAAAATGATTCACGTACAAGTCACCGTGCCTGCTCTTATCTCGCTGCGGAGCACACGGTGGACAACGTCGGCAACGACGGTCGAGCTGTGGGATGTTGTGTTCGCAGAGGCTGGCGCGTTCTAGTGGAACCTGGGCGGCTGCGACTCTGTGCACGCACGTGTGTCTGAGTTGAAGTCGATCTAGTGGCTACAGGCCAGTGGGTCTGAAACCGCTCGCTGCGGAGGTGGATGACCTTGAGACAGCGGGGCCTTCGACAAGGACGCCAGACATGACCGTGATGGCGGTCTGTTCAGTGTTTTTTAGACTAAATTGATGTTCCATTACAGATTCCCTCGAAATGCTTCAAAATGAGGTTCAACCCATCCGTCAACTGGACAATACATACCTCCTAGTCTCCACAGTAGGTAGGCTAACTCATGAAATGCCAACCCAAATTCTGAAATGCGTTTTCGTTTCAAAATATTGATTTAGGTTGCAAAAATCATCATCCTGCCGCATAATTCTATTCATACTGACCCAAATGTGAAAAACTCGACACCTCGGTGGGATTCGAATCCACGCAGTAAGAGGAGGGCTTTAGTAAAACCAACGCTCTAACCATTTGAGCTACTTGAGGTCTCGTAGCTCACGTGGTTTGAGCGTTGGTTGTACTAAAGCCTTCCCCTTACTGCGTGGGTTCGAATTCCACCGAGGCGCCGAGTTTTTCACAGTTGGGTCAATATGAATTATTGAAAATCTACCAAAATATCTATGCATAATTCTATCACAATTAAGCTACCTCAGGATGCAGGCTTTCGAATGAACTTCTTTTCGGCTGCATGGAAAAACTATACTCTGCAAAAATGACTATTTAGGTAACATGAATTTTTCCCATTAATTTTCGATACCCTTAGAACGTCAATTATATTTCGTGGAAAACATGTATAAAAATATTCATTTTTCTGTTCATTCGGTAGGAAATTACGCCTTCATTCAAATCTATACTCGAAGAAAGGGTATAATTTGTTTTAAAAATTTTCTAATTGTGAGATTTTTTAATACCGTGAAATGGCCGTTCATAAAACGTCATGTCTCAGCATTTACCAGTGTTGCTTGCAAAGTTAACAATATGGCTCAAATCCACTACTAAATTTTATGAACCCCATATGATCTCCTTTGAATACCGTAGAGAAATGTAGGGTTTTCCGTACGCCGAAAATATACGGCTTGTAGTTTTGAAACCCTGAATGCAAGTGTAACGGCAGGTCGGATTCCGAATTATTCGGGAATTGGCGACGTTTTTTTAAAACCGAAATATACACTTCCTTCGAGCGTAGAATTTGAAGAAGACGTAATTATCTACCGAATAAGTAAAAAATGAATATTTCTATGTATATTTTCCATGAAATATAAATGAATTTTTAAGGTCATCGAAAACCAATGAGAAAAATTCATGCTACTTAAGCATTCATTTTTAGAGTGTAGTTGCTGCATGCAGCCAAAAAGAAGTTCATCTGAAAGTTGGCATCCTGAGGTAACTGAATTATTGTAGAATTGTTCTGCCTGCTGATAGGTTTTATAACTCTACTTCATTCATCTTTTCGAAAGGAAAACGCATTTCGGAATTTGGGTTGACACTTCATGAGTTAGCCCACCTACTGTAGGTATTCAATACATTTTCGGGGCTTTTCTCAACTGAGAGAACTATATCTGAGAGCATCGCTGCAGTGCACCCCTCGGTCCGCAATTCGACAGTGAATTGATGCATGCATCCTCTTTCCTTATCTGTCGCGGCAAGCGTAGAGTAAAGGGTTCAACTTAACTGACGGATCATGTCATATGGGGTTTTATAATGGAGTCCGCTTGCAGGCCGTTTCAGGCATTACACTGCCAACAACAATGACTTCCAATGATCTCAAACCCTGACTCAAACTCAGTTATTTTTTCGAAAATTTGCTTTTTGTTTACTTTTTTGATAAACGCTCTCTTTCCCGTTGCTATACGGAAGCATGCGACAAGGATTTCAATAGAAATCCGAACAATTTACGTGAATGAAGGCGAAATTTCGAGTTTTAGGTGTATACATGAGTGAAGGACAGTCGAGCATCGGAACGCTTTGTTTATTGTCCTGAGCTTTCAGACTCGTACAGGAGTCCATCGTCAGAGGTAGTAGCAGCAACAGAACAAGCGACAGTTATAGGGCATGTAGGCTGATCATCGACCGACGGCGAAGACTGGAAGTGACTACGCTGGGCTCTGTACGCCGGCGCCAGATCGATGAATCGATTGACCGAGTTCTCATCCGAAATGGGTCACGGGTTTAACTTCGCAGCCATCGAAATATTCGCCCACACCGGAAACAAAACAGGCCGAGAATTGTAGACTGGGCCTCGAATGAGAACTCAGCCAATCGATTTATCGATCTGGCGCCAGAGTACAGAGCCCTGCGTAATCACCTCCAGACTGGCCTTGGATATGAGAATTCCGGGGATGATAAAATATACTACAAAAACCGGACGTAATAAGAATGAGTGACAGGTTTAGTCCAAAAGTGTGTCGAAACGACGACGCAACCACACGCCGTGCAGCGGGGCGAGCCGGACACGATTAATTCAGTCAGCCAATCAGCGTGCGGTGCAGTATCAAGTACGCGTCATGCTTTTGCTCACGTGTGCGGCGGACCGAATATTCGTGACGATGGACTCCTATACGAGTCTGAAAGTTCAGGACAATAAACAAATGTTCCGGTGCTCGACTCTTCTTCTTCTTCACGTAAACAATTTCTGTGTTTTCTTGCATTTCGTCAGCCTCCTGTCTGGCTTGCTGCCCCACCCGTAAAACCTCCATTACCATTATTCCAGTATGACGGGATCCACAGTCTGCCGACAGTTAAGGGGGGTCATTCACCTTAACGTCTCCCTTGAATCCATAAGGACAGGACATTTTCTCATGAGTGTTAATGGAAGCGAAGCGCCGTTGCCCAAAGCGATTTCCATCACATCACGGGAAAAATCAGGTAGGACCGAAATTCTCCGGCCCACTTATTAGCTCGAGTGTTCTAGTACTAGGATGGCGATATGAGAAAACTAAGATTCTTTCTGGGTTCTATGTGATCCTGTCTGGTGCGATAGTCAGTCACCCCGAAATTCTCAAGTTACAAGTCAGGCGAGATAGAGATGGCCCGACAGCTTTACTGCGAGATTGCACAATCGCATGAGAGGATGTTTTGACCACTGAGTCGATCAGACGTGTGACTGGGGCTCTGTCGCTCCCGGTCAATGTGCAAACCAAGGCAGCTGGTTCGACCAATCAGCGGGCGGCGAGAAAGTTGGCTGGGTTGGCATTTGTGTACGACACGTGGTGCAAACTTTCGCCTTGACGCGTGTGGCCTTCGCTGCGAGGGTGGCGAGACAAGGAGGAACGCGTTGTCAGGACAGCGTCGTACAAATTCGCCACCAAGGCTGCCGGTATTAATCTTACTTTTAACAGAATTTTGAATCATTTCACTGTACCCCCCGCGGGGCAGATATTTGCCGGGCATTCGCAGCATTTCAAAGTACAAGCGCACGCGCCTTCTCTCAGAATGCCTACCATGCCAGCCGCGTAGCGTACCCAGAGGAGACTGAAGTGGCCAGTTCTGGCTTATTTTCCGTTCCGGCTAGCAGTAGACAAACGTAGCCCGCAAGGACCAGGCGTTCGGATGCAGATAGCCATTGCATTGAGCGGTCCACGCGGTAGATGCGCCGGACTACGCGTCCTACAACAGATGCCACGTATGGGGCGTGTGATGGCATGCCTAGGCCAGGGATCCACGCCACATCAGCCATCAGACTACTGACCGGTTCGGTGCAAGGGAGAGGGATGACGAAGACTGAGGTCGAAATCGTGGAATCCTTACCCACGGCACTTCAATGCATTCCCCACTACGAAAAATTGGACGCATTAAAAGTCGTGACTTAGAAGGCTGCCATCTAACAGGCTCAATGGCTGCCTCCTGTGTTTGCCTCTTTGGTACCCCCACTCAGATGGTATTAGAGTCATCCCTTGTTTTTTGTGAAAAACCTGATACCTTGTGCATGAACCAGGTCGTGTGTGCGGCGCGCGCGCGGACGGGCTGGTCAGCCTTGTCAGCCACTGTGTCCGAACCCATCTCCGGTTGTCCTGAGTCAGTATTGGGTCAAGATGTGTGAGAGGGGAGGGAGTGCGATAGAGGCTGCGATAGTCCACCATTACTATAAAGTAATTCATGCTTAAGTCATCGTTCTGCTTCCCCCATTGCCGTTCTCGACGGTCGAACTGTCGTGAAATCAGAAGTTCTAACGTGGCCTAAGGGCTCACATTTTATTGGGCTCTAGTCGGGAATATTCAGGGTCACATCCGCGAGTAGTGATCATCCAACTATCCTGATGGCAGGACGCGGGAGAGACAACTGTCCGTCATGAAGTTTCCAGACAGACCTGTTTAATGGTTAGGACGGAAAGGTTAGCACTGCTATAATATAATACGATATACGGTAGATGTGCTAACTCATGAAATGTCAACCAATATTTCGAAATGCGTTCTCATTTCGAAAAGGCAAATTGAGTAATGTTGTAAAACTAATCATGATGCAACATAAATCTATAATGATCCAGTTAGCTCAGGGTGTCGGCTTTCAAAAGAACTTATTTTCGGCTGCATGCAAACGCATCTACCGGCAGGGAGCAAGGTGTCAGAGAACTGCCCGCGCATACCAGGCTGCGAGGGCCATGGTTTGCTGATCATGACATAGAAGACGCTTACATTCCTTGAGGCCCAGAGTGACACTCTGCCCTGCCTTCGATTGGCCCATCACCCTTCAAAGGCTGGGTAACCAATCGGTCAGCCACTGAAAGGCACTAGCCATAAAAACGCAAGAAGCTTACAGTTCGAATGTCGATTCTGACGACGACCACCGTGTGCTACACAGCAGGGTGAAGTAGGCACGGTAACTTGCGCGTGAATTAGTTTATAGGGATAGTTGACTTGCGCGGCATCTACCGCACTCTCTCCTCCCCCCCCCTCACCTGGACCCAGTGTCAAGACAGGGCCGAGAAGACCGGAGGCGGGGAAGGGTACAGGTGGATGGCACGGTCGGGCCCGCACCTTAGCGTTCCACTCCACACCCCCTGGCCCATACACCAAATGACCAGGCTTTTGACTGACAACAACAACAACACTCCAACAGGGCGTGCCGAGGCGCCAGACTATCTTGCCTTTCCCAACCTGTTCCTCATTCTTGAACTTACGGGTTGTTTAACTGAATGGAATGAACACAACTCGACGCGACGCGCTTGGCATGAGAGGGATTGTTAGGTCGTTTGACTTTTGATTATTATTCTTCCATAACTCTGGTCTTATCCTGATTTTCGTAGTCTGGGATTAACGGTTATGTCTTTAGCGCTCTCTACAGTGGTGACCCCGACGTGATCCGAACACGCAACCCTCTGATCTGATCCGTCGGGGTCACCAATTGTCGGAGTTCGTGTGGTCGACAAGATAAAGATTCCCAATCAAAAGTCAGGGAAGACGGTCTGAGGTGGACAACCTTTACTGCCTGAGGAAGTGCGTACACAAGGGCTGTGTGGGCAGTCACCGCAAGCGGGCTCCAAGCAAGCTGTTGTCTGTGTCCGCCTTCGAGGTGTTGTGTCAGCGCGTGTGTGCGCCCTTCGTTGTCTCCACGTCGCCAGCCAATCAGAGTGGGGACAGCGTTGATTGGCTTCGAGCACTCGCGCGGGTCCGAAGGACGGAGGTGACTGGGCAGCCATGCCCACCACCTGTGTTCCTAGCGGGAGCTCAAGCGCACCTACCGGCAGGGAGCAAGATGTTAGGGAACTCCCCGCGCATACCAGGCTGCGAGGGCCATGGTTTGCTGATGCTGGCATAGCGCACGCTTTCAGACCTTTTGACCTAGAAGGGCGACACCTGGCCCTGCATTTAGCCTGGACCGTCTCCCTTCAAGGCTGGGTAACCCAACAGTCGTTGTCTGAGAGGTAATACCCCCATAAAGCATACATACTCTCCTCACATGCATGAGAGTGTCACAGCTCGCTTGGGAAGTGGCCGTGACAGCCTGGCTCTCAGCCCATCAGTTCGCCACTCCACACACAAGACAACTGGCAGACTGCGGGGACTGAGTTGGGGCGTCAGTCGACTGCCTTCCGAGCCACGGCACTTGACGCACCGTCTTCGTCCCAGACACGCAGCACACATGTCTGCAGGGGGGACCACATAGACGCAAGAAATTACAACACGTCACACACACATGCGCGGCATCTCTAAGCAATACATCACATTTCACTCCCGCAGCATGGGTACATGTGATCCGCCGTGTCGGAGCCGGTAATGTCAAGCGAGGCGCCACATGTCAGATCATGCATATCTCAGGAGCATGGTACATGAGGTGGGGAACCAGGCCACGTGAGCGAACTGTTCACCCTTGTTTACCACCTCATCCGTCCTATTCACCAGTTAATTGGGAGGCTGGCACAGTTGATTGGTGCATGGGAGAGAGGAGAGGGAATGAGGCCGACACAGGAAGCATCAATCCTCACGAAAGATCAACGCACTCCCCTCCCCCCAAATAAATCCTGCGCGCTTTAACCTGCCGCTATAGGCTAGGAGTCGTAGCTTAGAAGTCTGCCGACTGACGAGAGAACTCAGCCCTTCCGAGGACTGAGGGTCAGACTGCGATGGCTCTTGTTCAGTGTGTCCTTTATGGCAGCCGACAGCCAGCATGGTCATATCCGACGTCCTTGTTCAAGGCCCCCTTGCCTCAAGGTCATTCACCCCTCGCAGTGGGCCATTCCAGACGCGCTAACCTGCAGTCATCTGATCGACTTCAACTCGGGCCCCACAGGGTTGCAGCTGCCCATGCACCACTTGGACACACCGCCCCCTGCGAATGCAATAAAAGCCACCTGAACACCACTTTTCGGCGAATGCAACACACACACACCCCGACTGGACAGCACTTGAGCTTGTCCCACGAGCCTACAAAAGCAGCTGTCGCAGCTTTCTCACGAACTCTGTTTTTTTTTCCTACAGCACCAGATTTGGCCCAATAATTGTAGCTTTCTGAGCACACTCTTGCCGCGTAGTCACTATACTGGAAATCTAAATGAATATTTTGGTATGCGTCAAGCGTTGTGCATTCTATTTATTCAAATAATGCCTTCCAGTAAAGGCCAATTTCTCATGCAGGATATGTTTCCAAGTAAATTGTTTTAAGTAAAAATGTACGCAAGTCTTAGCGGAGATCAACGTCGCCTACATTAAGGCAACTTCGTATGTCAATAACTGTCCTAGACCATATTCCCGAATTTGTGCTTGTTTTTTTCCTAGAGGATATTAACATAAATGGCGAGGTGGTTTTCAGTTCCGAGCAAGACATGTGAAAGGGGATATGAGTAACCACATTATGTCCAAAAAAACAGATTTATTCTTTCTAAAAATTTCAGATTTGCAAATATGTGTGATTTTATGCCCTAAAAAAACAGTAAAAGCGCCTACAGGAAATCCTTTGTTCTCACACAACCCTTACTTTCCAGACATGTACAAAGTCCCATAAGCAATCCCGAAAAGGTCATTTCAACTTTTGGGTATGTAGTAAAATATTTTTGTGCTGTCTATTTTCTGCTAACACATACCTCAAAAACGGACTAGACAGAGAATTAGCAGTTTGACAATTCTGTGCTGCATTTATAATCGTAAGTACATACAACGTAAGTTGTTTCAATGTAAAGATAAATGCACTTTTTTCGTCTAGAGCGAAAAGTTCATCAGAATTTTTCACAGAAATGCGTAAGTGGTCCAAACCTTCGAGCATTTTTCCTGGCCTTACCTTAGAAAAAGACGAAAGGGGTGGCCTGACAACGAACCTTTTTTCCAAATAAGTCGCTGACTCTCTTTGCGAACGTTCATTTTCTTTCGTGTTAACATTTCACGCTTGAGTGAGTCACAAGTACAGTAGGTGGGCTAACTCATGAAGTGTCAATCGCAAAGCGTTTTCGTTTCGAAAATATTAATTAAGTGGCGCTGTAAAACCAATCAGCGTGCGGAATAATTCTGTAATAGTTCGGTTATCTCAAGATGCCGGCTTCTGAAGGAACTTCTTTTCGGCTGCATACAAAAACCACACTCTGCAAAAAATGATTTCAGATGTAGCATGCATTTTCCTCATTGACTGTCGATGCCCTTAAAAACTCAATTATATTTCATGGAAAACATGCATAAAAGGATTCATATTTTGCTCATACGGTAGAAAATTACGTCTTTCTCCAATTTTATACTCAAAGGAAGATTGCAAATCGGCTTTAAAAAGTTTCTGATTGTGAGATTTTTTGATACCGTGAAGTGGCCGTTCATAAAACGTCATGTCTCTGCATTTACCAACGGGGCTTGTAAAGTTTACGATATGGATCAAATCCACTGCCGAATTTTATTAATCCCATATAGTCTGCATTTAATACCGTAGAACAATGTGGGGTTTGGAAACCCTGAATACAAGTGTAACGGCAGGTCGGGTTCAAAATTATTCGGGAATTGAAAAAGTTTTTGCAAACCGAATTGCAACCTTCTTTTGAGTATAAAATTGTAGGAAGACGTAATTTTCTACCGTATGAGCAAAATAGGAATACTTTTATGCATGTTTTCCATGAAATATAATTGAGTTTTTAAGGGCATCGACAGTCAATGAGGAAAATGCATGCTACATCTGAAATCATTTTTTGCAGAGTGTGGTTTTTGTATGCAGCCGAAAAGAAGTTCCTTCAGAAGTCGGCATCTTGAGATAACCGAACTATTACAGAATTATTCCGCACGCTGATTGGTTTTACAGCGCCACTTAATTAATATTTTCGAAACGAAGACGCTTTGCGATTGACACTTCATGAGTTAGCCCACCTACTGTATTACCCTAACCGCCATCTGCGTAAAACGAACGTCCGAGAACTCAGTATTTAAACAAGTACTCTCAAGGTTGTCTTATTTTGAGGGACATAGAATACAGACCGTATAGTGGATGGCCTGACTCATGAGTTTTGATGAAGAAAACTGCGATCGCCATTTTAGGGAGTTAAATGTTGGGTATTTTGTTTATTCGCCAAACCCCCTCAGGAAAAAGTCCTTTTTGTCGTGCAGAATGTGCGTCAAAGTAATTTTGTCGGGCAAAGTATTTCCAAATTTAAAGAAAAATCCACGTTTCCCTATATTCAGGCAATTGCCTATGTTAATTGTTGTTCTAGACTTGGTTTGTGCATCCTAGTGTGTTTTTCTTTGAGGGGAGAGTACTTTGACCTTGAGAGTTTAACGAAACAAATCCTAACGCACTCAAAAAGTGCGTTTTGTTCTGCGTTAGTCATGTGGGACGGGATGTGAACAGCCAGGCTATTTTAGGAAAGCTAGGCGCTATATCTATTTAAAAAGTTGTGCTATGTAACTTGTGTGTGATCTGATGCCCTACAATGCAGCAATAACGCCTATACACCATCTTTTGTTTGAATGTGCCGGTGTTTCCTGCCATTTGTGAATACATCATAAGAAACTATTAAAGGGCCCATAATCAAGTGGTTACCTAAACTTTTGAAGACGTGGTAAGAGTTTTTGTGCAGCCTAGTTTCTGATTGTAGTTAATCTATAAACGAAACGGGTAGACTATTAGCAATTGTGTAATTATTTAACATACTGACAGCATAGGTGCTAGCCAAAAGTCCAGGCACCCGTGTTTCGCCGACCTTGTGCCGTTGCCCGAAGCACTTCAAAAATTCATACCAACTTTTGGAACTAGCCTGAAAAAATCTGTTCCAAAGAATTCACTCCAAGTTCGCGCATTGATTTCCTCGGAAAGTAAACAAGACAGGAGTATAAGCAGTTCGAGCAATATGCTGCGATTTATATTTTTACTTTTCTGTATATTCGTAATCTTAGAACAGGGTCTAAAAGTAAGCAAAGATAGTGAAAGTCAGCCCAGTATAAAGTTAAAAGTGAACCCTCGTTTACAGCAAAATATCATTAGTATTTTTCAAGATTTGAAGAAACCGACCAAAGGTTCAAGTATTTTTCTTGACTTTGCCCTGGAAATGATTAAAGTAGATAGACTTTCGTCGGTGAAATGCCGTATTAAGTCGTTTATTAAAGGGATGACTTATCAGGGCAGGTTTTGTAATCGACCAAAAGAATATTTGTTGCTGAATTCCGCTGTAGACATTCATTTTTCCAAAACGAGGTTTCATTTGTGGGTGAGTCTTTAAATTTGTTTCAAACGACCATCTGCATAAAAAAGAATGTGAAAGAACTCACTACTTCAGTTACCGCTTATTAAAAATATCTTATTTTGAAGGTTTTTATGAACACAGCGCAGAACCCACCATTCTGGAAAGTCAGTTCAGAGTACTGAAAACCACGAAGTATTTACTGAGACATTTCAAGAACACACCGAAACTGAACACACCCCGCTGTCTCCAAAAACAGGCGTTAATCTTGCGGAAGAAAAATTTCTGATACACAGATAATTGTATGCCTACGATTACATCTACCAATTCTATCCAAATTTATAAGTCACTGACTAGCCTGTTAAAATGAGACCTTACAAAAATGTTTTCCCGTGGCATCTCTATCATAGAAATTAAACGAAATCGTACTTACTTTAGTCAACAGCATAAAAAAAGAAAAGTAGCATCCATCTCGCGCAACAAGATCAGGGATCATATGGCCAGACAGTACACACTTGGCTTTATGTTAGACTTCATATAACACTTATTCCTGGATATTGCACAATACAAATTTACGAAAAGTTTATTTTTTGATACGTTACTGTGCTTACGCTTTATTATTTAATCGGTTATTTGCATGGACAAGAATCATGTGCTTTTAACACTCGAGTCTAATCATTTGACACAACTTTTCGCGTTTTCGGCATCTCCGCCTTTCTTAGGCAAATTCTTGTTTCCAATAAACGAAACAGTACCTGAAATACTTTTTTGCGTTTTCATTTGCCTGGAGGTTGTTCATCGTTAATTTGGCGTCTTGATGAATGCTTCGAAGTTGGCTTCGAATTGGCTTGTGATTATTCGTTAATCTACGCAAACCCTACGAGTTACAGCACGTGACCGAACTCATGAGACTTGATGACAGAAAATGATATGAGAATTTTCCGACGTTGCTCTTTTTGTTCGCTCGTCCAGCCCCTTCAATCGGATGTTTTTTTCTTATGCAAAAAGTGCGCCTGCGCAATTTCATCAAGCGAATTGTTTATAAATTTGAGCGAACATAAAATTTACGATATAATCGGGTAATCTCCTACGCCAATACCTGTCGTAGGCATCGGTTGGGCCTCTGAATGTGTTTTTCTTTGATATGAGTATGATCTGCTTTCAAGACTTGCCGCACTTGGAAATTCATCTTTTGTCGGATAATAACCGTAGGAATCAGTTTGTTAACAGACAGGTTATCTTTTAGAGAACCAGACGATTTACCGACCTTTAAAAGTCAGATTGGTCAATTTTTTCGATTTTATGCTCGGGAGTGCAGTACTGACGCACACAGACCGAACTCGTTTTGCCATTTGGAAAGTTCTATTGGTCGAAAATAAAATGACCAATACCAAATATAAGTTTGCTTTCAATAAATCTATCTATAAAAAAAATGGAAGTAGTTTTCCGTATGTTATAGGTAATCTCGGAAAGTGCTGCACCGATTGCGCAGAAATTTGGCCACAACCTTGACCGCGCACAGAGCTGGGTTTTTTGTCTACCTTTGTAATTATGCCAATTGTGTGTATTGCAGAAACCAAGAAAAATCTAGAATCGGGGCAAAAGAGACGGACATGGACATTTCAGGTTTGCTTACCATCCCCATCCACATTTAAACCTCAGGCGGGAACACGTGACTCGTACCCAATTAGCTGACCTTCAAGGTTTTTTCAGTCAGATGTTCGCCTTCACGATCTATGGGTCGACGCCTTGAAGGTGAACAATTCGTCAGAACTCAGCAAACACCGTTTACTCGGTGTTCGGGATGGGATAAAACCACAAAGCTCCATTAAACATGCATCAGCACTTTGTCCTGGCGTATATATTAATAGCACGATCAAGGGTCACCTTAGTCCTGGGTCCAAAACTGATAGACGAGGATTTGTCAGAGTCACAAGAGTACAGTAGTGTTTTAATTCAGCTATAATCCTTTCGAGTCAGGCGCAAATCCATAATTTTAAGGGAGAAGAATAAAAAACAATCAATGAAGCATTTTACAAACCTCAGACTGCCTGTGCAGTCTGAGTGAAGTTGGGAACGCAGTCTAGGTGCCTGTGATGGGTAAAAAACTGGATTTCTTTCCGGCATGGAGTTCACCTCGTATGCATCTTTATCAGGGAAGTATGTATGTGCACTCGAATAAGCGTAAAAATTAATGAAGGAAGTGCAAAGTAATTATGAAATTTTTCATTGCTGTGCCTAATTGATACGGGAGACTTAAAAAATCTTAGTTAAAATTAAGAATCCGTGGTGCATGCACGTGTTGGAGACGATGCTTCGTGCCAGTCGACTCTGCAACCCCCTACATAAAGAATCCACTCCATTTAAAGGCATATCGAAAAATCCATTTGGCCATACTGTGAAAAAATTAGGTGGTCTTGGTGTGATTCGAACCCGGGACACCGAGGGCAGGGATTAAGTACAACCAACGACCTACAGTGCCTCAGCTACGAGGCTACGACCGAAGAATGTGAGCTCAACCACAACTGGGTCCAATGAATTATTCATATCTTCCAAAAACTGCTGATATCGAAAAATGCCAGAAAAGGTTTAATAAGTCCAGATATATGGTAGTTCGCTGCATTTACCGTACTCGCTCCTATCCCCCAGCTCGCCAGGATCAGGTGTCAAGACGGAGTCGAGAAGACCGAAGGCGGGAGGAGGCGCAGGTGGCTTGCACGGCCCTAGCCCTACCACCACACACCCAAGTCAACAAGGTGCGCTGATATGGATTTTAGGCAAGCAGAAGAATAGGGAGGCGGCACGGATCTACATGGGCGCGGCGTGAGTCTGTACCTGGACGTGTCACCACACGCCCGATGTTGGTATTTGTTATAGTTGCTCGTTCCCACTTAGCCCCCGTCGTGCACTGATTTGATTCCCGTATTGGTCCAATACATCTACCGCGCGACCCGTTTCTGGAGCACGGCATACCTCTTCCCATCTTCCTTCTGTACAGACCGACGTCCATTTTGTTTCTTCCGTTGGGTCACAGTGTTACCTCAGACCGTTCCCTGGATCTACGTTTTGTTGACTGGTGGCCGTTCGGGTATGAAGTTCACCTCCAAGCCTCTGGTCCCCGAAGTGGATTCCCCTTTACTCTCACGCCTCCATTGACCTGCGAATTCAGCACTAGCTTAGCTATCGGCATTACGTCCAATAACTGGCGGTAGTTCACGTGAGTAGGCCTGCCTGCCTGCCTGCATTTCTGTCCCCCACATCCAGCGCTTTGTGCATCCGGTGGCTAAGCGACGTCCGACACCACCCACCATCGACCTAACGCGCATCGCAAAGTTGCAGAGTGGGTGGGATGTCAAAGAACACACCGGTTAGAACTAGTCAGGCCTTTATTTTTGGCCGCAAAGTGCCCGTAGGAGGGGTTTCGCACGGACAGGACGTATAGGCAGCAGATATCAAAACCTACTTGATGTCCTCCCGCCAGTTCAACCACAACTGGGTCCAATGACTTATTCATATCTTCCAAAAACTACTGATATCGAAAAATGTCCGTAAAGGTTTAATAGGTCCAGATACATAGTAGTTCGACCGTCGCTTCCGATCATGTCCACCGTGTGCTCCACAGCAAGGTGAGAGCAGGCACAGGGGCTTGTGCGTGAATTTATTTATTATGATAGTAGACTTGCACAGGATCTATCGCACTCCGTCTTTCTCCCCTACCTGGACCCGATGTCAAGACAGAGTCAAGAAGAACGAAGGCGGGAGAGGGCGCAGGTGGCTGGCGCGGCCGGACCCGCACGTAGGCGTACCATCACACTCTCTGGTCCACAACAAACACCTGACCAGGATTTTGACCAACGACAAGGATGGGTCAGAGGAAGGATGACGCAAGTCACTGGGCAACCTGTATACGCAGCGGAGGCGCTGGTGTATCCACCACCAGGTGCCAGGGAACGGCCAGCGCACACCAGGCTGTGAGGGTCATGATTTGCCAAATCGTGGCATAGCAGACGCACACAGAAATGTGAGACGCAGCCCTACATCTAGCCTCGACCAACACCCTTGCCCATACCTACATCCAGAAACACAGTGTTCCCTCAGACCATTCCCGATCGACCAATTAGCGAGCAGCCTCAAGGTCTGCGTGAGGTGATTGGCGCGACGAGAAAACTGGAGGACGCGTGTCAGCCAGGGAGCTTCGGTGTGACCCTCGGCGCGCGCATCAGCATGAACACTTGCAGGTCCATTACAACCGGTTGCTTCAGACAACCTCACTTCCAGATGCCTAATTAGAACGCTGGATGTCGTCCAGGGAAGCTAGTGCATCAAGAGGCCATCGGCACCTGTAAATTCACCACAAAGTCTCTGTTTTCCGCACAGGTGCGCCAGGTCTGTCAATGTCACTAGCAGGATTCACAAACAGTGGGGCTGGCTCTCAGTTCTGCCAGCAGTGCGTCAGGAAGTGTCTAGCAGCAGACTTCGCGCGACTTTAACAAAAACAGTAGCGAGACTGAGCTGGCTCGAGCGCACAGTCGCGTGATTCAGCAACGGAAGTTAGCCCAGAAGTAACAACGCCCTCCTCCCCCCCCCCCCCTGCTTCCGCTTCTCTTCCGCGCGCCCTTCCGTCTCGTCTCCTCCAGCTTCTTCGCCTGTTGACTTTTTAGGTCTGACAGGCTAGCCACCAGCAGGGGCTTCAATCCGAGACCCTTTCCATGCCAATCTCACCAACCACTTCACACCTGACGGCGCGCGAGCGCTCATGGTGGGGGGGGGGTGGCAGTGAAACAGACAGTGTCTACGATGGCAGTCTAGAAGATGCAGGAGTAGCAAGTCTTGTCTCTGACGGTGACGGGTTAAGGAAGGAATAATTCTCGAGTAAACTGAAGTAGAACTACCACCTCCCTGAAATCCAGCCCTGGACCGCGCTCTACCCCGCGACCTCGGCAACCCCCCACCACCACTTAAACGCCATTGTTTGTCGCCGTTCACAAGGCCTGCACTCTGCAATTCCTAATAAGTCCTGAGTCGTTTAAGTACTGACCCTTGTCTAGTCATTAGGACTAAATTCTTCCGCATGATTTACCGTGCTGACAGCATAGAGACTACTTAAGAGCTCACTCACGTGTTTGGCCAATATTATGCCGCTGTATGACACAGCCGCGAGCGGTTCGGCTCATCAGTGAGTCCGCCCCTCCCCCAGCGTTGCCCATGCGCTTTCTGGTATGTACTCCAGTTTCGGAATTTCAGCTTTTTAATCTCCTCAGAAATTAGTGAGCTAACTTAGAGTCAATCCTTCAGAATGAAGCTTTATTGGTTCAGTACGAAAGTTGCTATGAATATTTGAGCCGGAATCCATTAGAAATACTCATAAACTGCCAACATGCAACCAGTACAGTAGATGTGCTAACTCATGAAATACTGGCCGAAATTCTGAAATGTGTTTTCGACTCGAAAAGCTTACTTAAGCAAGGTTGTACTACTAACCACCGTGCAACATAATCCCAAATGATTTCAGTTACTTCGGGAGGCGAGCATTTGAACAAGCTTAATTTGGGCCGCCGGGAAAAAATGCCGTCTGTAAAAATGACTAGTTAAATAGTATGAGCGTGTTTAATAGCTTCTCGATGTCTACATAAATTCAAATATATTTCGTAAAAATCATGCCCTCAGTTTTAATAAATTAACGTCCATTTAGGGACTATCGAAATGTTTGTGCATACATTAATCTAATAGTCATTAGATCTTGGATTTGATGTTTTAGCTGATGCCTTTTGGCCTACGTTAGGGTTTACTAGCTTGCAAGTGCAGTAGGTGCGCCAAATCGCAAAATGTCGATCGAAATTATGAAATGCGTTTTCGACTTGAAAAAATTACTTAAACAAGGTTGTAATATTAACCACCGCGCAACATAATCCCAAGATATTTCAGTTACTTTGTAATGCCACTTTTTGAACAAACTTCTTTACGGTCGCCTGCAAACACCACACTCTGTAAAAAATGACTACTTAAGTAGCATGCATCTTTATTATTGATTTTCGATGTCCTTAAAATTAAGCTATATTTCATAAAAACGCGCATAGAATTATTCATTCTTTTACTCATTTGGAAGAAAATTACGTCTTCAAATTTTTTGCTTGAGGGAAGGGTATAATTCGGTTTCGAAAAAGTTTCTAATTATGAGGTTTTTTGAGACTGGAATGCCCGTCCACAAAACATCGTGTCTGTGCATTTACTAATATTGCTTGTAAAGTCAGGAACTCCATACGGTCTCCTCTTAATAGCGTATAGGAACGTGGGATTTGCCGCACACGAAAAATATGCGGCTTGTGTTTGAAAAGCCTGAATGTAAGTGTAACTACAGATCAGTTTCAAAATTAGTGGGGAATTCAAACAAGTTTTTCGAGACCGAATTGCACCCATCCTTCAAGCATAAAATTTGATGAAGAGGTAATTTTCTTTCAACTGAGTAAAAGAACGAATATTTTTGCGCATGTTCTCCATGAGATATACTTGAATTTACAAAGGCATCGAAAATCAATGAGAAAAACGCATAGCACTTTAGTGGTCACTTTTACAGAGTGTAGTTTTTGCAGGCGACCGGAAGGAAGTTCATTCAAAATCCGGCATCCCGAAGTAACTGAAATATCTTGAGATTATTTTGCACGGTAGTTAATCTTTTCGGGCCGAAAACGCATTTCAGAATTTCGGTCAACATTTCATGAGTTAGCACAAATACTGTATATACATGCAGAAAATGATACAGAATAAAACTTTACAGACTCACTCCAAAAGCAGATATGAGTGTTTCAGCCGCAAATGCTAACATTCATATTGTCTCCGCCAGACAACTGAGATTGTACCAATTTCCTATAACACAATAGTGCATATACTTACTACTGTGCAATGTATTTAGTAGTGTCTGTGTTTGAAACGCTCGGAATAACTCGTTTATCTGTCCAGTTTTGATAATTCTTTTATAGAGGTTTGACGTTTCCGTTTGCGCATTCTTGATATACTTCCCTTTCTTCTAACAAATAAGGATTTCTACGGTTCAGCACCTACGTTTCTCTCAAACAAACTGAACTGGTCTGAAGATTCGGTGGAATAAACGCGTAATATTCACAAACAGCCAGCAAGCAACCAGTGTCATACACATGCTGCGCGATTTTCTATACTTATAGCAGACGTGCTGCCCCAAAAACCGAGAAAGTTGTTTCAGTTCCCTGATTGGTAAGATCTTATTTCGTAGTCGCACTTGTTAGGGGTTATTGTTAGGGGGTAAGGGTTAGGGGTTTGGGTTAAGGATTAGGGGTAAGGGTTAGGGGTTGGAGTTAGGGTTAGAGGTTAGGAATTAAGGTTAAACCCCCTGTTAGCACCGGTCCCGAATGACAGGCGGCTGGGACCTGTCTACTGCAGGTGCGGCTACGAAACAAGATCCGACCCCTTAATCTCCTCCATAATATTAAAGCGCTTACTTGGAGTAGACCCTTCAGAATTAAGCTTTATACGCACAGTCCCAAAGTATGGCAAATCATGCCTGCCTGCTGGTGGTTTCTTAAAATTACGCAGTTATCTCGCTGGCACTGGTGGATTCCGACTCAACTGTCTAGATCTGCCTTCGGACTGAATCCATAAAGTTTTTTCTGAATCTCTTACTCCAAACTGACGTATTAGTCTTTGAGAAGGTTAGAGAGCTGAAATTATGTTTCATGTCAACAGAAGTTAATCATTTATCTTGACTTAGCTGTGAAAAACTCGGCGACCTCGGTAGGATCTGAACCCACGACGGCAAGGGGAAGGCTTGAGTACAGCCAGCGCTCTGACCAACTGAGCTACAAGGCCCCTCGCCGGGAGCCGTGTGCTTACTCACCTTTGGGTCAAGTTGCCCTTGAGGTCAAAGGGTCTGGAAGCGTGTGCTTTGTCAGTATCAACAAACCATGGCCCTCGCAGCCTGGTATGCGCTGACAGTCCCCTGACACCCGGTACACTGCCGGTAGATGCGTTTGCGCTCACGCTGGGTACACAGATGGTGGGCTGCCCAGTCATCATCCTCGTCCCTCTGACCCCTGTTGGGCTGCTGTTGTTGTTGTTGGTGAAAAGATTCCGGTCATTCGTTGTGTGGAGTGGAACGCCAAGTTGCGGGCCCGACCACGCCATCCACTATGCCCTCCCCACCTGCGGTCGTCTTGACTCTGTATAGACACCGGGCCATGGTTAGGGGTGGGGAGGAGAGAGTGCGGTAGATGCTGCGCAAGTCTACTATCACTATAAACTAAGTCGCGCAAGTCACCGTGCCTTCTGCACCTTGCTGTGTAGCACATGGTGGACATCGGCGAAACCAACGGTCGAGCTGTCGGGCCAAGTTACCCGCCTAACTTACTGCAACGCACGGAGTCCACTAATTCTGGTATGGTAAGCTAATTTTCAAAGCAGGATTTCCAAAGTAGTCAATCTGGAGGCGACCAGATTACACCAATGAATGATTTATTTTTAACCAACCGTGTTAATTTCCATGTTTTCTTTTTCACTGCTTTGTGGCTGACGCAAGTAGATCCCAACATGAGTTTCCGCGATTACTGTTAACAATTTATTGCTCGCGAGAGCGGGTCCTCTCGTCTCCGGTTGTGCGTGCTTCGAACTGACCTTCAAAACGGAGAAGACGGTGGCCTTGCTCTAGCCGATGCCAATTGTCAAATATAGTGAACACCGCATCAATTCCAATGACGCATGGTAGGCAACTTCGCCCACATTGGCTGTACGATTTCACGGAAAGCCAAGATCAACTGCGAAACTGCACACGAATCTTCAAAGTCAGTCGGGCAATCGGACGGATAGTGTCCTCAATGTGCGGTCGCCGCGGTCTCTATCTAAACACAAAACTCAAAGTTCATAGAATTGTTATCCTAAAAAGCGTTTTTGTACGGAGCGGAGACAGGCCCAGCCGAGGAGAATCAGCCACTTCTACCTCGATTCGGAAGCTGCAGGGCCAAGAAAAGATCCCTGACGCGGAAATACTCGAACAAACTGAAATAATGGTGGAGGAGCGCTCACCGATCACGTTACGGAACTCACTCGTTGCGTTGTGCCTTGGGGTTCTCTCTCTCTCTCTTGCTCTCAATACCCGACATTACAACGACCCCGTGGCTTGGTAGTTAGAGACTCTGGACTCCTAATCAACAGAGCGCGGAATGGAGTCCCAGGCGTTGCACACCTCGGGGTCAGGTATGTCTGGCTGACGACGGCTAACAAACCAGAAATGGCCGTTCCAGTCTCCAGTGTCTTTGTCGGCGGTGTCATCCGAACTGAATTACTCAGAATCCACGCCAGACTGAAGCAAATCCAACGACGACGGAGCGGCCACCTGGCGAGAATGGATGACGAGTGCCTATCCAAGCGACGTCTCCACGGGTGCTCGTTGACATGGCGGGCAGATACGATGCTAAAGAGATACTGAAATTTTTCCTCAGCTGTCTACAAATCAGCCCCCGGAGACCTGGAACGACCTTGCTCGGGACTGACGGGACATGGAAGACAACAGTCAGGACTGGTGCAGCGATCTACGAAACCAGCCATATCACCGCTGTCAGAGCCAAGAGGGTAGATCGCACGTTGTTCGGCCTCGTCGGACATCTTCAAATCCTATTCGCTGCCAACGCGACACCTCCTCTGCCCACATCCGAAGACGCCTCCACATTCGCTCCTACCGCTACCCTTACGATTGCCATGGCAACGGCAACCAACATCACCACAACAACCCCCACCCCGACACTGGCGGGCACACTCGACGCCATGCCACCCCGTATAACCACCACCACCACCTGAACCATTAATGCGGACTCGATTCCAGCCTGCCCCCTCTACGATCGCACTCTCACACCAATCATAGACATGGTGGTCACTTGCGGATCTATCGAACTGAGATCGATGAACCAGTGTCCCGAACCTCAACATATACCCGTCACACGAGCATCGCCCGTTCACAATTTCCCAGGACATTAAGACATTGCATGGATCTTTCTGGCCAAATGTACATGTACGGCAGCAGGATTTATCACAATATCCGCACGTCCATCCAACACCACACACGTGAAAACTCCCCAACCACTACCACCACCACCACCACCACCATAACTAACAACAACAATGTCGAAGCCACCAATCCATACTGCCTCTCTTGCAACCAGAAATGCGCTTCACGCCCCAACCTGGTCGGTCAGTTACGAACTCATCGCGCGGAGACTGGTTAACCGGCAGTTCGACTGTCGGTGTCGAGGCTGTCCACTGTGTGATCACAACAGGCTGAGAGCAGGAACGGTGAATTGCGAGTGAATTCGTTTAAAGTGGTTGCGGACTTGCGCTGCATCTACCGCTTCCTCTCCTCCTCCTCCTCCTCCTCCTCCTCCACCTGGATCCGATGTCGAGGCAGAATCAAGAAGATCGGAGGTGGGAGAGGACGCAGGTGGCTGGCACGGCGAACCAGCACCGGAAGCACTAGCATACACCCGTCGCCCTCGCCTAAAACGCCAGCGCATTCAGTCACCGCATGGCCTTATCCGACCACATGTGCCTAAATGTGAATCAGTAGTGGGCAGCCATCATGACCGGTCTGGCGTCATTGTTCAAGACCTCGATGCCACAAGGTCATCCACCCTTTTGCCATGAGCCGTTCCAGACGCGCTGACCTGAAGTCACACGACCGACAGCTCGGGCATACCTACGTTCGCACAACCGCAGCTGCCCCTGAGGCCAATTGGGCGCACC
>CACRXP010000082.1:729956-751530 GCA_902702965.1 Spirometra erinaceieuropaei
CCATCTCCTTACGAGACGTTCGTCTGACCCCCGCGTCACGGACCTACTTCTCGAGTGCTGCACATCTGAGGCCCCCGTTCCACGAACCTTCATCTAGATTTAAATTTTCGAAATACGCCATTGACATTTTACCCTCGAATGAGCTTCTGCTCCCTTGAGCAGCCACGGTCTGCGTTCGGACCTGAGAGGAGGCGAACGACCCAGTCAGTCCCAGCTGATGTTGGAGTTTCGGATTCTGGCTTCATCTTCGATTGCCTTGCCGAGAAGGGACATTCTTACCAAACAAACAACTGTTTGAGTGAACGGATTTCTACGACTGCCGACATTCATAGTTGCAGTGTGTTCCCTCTGCCCACCGCCCCCCCCCCCCAACGGTAAACCTCGCTAATTCTTACTTACCTGTTTGATTGGTCAGACGAAGGTCTGCACACTCGGGAGCGCATGCCTATGTCCACTGCAGAACCCGGGATCTTTGATCAAGTGATCCATACTTGGGGTTGGGTATGACTGGCTGATGACGGCTAAAAAGCCAGAAATGGCCATTCCGTTCCCCCTTGTCTTTGTTGGTACCATGTCATTTAATTTGGGACTTATTGACGTGTAAGACATTCTCGTTCATGTCTAAGATTCCTCAGTGGCAAGCCGGTGCCATAGGAAGAACGAGTTCTACGAAGTTATGCACACTGTGAATAAACTGATTGTCTTGACTGACTTGAGTGCCAGCATAGGTACACATTTTGGTATGCAGGGTGAGGGAGGGTGTTAGGTCTCCACGGGATTGGTATCTGCAAAGACAGCGGCCCCCTTTGAGATAAGGACCGGTACAGTAAACGTCCTCCTCAGGACCAACACCTGCCTTCGCTCTCCAGGTCGGCAAAAGCCAATATGTATGCAGTCGCATTAACGCTGCCGACACCTCTTGGACTGTGGTCTCGTCAGGAGACGCAGTCAGCGTGATATGTTAGTGAGAAGAGCGATGTATAATATGGAATTACGGACAGACTACCGTCTTGTCGTCCGGAAAGAGGTCGAAAGGACTGTAACCGTCTACTGTGCCGGTGGCAACAAGCCACGGCCCTCGCAGGCTGCTGAGCGCTGGCAGTTCCCTGACACCTGGTTCCCTGCCGGTAGGTGCGCTTGCGCTCCCGCTAGGTACACAGTTGGTGGGCATGGCTGCCCAGTCATCTTTGTCTCTATGGCCCCTGTTGGGGGTGTTGTTTTTGTTGTTGTTGCTGTTGCTGCTGTTGTTGTTGTTCTTGGTCAAAAACCTGGTCATTTGCTGTGTGGACCAGGAGGTGTGGAGTGGAACGTCAAGGTGTGGGCCCGGCCGCGCCCTCCACCTGCTTCCTCCCCCGCCTCCGGTCTTCTTGACTGTGCCTCGTCGCCGGGCTCAGGTGGGAGAGGAGGAGAGAGTGCGGTAGATGCTGCGCAACGTGTCAACGTGGAAATCGTCGGATGCAACGGTCGAACTGCCACGTCACGTCAGAAGGCTTGGCCCCCAGTTCTGGCTGAATAGTAACCGCTAATGGGGGCGGGACGTCTAGTGGTGTGGCCAGGGCATGGTCGCATAGGAATGCACCTGCCAGCGTACATTAGGCCTTGATTCTTGGCGGCACGCCTAGGTGCTGCTTCGGTCGTGCCAGCCTCCAATCTCTGTTGTGCCGGTTAAAATCCTGGTTATTTGTTGTGTGGACCAGGGGGTGTGGTGGAGCGCCAAGGCGAGGATCCGTCCGAGTCATCCACCTGCGGCCTCCCTCGTCTCCGGTCTTCTTGACTCTGTCTTGACACCGGGCTCAGGCGGGGGAGGAGGAGGAGGAGGAGAGAGTGTAGGTAGATGCAGCGCAAGTCTACTGGCACTATAAACCCCTGCGCAAGTCACCGTCCCTGCTCCCATAATGCTGTGGGGCATATGGTGGACATCATCAAAATCGATGGTCGAACTGTCATGTCTACTACTAGTCGCTGTGCGACTGCCTGCCAGGGTTCCAATATGAGCCCCAGGGCACAACGGAACGAGTTAAATCTAGCAAAATGCCATCTATCTTGTTGAACCCCATCTCATTCAACTCAACTTAGTGTAGAATACCACGAATTTCCAGAAAACTGTTTTAGAATCTATACTCAGAATGTAGACTGTTGATGAACCGCCATGTTCGAAATTACACAAATTCTTTAAGAATATTTGAACGTAATCTTCACTTAAACACTATTTTTAAACGTATGATTATTTGAACTTTCATTTTCACCCAGTTTTTAGATGAGAAGATATTTTATTCATGGAAGAACGAAGTTTACTTTATTACAACCATTTTGACGTTTTCGGGATTTTGCCGCTTTACCAAAAAAAACCAGCATTTCTAAGCAACACAACACTGCCTTTGATATTTATTTTGTTTTTAATTCTTTCAAAGTTGTAATTAAGTAGACAGATATAGGATCCATGCATTGATGTCGGTTTGCGAGTGGTCGGCAATCATTAGTAAATTCCGACAAATTTCATGAGTAATGCCTACGGTATTTTTGCCCTCAATGCAATCAAGCGAACAGATCCTGTTTGCTCTTTGCGTCAAACAGTGGATTAACTTACGCTTCAAGTTTAACAGTGCGGAACTGTTACAATCGGTGAATTGCACGAACCGCATCTTCATACGATAGACGTTACGTCGAGTAAGACTGCTTGGCATCCTAATTAAATAAACATCCACAAAAGGGGCGGGACGGGGATTGTTCTCATTCCAGCCTGAATTTAATCAGTGGACGCTCCTGATTTATAACATCGAGTAGAACTGAAACTTCGTTAAGTCCAGCAGCAATCACGAATATATCATCCGCGTAGCGCCCATAGTATTTCATGCGGTTGATCTGGCGACGAATCGCATAGGCTGCTAGCTAGTTTATCAGTACATATTCGCCCAAATCGAACCAACGGGCGAGCCCATAACTGCTCCGTAGAACTGTCTACACGGATTGTGGTCAAATAAATACTGCATATTTAAGGCGCATGTCAATAACAGCTCCTTGAAGGCCTTACATCAGTAATTATATATCCATACTATTAGAGGCAATGAATTCACAGACAGATTTGACGGCTTCTGTGATCTTGTTTGACATAAATTTTCGACTTTCTTAAAGAACACAGAAAAGTTTCTTCATATAATACAGTAATGGTGTGTTTGGTATGGTCTAAAATAAATTATCTATTTAGTCATTACACAAGAACGAGTTAGACGAGGCACCACTGTATTCGATGCGAGTTTTATTTCTTAGATACAGTTATGGGCACTAGATGAGACTAGTGGCAATATATTTCCGTTCTACCTTTGTGTTCGTGATTAGCCAGATGTATAGGATATTTTTGGCTTTCGGAGATCCGTCAGGCTAAGTGTACGCGGCTGGGAACTGTCATATAAATAGCTGGCGGTTGCTTCTACGGGCATTCGTTTTACCACTGAATGCAAGAGTATGAGTGGTTTTGTCGAACGTACCTGCTGTGACAGTGAATTCCCATCCCTTGAATTGAACAAACATTCAGAAAATGAAACGGCAATGGACTGCAACGCTATATATTCTTAGATAACAGTAACAATGATTTCAAACTGATGGCAGCATTTTTGGTATTCAAACTGCACTTTTATATAAAAGTGCTATTCAATTTAACCTGTTTTATCTTTTTTAAAATGTTTCTTACCTTGTCAGTTAGGCTAATCTTAGCTCGCGCCAGTTGAAAAGAACATTAAAATTGCATCAACTGTGCCTCGCGAAAGATGTGTGATACATTACAGTCTTGATTTTCAATTGCTACCAAATTTACTATTCGAAATTTGACAGATCGGCGGCAGTTGACGTTTCTTACAGCGCACAATAGAAACAAACTAAGTACGCCTTCCTCCACAAACTGAAGGAGCTGAATTAAGCTTCCCCTTTGTGGGCACTGACTACTACCTGACGGTGTAAGAAAAAAGAGCAGTACCTTTAAAGTGGCAATCTAAATAGGGGGGATAGGAGGATGGAATGGCCATATTTGGCTTGTTGTCTGTAAGGACATAGTAATGCATTAATTTACGTTCCCTGCTGGATGTTTCAAGGTGATTTATTTCATCAACAAACAGTTATTTCTGTAGTGTGCATTGCTAGGTCAGAATATTCGTTTAGATGGCGACAGTAGCGCACTGTTATATTTGTTTTATGTTGAGTGTTGGTGCTACATAAATAATATAAACCGAAAATATTTTTGGTAGAATTGCGCTGTTAACTACTTAAAGGATGTGGGTTGAGGACAGCAATGGGACAGAAATGGAATCCACATCTGTGGCAGTCCAGTCTACTCTTACCCAATTTTATTTGGTTCGTTTGGCCTTATTACAAAAGATTTGAAATGGCCTAATTTATATATGAATTCAAACTTACCAAAGAAGCTTGGACAGGCTCAGATATAATATGCAAACCATAGAAGGCAATTTGCGCTAAAATGCGTGGTGTTCAGTTGAAAATCATCCTAAAAATCAGATGCCTTATTTATAACATTTTGGTTGGTTGAAATCCTGGTCATTTGTTGTGTGGACCAGGGGGTGTGGTGGAGCGCCAAGGCGAGGATCCGTCCGAGTCATCCCCCTGCGGCCTCCCTCGTTTCCGGTCTTCTTGACTCTGTCTTGACACCGGGCTCAGGCGGGGGAGGAGGAGGAGGAGGAGGAGAGAGTGTAGGTAGATGCAGCGCAAGTCTACTGGCACTATAAACCCCTGCGCAAGTCACCGTCCCTGCTCCCATAATGCTGTGGGGCATACGGTGGACATCATCGAAATCGATGGTCGAACTGTCAGGCCTTGATTTAGCTGCAAAAGAAGTCTACCAGGACGTAAAGAGATTCATACTGAGACTATTTACGCGCCGTGAGTGCGCAGGTAACAGACACTAGGTTTGCCTGGAAAGTCTTCGAAAGAAAAGATTAAAGTACGCACTGCCTTCTGAACATCATGAGAGGGATGTTTGCACGCGAGGGGCGAGGGAGGGGCAGACATGAGATGCGCAAATGCAGGCTGCCTCCACCTCACTCTCCCCGCCCCCTGTCTTTTCAAAATGAGAATGAAGAGAGCAGTAGAGTCCGAGATCAATCCCCGCGGTCGGTTACCTGACAAACGCCCTCGCAGCTGTCCGACAGCAAACACACCACCGCATTTGGGAACCAAACACGCGTCAACAGTTGGTTGGTTTGACGTTCTAGAAGCGATTGTCTGAACATGATACAGTGTTTTTTTATAGGAGCGGGGAAGAGGAGAGTGCTGGGGACAAAAGTCAGCCAGAAAAAAGCGTCCGGAGATGTGCGCAGACAATGGGGATACTTCTGAATGGAAAAGTCAGTTTGGCAGTTGCGTGCTAGCTCCCGCCAACTGAGCGCAGTCCAACAGGCCTTATATTGCACCTAGCGCATGACAACTCCAAAGCAATAAATGGTAACAATCGGGAGAGGGCACCCAAAAGAATGCTGCCGGCCAAAGCAGCGATCTTATCGCAACTGTTCTATGCTATGCAGCCATTGACTGAGCCACACACTGGCGACTGCGGTAGCTCCTGACCTCTGGAAGTAATGGTAAAAATTGATAATTCAAGCGCTCGGTCAACGGCGATTGCATTGCAATTGTCCGTAGGTAAGCTACTATCGAATAATCCGCATAGGGACTACTGCGGTCGCTTGTCAGCAGTGGAAGCTTATATTAAGGTTGTTTAACGTAGGGTGGGTCTACGACGATCGTTTTGCAACTGTCCAAAGGGAATGGTGTCATAGATTGAGCCGCATACCTACAGCTACGGTCATTCCTCACCTAAGGAAGAAATGGCCTTAATGGATATGCCAAAGGACCGGTCCACAGCGATCGTATCGCAAGTGTTTGAACGTATGCTACCATATATCAAGCCGCATATCGACTACTGCGCTCGCTCTTCAGCTGTGGAAGCTTATGTCAAGGTTGGTAAACATAGGATTGGTCTAAAGCGATCATTAACCAAATTTCATAAGCTATGCTGTTTTAAAGAAGGCCGCAAACGGACTAACGTCGTCGCTCGTGACCTAAGCAAGCATATTTGAAGGATGGTAAACCAATGGTCGGTCTACCGCGCTCGTTTCTCAACTCTCCTAAGGTGTGCAAGGGTAGATTTAGCCGCAAACCCACTACTGCTGTCACTCTTCAGCCGTGTAAGCGTAGGTCAAGGTTGATTAACCATGGCTCGGTCTGCAGCGGTCACATCTCAACTGTTGGAGACTATGTTAATCTAAGTAAAACAACATGTGGACAGCAGGTCAGATGAAACAACAAATATGTAGGGCCATAACCTACTCAAATAGGTAAAGCAGGTATTATTTCTAGGCAGCGGATAGTTGGGTGCCCTCTCCCGATTGTTACCCAATAAATGGCCCGAAATGGCTTCTCTCTCGCTCACTCACTTCGCGCTCCACTCGTGAAACCGTGGCTACGGAAGGCCATTTCAACCACCGAGAAGACATGCCACCGCAGCCAACATTGGCAATGCCTTCTTTGCAACAACCTGGCCGACCAATTATTTGCGAAATATGAAACAAACATCGCACAAAAACACACACACGCACGCATCCGACGACGTCCGCGTGCGCTCAACAGCAAGGTGAGGGATTGTGCGAGGATTAGGTTATAGTGGTCGTAGACTTCCAAAACATCTACCGCACTCTCTCCCCCCGCATCTGAACCCCGTGTCAAGACAAAGTCGAGAAAACCGGAAGCGGGAGAGCTCGCAGGTGGCTGGCGCGGTCGGAACCGCCCCAGGGCGTGCCGCCACATCCGGCTCCAATCCCACGGAATCGGCATGCCACAGAGGCCGCACTGAGGAAGAACCATTGCAGCCTGAATCCAAGTCTCTCTCCCTCTCTCTCTCTCTCTCTCTCTCTCACACACACACACACACACACACACACTTAAATCTACAGCCGCTACCCTCCTCTGCTCCAGCATGCCAGACAAATTGTTTACCGCGGTCTGATCACTGCACTCACCACAGCTTCCAACCTCAACTCATGCCAAACCAGCAATAGGTGTGTTCAGAGTAACACGACCATCTGACACAGCTCGGTGCAAATTGCCTCAGCCTACCACTCCATTAAACTGACTAATCTGTCCTGCCTTAGACACACCACGCACACACACGCATGAACCCGATCTCACAGCTTGACGAGGATGTGTCGGCAACCAGACCTCAGTCCTTCTGCGGTCTTCCACTGCTGCAAGTGCGACTGCCCCTGACGATGTTGCACTCATCTACGACGTGAGAGGCAGGTTGAATTCCCAACACCGCTACCGCAAACTCTGATGTGCAGGCTAGGTAACTGTGTGCTTTCGGGGCGGAGGGGGGGGGTGATGGGGGAGGGTAGGTGGGAGAGAGGATGAGTGCGTGCGAGCGTACGTGCGAGTGTTTTTGCCACCTGCATTTACTTGTACTGCTTCCCTCGACAATCCGATTTTCGCAGCTCATAAAAAGTCAATTCAACAAACTCAGAAACAGGTTTTCGTCTTTTTGCGTGACCGCGGACTTCTGTTCCACCTACTTCGGGACGTTAGATCCCACGCTCTCAGAGCTGCCGATGGCAGGTAAGAGGACGCTACCTCAGACGATTACCAGGCTACCGAAGGAAGCGTCTGCTATCTCAGTATTCGCCATCCATGTCAATCAACCAGTGGATCACTTTGTGATCAAGAGATACCAAAGTTAGGTCACTCTGATGTATTAGGTTGACTGTCGCGGTGCTAACATACTTCGGCCTACAGAAATATTTCCTAATACTTTGCATTAGTGCTTATTACCGAAACCCGCGAATGACAGAATCCTCCCACCTTCCTTCATCTTAATTTCACTAACTGACGCCCTACTCGCTCAGCTCCTTTTCTAACGTCCTAGAGACCCTCTCTTTACTACCGAGTGGACCACTGTGGGAGCCTTTTTAGGTGCCGCAAGACTTGTGTAGGCTTAGGCTGACCAGAAGAAGTCCAATGCATGCAGTTTAGCCCAAACCTACTTGAAGATTTTTAGAGTCTGGAGCGCTTGACCTAACAAATGACCCTGTCATACTTGAACTGTACTCCCCAGAGCTGCAACCCCGAAAATACTGATACGGGTGTTATTCTAGTCACTTACTTATTAGGGGGTCCCATGAAAAAAAGATACAGTCTCATCTACACGGACCCCTCGATTCATCATTCACACTCTTTTGTCGTGTTCAATAAGGTTATTCAGTCAGGCTTCCACTGACGAGGGTTGGTTTGTCCAAATTAGGACATGAACGACTGTGGCCATTCGGGTGCGTGTGTTTACACATTTTTCGATCGGTCGGTTCGCAAGGTCAACGTGTCTGGAACCGCTCGCAGGGAAGGTGAATAATCTTGACGGAGCAGGACATTGTAATGTCGGCTGTGGACTTCAAGAGTTCCGATAAGTATGGCATTGACAGTTGGCTGGATGCATAGACTTGAGACCTAAAGCTGTTTTGATATCCATCCAAGCTAAGTTGAGGTGGTAGTACGCCAGTACGACCTTCACGCCCACCGCTGCCCCACAAGATGGATACGGCAGCGGTTGTTTGCGCTGGAATTAGTTTACAGTAGTAACAGACTTGCGATGCACCTATCTCACCCTCTCCCCCCCCCACCCATCTTGCTCCCTTGGCAAGACAAAAACCGAAGGCAGGCTCAGACACAATGGCTGATAAGGCCAAGCGGCCCTTCTACGAGTGCCAAATACGGCGTTCCGTCTCAGCAACTGCTCTATTTAGCTCAAACTCATTACAACCGTCTGCGCTTGCAGAGCCCGACCGGGTCCCCGATCGTCACGTACCAGTCAGATCGGATCCCAGACGCAACAGGTGTGCGTGAATTAACGTAAAATCTATGCTCAGCCGAAAACTTCCACAAACATTCAAACCAAAACTCCTAATTAGTGATGAACGATCTTCGGTTAGATGAAATCATAAATAAGTATTTAAAGCATCATTACGTTGACCAAAGTAACAATTCTCTGAAGAAAGGCGAAAATGACGAAAACACCAAAACTCGCGTCTAGTGGGCAAACAAGTGAGAAATAAAACAGCAAAATCTCAGCGCCATTCAAAAAATATCTTTTCTACAGTCGAAATTTATACCCCCCATGAATTGGTTTAATTGTGGGTGTGACAGGCAGCGGAGTGCAGGATGTTTGCTTATATGTTTTGACATGTTCTTATGTGGTTTTGATGTATTTTTCCTTTTTTTGTATTCTTGATTAGGCCAAAGAGGATTTCGCTTAGGTTCGCCGGCTGCGACTCCGAAAGAACTTATTCAGGTGTCATTCTAACGACTTACTATTTAGGGGGTCCGAGGAAAAAAGATACGGTCTCTTCTACACGGACCCCTCGATTCATCATCCACACTCTTTTGTCGTTTTCAATAAGGTTATTCAGTCAGGGTGCCACTGCTGGGGATTGGTTTGTCCAACCTTTCAGGCCTTGGCCAGATAACGAACTCTGCAGCAGCTGACGAGGGTAGATCCCTCCGAGACATCAAGTCGAGCCTGGGGGATCCCTTTTCGCCCTTTCGCATTCTGAATATTTTCACCGCCGACAGAAACAGTAATATTTTACTTCGACCTACTCAATCATCTTATGAGGTCTAGCATAAGAGGTCATCACTGAAGCCCCAAAGTCCCAGCGTCCGCCGTCCTCTAAGTTCGGCTGATTCCTACCTTACAGATTTTTGCCAAAATGTCAGAATTCGCAAATCGCTTTTGACCGAATCCTTTTCTAGCCTCTTCTCTCATATTGCCATCATAGACCCATTGTTTTTTCTCAGTGCCTATCATGAGGCACGAGGGTGGTGTAAAACCGATTAAAGCCTCAGGAGCAATCTCGTGTAGTGCATCGCATCTCGTGCCAAAACTGCCCTTGCAATTACACTGGCCAGACTGGACGCAAGCTCCGATCACGCATATACGAACATAATCTGGCTGTGCGACTAGCCGACGCATTATCACAGGTGGCCGCCCTCACCTACGAAACGGGTCATGAGTTTAACTTCGCAGCCACCAAAATAGTCCCCCACGCCGGAAACAAAACCATCCGAGAATTGATTGAATCCTGGGCCTCAGATGAGAACTCAGTCAATCGATCTATCGATCTGCGCCGGCGTAACGAGCCCCGCGCAGTCACCTCCAGTCTTGCGCCGTCGGTCGATGATTGGCTTACACATCCTATAACTGTCCATTGTTCTGTTGCTGCTACTATATCTGACGATGGACTAATGCACGAATTCGAAAGCTCAGAACAATAAACGAAATGTTCCGGTACTTGACCATCCTTCTTCTCCACTTATAAGGGAATTTCCGCAGAACAGCTCTCGCTCACACCCACGACTTACTACATCCTGCTGGTTTGATGTCCGCGAGGTCTCCTGCGTAAAAATTTAAGCCTCTGCCATTCAACGCCTGGATTACCTCCATTGGCGCCATGTCAAATAAAGGTGGAAGGTGTGAAAATCTCTGTCCGTTTTTTAGGAAGGATGCATGAAAATAAAAGGAGATCGACTACAGATCGAACTTATGTTAGTTTACAAGACTAAGGGTTGTTTTGGCAGAGACTTGAATAATTTATTTTGACTTTGGCATGACAAACTCGACAACTTCGGTGGGATTCAAACCTACGACAGCAAGAGGAAGGCTTGGATACAGCCAACGCTCAAGCTACCTGAGCTACGAGGTTCCACCGGGAGCCGTGAGTTTAATAATATCCAGTTACCCGTTCAACTTACCGCAACGTATGGAAGCCCTGTTGGGCCTCGTAGTCCGGGTGGGTAGAACGTTTGCTGTACTCAATCCCTTCCTCTTGCTGTCGTGGGTTTGAATCCCACTGAATTTGCCGAGTTATTAACAGCTGGGCCAAAATAAATGAACTTTAGAAAATGCTATATAACAAGGACTTATTTACATTTGATGAGCCTTATACCACTAGAATCATTGCACCCATGATTGAAGTATCAACTTTTAAAATTCCTAGATGTCATAAATTTTACCACAACAAGTTGTCATCTGGCGGGTCCCAAAAAGCGAAAGCACTACACTAACGTTTACCTGACATTGCGGGTGAGGTAGTCCTTGTTGTAGATGCCCTTTTTAAGGATTCCGAAGTCAATATGTTCTTCAAGCGTCGAACCATGGATCCTGGGGATGATTCGCCGAACATGTTGTCTATTTCAAAACCAATGCATACTCTCCCTCTTCCTCTCTGAAAGGTTTGTGAGTCATCCGGAGTCCTCTGGTGTACCCCGGGTTCGAGTCCGTATCCATTGGATCATGAGGCAGTTAAAGTACGACGCTCTGTTCCATTTGAGCTGAGAGGGGGAATAATTGATGTCACGTAAGAGTGGTGAAATGCACAATGCCCTTTCGGAGGGTATTGTACCATTTCCTCCAGCTTAACTATGGATGCATAAAAACGCATTTGGGAGCTGTACAGCAGTTATGTACCTCTTGTTCAACTGGTCCGTAGGAAGTTCATGTTCACTTTTCTTCTGGGGCTGTGTGTACTTTTCCGCCAGCCATCCCGGTGTTTTTATGCTAATGACTACCACCTGACAGATGGAACGGCTCGAGCTAGAGGCGTGCTTTTTGTATGGCAAGTATACCAATGGCAGCTTCGACCACCCGTAGACCTACAAAGTATTACGTCATTACACGTATGCAGACCCGACAACAACTGTCGTAGTGAACCATCTCGTAAGGTGAATTAGCATATTCAAGATCTTGCATTCGTGCCCTCCAAGTGAAAGGGCAGCTTTCGGAAAATCCAGGAGACTTTTATTTTTTAAGCAGACAGTGCGCCCAGCGAAAACAACTCTACAACCCACGGTCTGTGGCAAGCAACAAAAAATACTGACTTCAGAGTACTTGAAATGAGCAGCTGAGACGAGAACTCCATTCCTCTCAGAGCCATGTAGACGTTAATTTACGTTTACGGGTTGGGAGTGTATTCCCGGTGCTGATTTCCAGGAATGAAAGTTGTTAAGTCCAAAAATGATGAGATTATAGCGGTAATGAGTGGGTGGTTTGAGCGCACAACCACCAGATCGAATCCCAAGTCGTAAGGAGAACAAAGAAGGCACCAGAATGAGGAGTTTATTGTATACAGAACCCGGAGTTGTCCTATGAGACGGCAGTGGCCACTGGCGAAGCCAGGGCTGGTGTTGACTGCTTCCAGTCAGGCCTGAGAGCCCTTGGGACAGTGGTGGCAGCCACTTTTGTAGGCTCGTGGGCCAAGCTCGAGCGGAGTTCAGTTAGTGTGTGTTGCACTTGCCGAGGGGTGGTGTCCCAGTGGCTTGGGTTATGGTTGCTAGGTGGGCGGTGCGTCCAAGTGGCCTCATGGGCAGTTGCGGCTGTGCGGACGCAGGTATGCCCGAGCGGCCTGTCGTGTGACTTCAGGTTAGCGCGTCTGGAACGGCTCACTGCAAAGGCGTGAATGACCTTGAGGCAGCGAGGTCTTGAACAATGACGCCAGACCGGTCATGTTGGCTGCCCGCTACAAGTTCATTGTATCTAGTGTAACTTGGGCCGTATGAGAGTACAGTTTCCATGTAAGTTGGAAGTGTGCTTTTCGGATCCTTTCTCAGTGTGGCTCCTGCGCTACATGTGAGATCCAACCGCTCTGTCTCCTTGTATGTGTAATCGTGGTACGCGCGTTTAGGGGGCCAACTTGTGCATGTGACGCACGCAGAGGGGCTCTCTAGCTCTGTCAGCCCCTGCGCCCATTCCACGGACCAGAACCTGGGGATGGTAAAAGTGAGAGTGAGATCGACAACTCAGCGCACTTTTCTCACTATAATTAATCTGACGCGCTTGAAGCTACCATGGTGCGTTAAAAGCCGTGGTCTGGAAGGTTTCCAACTGACGCGATAGCTCGAACCTCGCATTCAGCCCAGTCAGTGTTTGTCTGAAGTGTCGGACTGGTGGTTGCAACGGCTCCTTCCTACTTTGGCGGCACGCAACCACACCAGCCACTTGCGCAGTCTCCCACTTCCAGTCTTCTTGACTATGTCTTGACACCGGGCCCAGGTGGGGGGGGGGGGCAGGAGAGAGCGCGGTAGATGCCGGGCAAGTCACCCTCTCATTCTGCTGTGGAGCACACGGTGGACGTCGTCTAAATGGAGGGTAGAACCGTCATAGGCGTTCAACATTTCCAAATCTAATTTTAACTTACATATATATGGCAAAGGTACTAGCTAAAAACCCAGACACATATTTTGCCAGTATACATATATGGTAGGGGGCGCTCACCGATCGTTCATACGGAACTCACTCGTTCCGTTATGCCTTACGGACTCTCTCAAGGGCCCAACCAGCAGCCGCACAGCGGCGCATGATATATAGGCAGAATGGCATTACCGACAAAGACAAGGGAGACTGGAAGGACCATTTCTGGCTTATTAGCCGTCGTCAGCCAGCCATACCCAAACCCGAAGTGTGGAACACCCGAGCCTCGAACTCGCGACCTGTTGGTTTAGAAGTCCACGCCTCTACCCACCGGGTCACTAGCCCGTTGCCCTGTCGGTTTTCGATCGGGAATATACAATGGCAGGGGACGCTCACCGATTGTTATTACGGAACTCACTCGTTTCGTTGTGCTTTACGGACTCTTTCTTTAGCCTAACCTTTGAGTATGACTGGCCGACGACGTCTAATAAGCCAGAAATGGCCATCCCAGTCTCCCTTGCCCTTGTCAGTAATGCCATTCTGCCTATATCGTGCACCGCTGTGCGGCTGCTGGCTGGGCTCGAGAGCCCTCAAGGTCATTCACCCCTCGCAGCGAGCCGTTCCAGACGCGCTGACTTGAATCCGCTCGGCCGACTTCAGCTCGAACACAATTGAGTCTTCACAGTGTCGCGTCTACCCATGCGTCACTTGAACGCGCCAGTCCCTGAAACCCGCAAAGCAAGCCACTGGGACACCACCACTCGGCAAATGCCGATTTGAGACCACTTGAGCTTGGCCCACGAGCCTACAAAAGTGGCTGCCGGTGACTCTCAGGCATGACTGGACGCAGCCCTGGCTTCGCCAGTGGCCACTGCCGCCTGAGAGGACGACTCCGGGTTCCGTGCGCAATAACCCCTCATTCTAGTGTCTTCCGTCTTCTCCCTATAACTTGGGATCTGCCCCAACGATGGTAACGCACAGACAGGTTCCACATTCTCACTGCCTATTTAGAACAGATTTTGCTGTTTTATTTTTCATTTGTTTGCCCACTAGACGCGAGTTTCGATGGTTTCGTCATTTTCGCCTTTCTTTAGATAACTGTTACTGAAACGAAAAGTCGTACGTGGCACTCGTAGAAGGTCCGCTTGGCCTTATCAACCATTGTGTCTGAACCTGCATCCGGTTTTTTGGCTCTGTCCTGCCACGGGAGCAAGGTGGATGAGGGGGGAGAGGGTAAGATAAGTGCATCGAAAGTCTGTCGCCACTATAAACTAATTCCCGCACAAATCACCGCTGCCGGATCCACCTCGCAGGGCAGCGGTGGGAGTCCCTGCTTGAAACGATTTTAGTTCTCTCTGTGATTACCATCCTCCCGGCCAGAGCGTTCATCCTGATTAAAAGTACTACCACTTCAACATAGTTTGGACGGATATCAAAACACCTTTTGGCCTCAAGTCTATTCATTCAGCCAGCCGTCAGTGCCATACTTATCGGACCTCTTGCAGCCCACAGCAAAATTACGATATCCTGTTCCGTCAAGGTTATTCACCTTCCCTGCAAGCGGTTTCAGACACGTTGACCTTGCGAACAGACCGATTGAACAATGTGCAAACACGCGCACCCGAACGGTCACAGTTGTTCATGCCCTAATTTGGACAAAACAACCCTCGTCTGTGGAAGCCTGACTGAATAACCTTATTGAAAACGACAAAAGAGTGTGAATGATGAATCGAGGGGTCTGTGTAGATGAGACTGTATCTTATTCATGGGACCCCCTACTTAGTAAGTCACTAGAATAACACCCGTATCAGTATTTTCGGGGTTGCAACTCTGGGGAGTACAGTTTAAGTATGACAGGGGAAGTTTTTAGGTCAGACCCTCCAGTCTCTAAACCTTTCCAAGTAGGTTTGAATTGAGCTCCGTGAATTGGACTTCGTCTGGTTAGCCTAAGCCTACACAAGTATTGCAGCACCTAAGAATGCTTCCACTGTGGTCAGTTTGGAAGTAAAGAGAGGGCCTCTAGGACGTTAGAAAAGGAGCTGAGCGAGTAGGGCATCAGTTAGTGAAATTAAGATAAAGGAAGGTGGAAGGATTCCGTCGTTCGTGGGTTTCAGTAATAAGCACTAATGTAAAGTATTAGGAAATATTTCTGTAGGCCGAAGTATGTCAACACCGCGACAGTCAACCTAATACATCAGAGTGACCTAACTTTGGTATCTCTTGATCACAAAACGACCCAGTAAACTGTATCACTGGTTGATTGACATAGAGGGCGGATACTGAGATAGTAGACGCTTCCCTCGGTATCCTAGTAATCGTCTGAGGTAGCGTCATCTTACCTGCCATCGGCAGCGCTGAGAGTGTGGGATCTAACGCCCCGAAGTAGGTCGAAGAGAAGTCCGCGGTCAGGCAAAAAGTCGAAAACCAGTTTTTGAGTTTGTTGAATTTACCATTTATGAGCTGCGAAAATCGGATTGTCGAGGGAAGCAGCACAAGTAAATGCAGATGGCAAAAACACTCACGCCCACACTCGTGCGCACTCGTCCTCTCTTCCATCTACCCTCCCTCTTCACCTCCCCTCACCCCTTTGCCCCCGAAAGCACACAGTTACCTAGCCTGCACATCAGAGTTAGCGGTAGCGGCGTTGGGAATTCAACCGGCCTCTCACGTCGTAGATGAGTGCAACATCGTCAGGGGCAGTCGCACTTGCAGCAGTGGAAGACCGCAGAAGGACTGAGGTCTGGTTGCCGACACATCCTCGTCAAGCTGTGAGATCGGGTTCATGCGTGTGTGCATGTGTGTGTCTAAGGCAGGGCAGATTAGTCAGTTTGATGGAGTGGTAGGCTGAGGCAAGTTGCGCCGAGCTGTGTCAGATGGTCGTGTTACTGTGAACACACCTAGTGCTGGTTTGGCATGAGTTGAGGTTGGAAGCTGTGGTGAGTGCAGTGATCACACAGCGTTAAACAATTTGTCTGGCATGTTGGAGCAGAGGAGGGCAGCGGCTGTAGATTTGTGTGTGTGTGTGAGAGAGAGAGAGAGAGAGGGAGAGAGACTTGGATTCAGGCTGCGATGGTTCTTTCTCAGTGTGGCCTCTATGGCACGCCGACTCTGTGGGATCGGAGTCGGATGTGGCGGCACGCCTAGGGCGGTTCCGACCGCGCCAGCCACCTGCGACCTCTCCCGCTTCCGGTATTCTTGCCTATGTGTTGACACATGGTCCAAGTGGGGGACGAGGAGGGAGTGCGGTAGATGCGACGCAAGTCCGCTGTCGTCATTAAAAGGTGTCATGGGGAAGTCATCGTGCCTTCTCCCATCCTGCTATGGAGTACACAGCGGACATCTTCGTCAACGACGGTCGAAGTGTCGCATGCGAGGCCACACCGTAGATGCGTTTAGCCAACAAGGGCGCCAGACGTTACCGGAATGCGCACCATAACAAATGCCAACATATCGGGTAGGGGGCGCTGTGGCAGACCCGGTTGCTGGCAGACATCGTGCACACTAGGATCTCTACCGTCCCGCCCCCATTTTGTAGTCGGTTAAAATCTTGGTCAGTTTTTGTGTGAGCCAAGGGGCTGTGGAATGGTGCGGGCTCGGCCGTGCCATCCACCTGCACTCCCACCGCCCCCTATCTTCTTTACAGTGTCTTGACACCGGGTTCAGGTGGGAAGGAGGAGGCAGTGCGATAGATGTTGTGCAAGTCTACTATCACTATAAACTGACTCACGCAGAGGTCACCGTCCCTCCTGTCATTTTGCTGTGGAACACATGGAAGACATCATTGACAACGACGGTCGAACTGTCGTGTGCGGTCTTTTCCTATTTGGAAAATAGTGGGTCAGCCATGTTGTGGCAAAGGTGGCATGGTTCGCGTTTCGGGCTTTTTGGTCCTCTCTAGACACCGAGCTGAGGTAGCTAAGGAGAGATAGAGTACAGTAGATGTTCCAAACGTCCTCTATACAGACTCGAGCGAAAATCCCCATCTGTGTTCCAACTCTGCTCTGGGGCACATCGTAAGCATGGTGGGAAATGACAGTCTGCTCTGCACATGTTTTAAACTAGGAGAGGAGCCTCATGGAACACGATTCTAACTTCAGCGCGAATCACCGATTCCGCGGTTGTGATAGATGTCAAAGGACGGATTAGCAGGTGGTTTATATGCTGGTGAGGAGACATGCAGTGATTGTGTTTGACCGTTCGAATAGGCCTGTGCGGTCTGTGCATGTGTGTGGGCTGTGTAGACAGTGGAGGCGGATGCGACGTATGTATGTAGGGGCTCCTGACACTGCTGCGTCGGTCCCGATGTGACTGATTCGAAATTGACTGACCGGACTGATGCGTGGGAACGGGCTGGATCGAGTACGCACTGCTGATAGCGGGAACGGTGTTTGTGAATGTAGAGTTTGACGGGGCGTCAAGAGTCCTCATCGGTGGTGAGAACCATAGAGGTGGTAGTCTTCGTCGTGGGGTGTGGTAGAAGTAATGGACGGAGTGGGGGTCGATGAGTTCTATTGAGACGTCGGGACATCAGAAGTATGATCACTGGTAACGACATTAGTGATGGCCGTCGTAGGAGATGATGCTGTGGTGACAATATATATGTTTGCAATAGCAGCAGGCGGAACTGTCGGATTGTTGCTGCATTCGGTCTGGAGATGTCTGTCGAGACAAATCCAAGCGTGGGTACGTTTGAAGTGTTTGATTGTTGACGTTGTGGGTCGGGGGGAACTTATGAGCCGCTCCTTTGATTTTGGATGCGGCGGTCTGGTGGGCTTCATAGATTACTGCTGTAGTCCTCATTGCTCTTTTTTCAAATAAGTCGGTGTTGATCGAGGTCCTGCCAGGCTTCCGCGTTGATTTTCAGTCTCTTTAGAGAGGTTTTAAAAGTGTCCTGGTAGCGTCGTTTTGTCCTTCTTCTCGGAGCTCAGCCTTGGCGACATCGTCATCGAGGATTCGCTTGGATATGCGCTCACCGTTCATCTTCACTAGGTGGCCATTCTGTCGCCGTTGTAAATACCTTAGCACTGCGTGCATACTTGGGATTCCTGTTCGTTCCAAGACTTCCGTGTCGGGAATACTGTCCTGCCAACTCAGCTTTACATTTTTCGGAGGACATCAAAGGTGGAAGCGATTGGGTTTCATGGTTTGGTTTACCCAGACACTTCATGCCTCTACGACGAAGAGCAGTGTTGTTAGGACCACTTCTTTGCAAATTTAGAGCTTCGTTATGATTTGAAGTTCGTAATGGATTCAGACGGAGGCATGCATTCGGCTTTGGAGATCTGGCGTACCTCTTCGTCGGCGATTGTTATACTGTGTGAGAGTATACCGCCTAAATAGACAAAATTGATGTGAGCCGTGTTCCATTAAAGTTGATACTGGCCGTGGCGTATTCCTCTCCTGGTGCTTATTTGTGCTTGACCACAGTTTTGTCCGGGTCGATAGTCAGCCCGAAGCTGACGCAGCCGGAGACGAAGAAATCCACTTTCTCCTGCATGTCCGCCTCTGTCGTGGCATTGAGTGCACTGACGTACAGGAAGAGAAGTTCATGTACAGAGGTTATTGAAGTCCACTCGGGCGCTGGATTTCTTAGGGTTTTGAGAAGCTTTCTGTTGGTGCCGTGAATGATGATGACGCTAGGACAATCATCACGGCAAACGTAAACCAGCATGGCATAAAACATGGGGTTTAAGGGAGTGGGAGCGAGTAAGTAGCCGAGCTTCACGTCATTAGCCACTGCAAATGCTTCTAAAATTAGCCCGTTGTCCGTGACGCGTGCCACCATGCCGTCGTGGAGCTGAAGAATCACGCCGGACAGTCCACAGTCCATCGCGAATCACCCTGCCGAGGGCTTACCTCTGGCTTACGGAGGTAGTGTAGGTGTGGGCTCGCGTCTCTTGACAATTCTTTTGTAGGTGATGTACGGCGAAGATCATATCGATGTCGAGAGAAGCCACAGTGGTTTTCCGGGAGAGGTCCCTGATTGAGATGGACTTTCAGACGATTGAGAAGGATGCGGATGAAGATATTTTCGGCAACATTGAACATTGAGATTTCTCTTTAGTTATTACAGAGCTATCGCTTTCTTCTTTACTTATAGAGGCGGATTCTTTTCGCGTCTTTGAAGTCCTGGTGGGCTTGTCATCAACATCACATTAACTGGAATAAGTTTATGCATCAACCGGAGGTCGTCATGCTTGTAGATCTTGGCTAGGATTACGTCAGATCTCTATGATTTCCTGCTGACATTTTTTTAACAGTTGTGGCTGTTTCTGTGAGGGAAGGTGAAAAGTCCAGGTCACTGATCGCCTCCACGAGGGGGCTGATCAATGGCGGCGTCGTTGATGGTCGGTTGGGAACGGTCCTGAAGTGTTCAGCCCAACGCCGTCGGGTCTGAGATTTCTCACTGAGGAACTGGGAAGCGGAGAGTTGGCTTTGACGAAGGAGACATAGAATGCCATCACGGAAGCGTCGAAGTCCTTCAGTTCGTTTCGGCCATCATCCCAATGGCCGCCAAGCGGCGACATCTGAAAAAGGCTTCCCTGTTGGTGTCTGTTCCGCGTTTGACGTTGTAGCGGGCAGCCATCATAACCGGTCTGGCGTCATTGTTCAAGACCTCGCTGCCTCAAGGTCATTCACCCTTTTGCAGTGAGCGGTTTCAGACGCTCTGACCTGAAGTCACACGATCGACAGCTCGGGCATACCTGTGTCCACATAGCCGCATCTGCCCATGAGGCCACTTGAACGCACCTCCTCCCTGCAACCACAACGTAAGCTACTGGAACACCACCCCCCGGGCAAATGTAACACACACCGATTGGAGATCACTTGGGTTTGGCCCACGAGCCTACAACAGTGACTGCCACCATTGTCCCAAAGACTCTGAAACCTGACTGGATGCAGTTACCACCAGCCCTGGCTTCGCCAGTGGCCACTGCCGTCTCATAGGACACCTCCGGGTTCTGTGCACAATAAACCCCTCAAACTGATTCCTTCTGTCTCCCTACAACTTGGGACCTGCCCTGATTACGGTAGCGCTCGGACTGCACGCACTTACACTGCGACTGACACACTCCGTGGACGAACGCTTATCTCCGTCGCAAGCAAACAGCCAACTTACGGCAACCTGCCCTGTGTATAGAATAAACTAGTCCTCTCAGCTCCCTGACTTCTGACATTAGACGAAACGAACTTATTGTGCGTGGTTTAAGTTGATCTCACATCCTTGACCGCCATAACGTAAGCCTAGTCCTTGCCGAGAGCGGATTGCAGATTTCTTCGTCGATGCCGTTGGAACAGTCTTGGTGTTTACGATGTGGACGAGTTGAGAGGTCTAAGGTGTTGGTGTGGATGGCGGTCCGAGATTGGTCCCGCTGTGTCTCTACGGGGGGGGGGTGCTTTCTTCCATAGGATTCAGTTCTTTCAGGCACTGATTGCTGAAGTCTAGGCAGTGATCAAGCGCATTCAATAGGACAGTATTTATCCTATCCGGCGGTCGCACACCTTGTGGTATCCTGCAAGGTTGCAGTCGGAAAGGCATCTTGGAGATGACGAAACGCTGATCCGTCCAGAATCTGGCGTTGCGGACCGCCTTGTTCATCAGCACGTCCTGTCAATCTCGCCACCGGACGGGAATGTAGTGCAACAGCTGCCTGTGCCGCTATTGGGAGTGCTTCCAGGTTGTCTATTTCGGTTTCGGCATGGGGGAGCAATTATTGGTAAAGGCGGTGTTTTAGAGCGAGTTCGGGGAAGGAGAAGACCATCGTCGTTGCAGCCGACGATTCCATGGAGACCCAGCATTCCTCCTTAGGCAGCCTATTCTGTCCCAACGCGGGCAGTTAAATCCCCCCAAGGACAACCAGCTTGTCTGCCTTCAGTACATTCGCCAGGAGTGCATGCAGGTTCTCGTAGAACGTGATCCTCGCCTCATTGGGGTTGCTCATTGGGGAGGGCAGGGAATGGGGGAAGGGGGCGCAGCTATCGGTGAAAGTGGCGACTTTGGATCCGCGAGGAGGCGGTCGTTAACGTCATGGAGCGAACAGGGCAGCCGTCCCACGATGTCGTTCCAGATGTCAAAGGGACGACCCCCGCTTCACGTCGCTCTCTCATTGGGTGACCGCTTCGGAAAGTGCGGGCAAAACCCACCTCATCCAGTTGTTTGGAGAACTGGGTCACGCTGAGGGCACCTTGTGGCGCACCAGCTCTCGAGCAACTAATGCCACCTCCCTTCCGGCCAGTTGCTCCTCGGATTGTCTAGAAGAGAGCGAACATTTCAGATTGCCTAAATAAGCAGTAACTCGGGCAGCCTGTGAGGTGGAGCTTAACCTCCTCCTCCTCCTCCTCCTC
>CACRXP010000082.1:751803-771751 GCA_902702965.1 Spirometra erinaceieuropaei
TCCTCCAGTTTCAACACATTCAGTGGAGAGGTAAACATGCAAGCCCGTAGGCGGTCCAAAGTTTTCTCGGACCCCTAAACAGAGCTGTAACCCATTGTGGAGTTCGGCAGACGTCTGGGAGGTCTAAGCAGCCCTCTTTAGGTGTAGCACTGCCTAGACTCCCTCTCCAAAGGGCAAGTGGGTAGAAAAGGCGCCCTAAACAAATTCCAGGAAGTCACACCATTCACGAGCATACCGTGACCCATAAATGTAAAATTCGCGGTCAAAAGAGAAGAGTGCACAACAACACTCGTCGGCATACAGTGAGTGACCGATTTCATGAAATATTGGCCAAACTTCTGAAATGCGTTTTCGACAAGGAAGGCTTACCTGGGTGGGGTTGTGATATGGATTATCGTGCGGCATGATCCCATTGTATTTCGGACTCGTCAGGATGTCGGCTTTTTAATGCACTTTTTTCGACCTCCTGTAGAAACCGCACTCGATAAAGAACGACTACTTAAGTAGCATGCATTTTCACATCGATTTTCGATTGTCCTATAAATTCAAATTTATTTTTCAGAAAACGTGCAAAAAATAGGTTTTCCTCTATTCATTTTGTAGAAAATCACATTTTCTTTACATTTTATACCCGAAGAAAGTGTATATTTAGGTTTTGAAAAAGTTTCCCAATTCCCAAATAATTTTGAGCCTGATCAGCCGTTTCACTAGTGTTTAGCGACTTCACTCTACAAGATGCATGCTTCCCGAGTAAGGAGAAGCATATATTCCTCTATACCTTTAAGAAGGTATCATACAGAGTTCATAAAATTCTGTAATGGACGCGGGCTATGTTGTGCATTTCATGAGGAATATTGGTAAACAAGCCTGTGCGATGCTGTATGTTTGGACATCGCACGGTCTTAAAAATCCCATAATTAGAAACTTTTTTTAAAACCGAAAGACAACCCTCCCTAGGGTATAAATGTAAATAAAGTGTGACTTTCTATCAAAGGAGTAAAAGGAAGCATATTTTTCCATGTTTTATATAAAATACATTTGAATTTATAAGACAATCGAAAATCGATTTGAACATGCATGCTACTTAAGCAGTCGTTCTTTACCAAGTGTGGTCTCCGCAGGAGGTCGAAAAGAAGTGTATTAGAAATCCAACATCCTGGCGACTCCGAACTGCTGTAGGATCATGCCGCATGATAATCAGTATTACGATCCTGCCTAAGTAAGCCTTCCTCGTCGAAAACGCATTTCTGAATTTCAGCCAATGTCCCTCGCTGTATGGGACGAGTGGCCTTGTGCGCTGTTCTCTTTCGACCACGAATTTTGCATTTATGGATCACTGTATGATCGTAAATGCTGTGACTTCATAGAATTAGTTTAGGGCGCCTTTTCTACTCCCTTGCCCTTTGGAGAGGGGGTCTAAGCAGTGCTACACCTAAACGGGGCTGCTCGGACATCCCAGACGTCTGCCAAACTCCACAATGGGTTACAGCTCTGTTTAGCGGTCCGAGTGAACTTTGGACCGCCTATGGGATTGCACGTTGACCTCTCCACTGAACGTTTTGGAATTGGAGTAGAAGTAGGGGTAGGGGTAGGAGTTGGAGTAGGAGGATGAGGAGGAGGAGGGGGGAGGAGGAGGAGGAGGAGGAGGAGGAGGAGGAGGAGGAAGAGGGATTGCAAGGGGAGCCGATTTGTCGGGGGGGTGGAGATATACACAACGACAGATACCCTTATTTGGTTTAGCCCTCTTTTCTATGCATTTGCTGGCGTGTGGTCGCCAGTCAGAGTCCACCTTCGGGTAGTAGCAGACGAGAGTCGGGTACCACTTAAATATTGGACTAGATCGCAGTTGGTAGCCAGGCCCGTATTAGAGGTGGCATGGGGGGTTGTTTACTGGGGCTATTTTGTGGGACTCCATAATCACATCTGACTCATTTGGCATCCGTTTTACGTTTGGGGTTAGGCTTAGGGTACCGGTTAATGGTTTCCGATTTTCGGGTTAGGGTTATGCCTTTAGGCTTAGGTTTTCGGGTTACGGTTAGGGTTTGAGCCTACGAATAGGTTGTAGTATTAAGATTAGGCTTTTCAGTTACGACTTTGTCTAAAGGCTACGGTTACGTTTACGATTTCGGTTAGGGTTAGGGTTGCCGTTAGGGTTAACGGTTAACGTTTAAGGTTGAGGTTAGGGTAAGGGTTAAGGTTAAGATTAGGGTTAAGGTCGCCGTTCGCCTCCCCATTCCTGGCTACCAACTGCGATCTAGCCAAATATTGTGCGGAGCAGTCATCGCTTCCATGAGGAGACCTACCACACCTACATCTCTGGCTCGTCTAATACAACACAGCTCTCATGCCACTTGTCGCTTGCGTATGAAGACTGAAGACAAACGGCTCTGAATTGGTTCCCAGTCAATAGTGTCTTTTGGAAAGGTCAGGACGTGTGCGGTGTTCCAGATCAAGCCTGATATTGATCATCCACCTAGTCGATTACTGTTATTGGCTTGTTGGAGGAAGTTCAGTTTTATTATGCCTTCGTGATGAAGAAATTGCGGCTGGGTTTTCTGGACGCCTCCTTGTAATTTCTGTTATTTGATACAGTATGATATTTCATTTTGAAAATTTGCTGTAATTAAGATACTCCTTAAGACGTTTGCAGTCCTACACGCACTGCCAAAGTTCCGGAAGTTCTTTAAGTCTGCCTGAGATTATTTTTCAGTATAATTCAGTATATATGAGGGATATAGACAGAGCCTTGGAAAACCGTATTCACAGATAGACGTATGAAAAAAACATGCAGATATTTACACAACAGTTATGCCAGTCATAGATATCGTCTAAATGTTTGACCATCAAGTATAAATTTATCTAGTCTTCTTTTGAAGGTCTCAACGGTTTCCGCTAAGACAGTGGAGTTCGGCACTTTGTTCCATCCTTCAATCAGTCGGTGGGAGGAGAGTATGACTCGCAATTCAAGTTTGGCATATTTTAGCTTCAATTTGTATTGGTGGCTTCGAAAATTGGTCGCCCGCGCCAGTTCGATTAAATCGTCAAACTGGAGAGCACAGTCTAGCCCTTGGACGATCCTGAAGGCCACGATCATATGCCCTCTGTATTGTCTATAAGAGAGAGGAAATATTTTTAGCTTTTCCAGGCGTCCTCATAAGGTAAGCTGCTTAATCCGCCGACTGGCTTGGTGGCTCTTCGTTGTACGTTCTCCAGTAGGGTGTAATCTTGTTTCATCCAAGGACACCATGCCTGAACACAATGTTCCAGCACTGGTCGAACGAGTGCTCCAAATACTCGGCCGAAAAGTTCTTCGTCAAAATTATGAGTGGTAAGATGCTCCCCACGGCGTCATAGACGGAAGCGTGAAATGGTTTTCGGGGACAAAGTTATCGATTTGTTTTAAAATTTATGAAAAGTATTTGCAGCGTATTTCGTCTTTTGGAAAATACACCAAATTAAGAAAATTAAATTCAACTGTTTCCTTTTTTCGAGAAACATGTTCAAAGAAGGTGTACATTCTTGCATGAAGCACATTTTCGCCAGTCTTCTTTCTGAAATGTATTCTAGACATCGACGACTGACGAAAAACATGCGTACTAGTCGTGTACGGTTGGCGTAGGTGTATTGAATTATGCTCAATAAAAAGTCAATATGACACCATGAGAGCACGCTTATTGCCTATCAATATTTCAACAACTTTCTATGTGAAATTTTCCGCTTGGATGTTAATCTAAAGATGTCACGGGTTTCTACGGTCAATTTATATCGGGTTGTAGGTCTTTTGACCTTTTTGAGGGCGGTCTGAGTCCATACGCTATGACTGTGCTCAACAACCTTAAGTGAACTCGAAGAAGAGGGGGACACGATCACTGGAGCAAAAGATTTGTTAGCCTGGCGTTTCGGATTCTCGCTCGAATCCATCCTCAGAGACAGACGTGATCTCGCCTTCCTCCCCTCTGCTTGACGGAAGGCGATTCCGCCGTCTTGAAAGGACCAATTTTGGCACGCTTCCGGGGAGTACGCTTCACGTATATATCCTCATGGTAACGACCCGCGCCTTGAGGATTTGGCAGGCGGGACTACCGTGCCGGACGCATGACTCGCTGACAGACAGGACAAATAACTGGTCAGAGTGCTGCGACAAATGAAAAACTTGCCTTTCTCGACCTCCTTCTGCACAGGTAAGAGGATGGGTCTATCCAGCACAGGGTGTTCCGAAAGAAAACCTGAACGGGACAATACGTTCATTTCCACAGTTTTGTTCCCCTAAACATCAAACGGAATTTAGTCCAGGGATTGGCGGCTAGAGTGAGACGCATCTGCTCACCTGAAGCTATTGAAGAAGAACTTCAACAGCTGCGGAACACACTTCGCGAGAACGGATACCCAGATAGATTTATCCTCCGAAATATTGGGGAACGCATTGCAAAGCCCACTGTTGCGACTGCAGAAAAGAAAGATGTATTCATAAGACTGCCTTTTGCAGGGGACGCAGCGAGCGAAATAGTCAGACGGCGCTTAACTACAGCTGTCACGAGAGCATTCCCCGCGGCTAATTTACGCGTATGCTTCACAAACTCTCCCCTCCTACGTTTGGGAGGTAAAGACAGACTACCGGTGGAGGCCACATCAATGTGCATTTATTCATTCACTTGCTCCTGTGGAGCAGGATACATCGGCCGCACAACGAGACGCCTGGTAAAGAGAGTACGTGAACATATGCCCGCCTGGCTAGACAGAGGTGAGACCCGGTCGATTTCGAGTTCTATTCTCGCGCATTTAATCCATACGAACCACCGAGTCGATGCCAAGAAAGCATTTCAGGTTGTCTACCGGACACCAACATGCTTCTCTAAAGGCCTACGCCAACGGATACTAGCAACGGCCGAGGCAGTAGCGATACGGTTAGTGAATCCGGTGTTATGCTGTCAGAAAACTCTGACACAAGCGCTTTCGCTGCCGTGGCCAACGCCAACCCCAAGTGATGAAACCATGCCACCTCAAATCCCTAATCACGATGATGCGTGCTCCGTGTACTCAACCCGAGAACATCACTCAAAGACTCTCTTACCCCCCTCCCCTAGCTCTGACGACCAACACCCGCCGACCTTCTCATGCGGGCGGCGTGGGGATGATGCGTGTTAGTGACTTAATAGCCCTTGAGGCATCTATAAACACTGTTGTTTCTTTCGTTCATGTAATTGTATTGGCCTGAGGAAGAATTACCGAAAACGTGCGTTCACCAACTTGACTTTTCAAATGAAGAAAAGTCTGGTTCTCTCCATTGCGTCACTCCTGACATGCTGCTGTCTGCTCATGCTTTCTCCTCTTCTCCGCCCTACGAGATCTCGCTTCACTTTAGCCTTCCCATTCCTCCCTCCGCCACCCCTCCCGTCCCACCGTGAGAGCACTATTATTGCCTATCCAATATTCAACACCCTTCATCACCATGAGAATACAGAACGGCATAAAGAGGTTCACTCTTGGTTTGGCTACCCGCCCCAGAGTTCTTTTTGTTTACTACCCTCACAGAAATTACCGCCCAGTATTCCTCTTCTTTATTTGCACTGAGCTTTGGTTCTTGATTTGTGTCCGCCCAAAGGGCTCCCGAGAGTGCATACCACTTACGTCTCCCCAATCGGAATCTGCACCTACTTCTGAATCCTTCGCCTGCAGAACTTACCTCTTGGCTAACCTGCGTCTGACTACTAGCGTCTTTACGGGTGAAATGATTTCTCCGTCTAGCCTGCGCAGAGAGTTTTCTCTTTGAAACATACACACGTAAACATCTCTCCCATCTCCGAATGGACCTTGCTGGCTGGGCGGAGCGCTCGCCCCAGGGGGAGGGGGACGGTCAGTCAGCAAGGTCTGGCGCGACCTGCAGACTTTTGTGTGCGCTGGGACGGTGAAACCTCAGACCGCGTCGGGTCACGCTGCGCGCTGAAGTAGACGCGCGGTGTGAAGGCACGCAAAACCGGCGTGGCGTGTTGCGAGCGGTCTGTGTATGCGCACGCGAACCCGCGCCAAGGCCTGCGTGCAGCAACACACCCGCGTATGCAGGCGATCAATCACTGCAGTAGTTTGCACGCTGACAGTCAGTTTGCTGTAAACAGGCGAGACCCGGGTGCAGGCGCTCGCAGGGTTGAGGCCACGGTGCCGCTGATGTGAGGCGGCATTGCGCCGTCAGATCCGCAATTGCAGCCAGGCTCTTGCTAAACAATGTGACGGCGGCGGGGGAGAGATAGAGTGGTATTCTGCGGCTTAGAATGACGTGATGGCGGTCGAGTTGGAAGGTGCAACTCGACCTTAACGTTGGGTGTGACAGAGCTCCGGCGACATCCCGTGCCAGTGTGATGTCGGCGTTTATGTTAACAGCGCGATGTGAGGGAAATAGAGAAAGAGAGAGCGCGCTCACACACCCTTCCAGTTTGGGGGCAACCAAAAATTTCGTCAAAAAGTACTCCAAGCACTATAACCCACAGATAGGTAAAGAATCGGGACATCGCAACTGACCGTAAAAAACATAAAAAGTCCGTTAGAGTGACAAGCTGCTGCCTAGTTTTCAAAAATCGAACCATCAGGGGAGAAGCCGACTGGTGCTACGCCAAGGCCCAACAATTGGATAGGATTAATATGATGGAAGACACGACGCAGGAAGAGCCCGACTGCCACATCAAAATATCAGTTAGAAAGAAATAAAAGATACTAAATAGCAGAATAAATAGTGCGAAGGACGCGTCATATGCTGTCGATGTGATCTTTTTTCCACAAAACAAGAAGAATTATGGGATAGTAGTAAAAAAAGTAAGGAGGACGCCAGAAATAATAAATCGCTGAATTAGTATCTGTGGAATGAGGTAGAACCATGAACATCGATGGAGGAAGAAGAAGATTACCAGTTGCTTTTTCCCTACGTGCTGGTCTACAGAATATGTGATAGATAACCGAAAAGTACGGTTTACAGGAGGATGACAAGTGCCTCTCGTATTCTACGTTGTCTTAGCAACGATCCTCTTTCGAGCAGGCACAGCTGTTTAAAAACACTCTGACGGTTCGAACATCATTGCCGACGATGTCCACCGTGTACCCCACAGCATGGTGCAAACAGGCACGGTGGCTTGTGCATGATCTAGTTCATAGTGGTGGTAGACTTGCACAGTATCTACCGCACTCTATCCTCCCCCTCACCCGGACCCGGTGTCAAGACAGATTCAAAAGGGCCGGAGGCGGGGGATGGCGTAGGTGGATGAAAAGGTCGAGCCCGCATCTAGGCGCACCACTACATCCCTCAGGCCCACACGGTAAATGACCAGGATTTTAATCAATAACAACAACAGCAATAGAAAGACAAGGATAACTGGGCGGCCATGTCCACCGCCTGTGTACTCAGCGGGAGCGCAAGCGCATCTACCAGGTGTCAGAGAACTGACAGAGCATATCAGGCTGCAAGAGCCATGGTTTTCTGATCCTGGCATAGCAGACGCTTACAGACCTTTGGTCCCGAGAACACTCTACCGGCATGTAAGAATCCATTACATCGAGCCAGCCGGCAAGAAGACCGAGGTCCAGTTCCCGCGGATACTCATCACAGTCAGCGGGTGCCTTGGCAATTTTGTCGAAATGCGCAAGCAAGAAACCCCGGGAAAAACCAAGGGGGCTTCAGCCGAAACCGAAATGCTGGCGTGGAGTACCCTACACAGCTAGTATGTCAGAAGAATTCGCTAGATTGGTGAGCGAATTTGGGATTGGCGTCGCTCACAGACCGGATGCAGCAATCCGCCGGCAACGCATGCGCCCTAAGGACCGGATTCCCATCAATCAGGAATCTGGGATCATTTTCCAGATAGACTGCAACTGTGATCAAGCAAATTATGTTGGTAAAACCAACAAGCAGGTTCGCACCAGATTGCACGAGCATGGTAGCCGCCCACGCTTCCTCGCCGGGACACGGCTTTGACTTCGAACTCGTGGGAGTGTTAGGCCAGTTGGACAACCAAGTTCGCGCCTGCTGCAGGAAATGTGGCACCCAAATGAGGACTCGATCAATCGACATATCGATCTGCCAATCGCTTATCAAGCACTGAGTGAGCAGATCAACAGCGCAGCTGGAGGTCATCCCCGGCAGAGGTGAGTTACGCATGAATTGAGTTTTACAGCCCTTCATTCCTTGTTTATGGGCTCGCATAAAAGTTCGAAAAGTCGGATAAGTAGACATCTGGTATAAGCAATCGCTTTCCCGTATTCTTCTACATCGCGTATTATGCACAAGTTTTCGAATCCCATAAAAAGTAGTTTCAGAGTGAGAAGACAACGAGACCGAGATGAGAGGAGAGTGGGACGTCATTCGGGAGACCAGCAAATGGGATATAACTTAAAGACTGCGGTATTATGAAACCTCAGAGAACAGATTTCTGGCTGCTTAGCAGATCACCATCCAAAAACATGAGGCAGGTTTTGTCTAAGAAGCAAGAGAACGCCATCAGATTGGGCACAGTATGCAGTGGAGATGTCACCAGTATTTTTGACGCATCAGCCATCATAAGACTGTTTTGACCTGAAAAGCGTTTTGTTTTAGTGTGCTGCACTACGCATGTAAAATTAGACACGACATTGAACGACACGACATTCAACGTCAGACTGCGTCCTTGTGGCCAATTTGTTTCTTCTCATTTGACGTAACCTGTGGAGATGTACCTTTTGTGTCCAAGGAGAGACCGATTTATATTTTAAAAAAAACTGACCCATGTTCAACAATAGAAACATATAGTAGGTGACGGGAAAAAAGGTTATCGTCTACATCACGTGGACGTGAGTTCATTAATCAGCCGCAGTTGTCGAGTCAAACATAAACAGAGTCCAAGCTCGCGTGACATAAGAGGCAGGGGGGCTTTCGTCATATCAGGCACCCCACCCACTTTCATCTGCGGTCGGTTTAACTCGAACTTGTCGATTGTTTCCGTTGGGTGAGAAAGGTGAGGGATGCAGGTAGCGCTGTCAGAAGTTTATTGATCATAACAAGTCCTACCCATAAGTGAAGCGGAGTCGAGCACCGGTGCACTTCGTTTAATGCCCTGAACTTTCGGAATCGTATAGAAGTCCATCGTCAGAGGTAGTAGTAGCAACAGAACAAGCCACAGTTATAGGGTATGTAGGCCAATCATTGACCGACGGCGCAAGACTGGAGGTGACTACGCGGGGCTATGTACGCCGGCGCCAGATCGATAAATCGATTGGCCGAGTTCTCATCCGAGGCCCAGGCTTCAATCAATTCTTGCCCTGTTTTGTTTCCGGCATGGGCGACTATTTTGGTAGCTGTGAAGTTAAGTTCGTGACCTATTTCGTAGGTGTGGGAGGCCACCTGTGATAATGCGTCGCCTCATCGCACACACAGCTTATGTTCGTGTATGCGCGATCCTAGCATGTGCCCAGTCTGCCCTATGTAGTTAAAAGGACAATTTTGACACGGAATGCGATGCACTACTTCGGATCGCTCTTCAGGTGTTAACCGGTCTTTGATTTTCATGACCCTTTTGCGCATGGTGGCCTTGTGGCGGTGTGCAATTCCAAGACCTAACTTCGCAGCAATGCGCTCGGTTGCTTCTGAAACGCCCTTGATGTATGACAGAGAATGCCATATCGTCGATGATGTTGATGCTCGAGTCCTCTGGTGGCGAGCGCGTAGGCAGCGACTTATTAATGCCCTCTGATAGAGACTGATCTAACTGAGGTATTCGAATTGCCTTGGAGGAACTTCAGGTTTGAGTACATCCACTTTGCCCAATTTTGGGTGGGGCTGCCTTTTATAGCAACGATTGGCCGAAGTGGGACATTTGCTTTATGGATTTTTGGCAGACCATAGAATCGAGCTAGAGCGGTGTCAGTTGCCTTCATTTGGTGCCATTCATTCTCCGTGATCACATTTTTATGTCGGTATTCTCTAAGCAGTTTACTCAGCCGCTCTGCTACTACTTTGGCATGTGACTTCTGTGCTGGTCTGTAAAATTCTCTGTCATCAAGAAGGGCTTTGCTTTTTCATTATAGTCTTCTCGATTCCTCACGACGGTTGATCGTCCCTTGTCGGCGGGTAGAATGATAATTCTGTCGCCCCTCCTCGGTTCCCTCATAGCTTTAGACTCCCTCTGCGAAATACTTTTGGTTGGTCTGTGTGTCATCAGCAAGGAGGTAACACGTTGTCGGACGGAGAGTTTCACGTCGTCGGATGCTCCACTTTTGCGTCATCCGACAACCATAAAAGTCGTGGCTTGGAACGTTGACAACTGGGGTTGGGGATTTAACCTTATTTTCTGGGTTGAAAGCGAGCTTCTAATAGCCTCCTTCTAACGTTATTTTTAAGAGCTCTCAATAATATGATATCAGCCTGGGGTGGAGTCTGGTGTACAGCCAGGAGATGAGCCAGTAATGTCGTGACACACCCAGTATAACACAAATCTCGTAGGTGCAGGAAAGCAGTGAGTTCAGTGTTTTGCAAGGTTCCCTCACACGTACGGATCACCAATGCGCCGTGGTCTCATGCCAATCCTCATAGCTCCGTAAGACACGAGGATAAGAACAGCCCCCCTCCCCCACCCCTGCGCAAATTCGCAGGACGGGTAGATATTCTCATGTCGCAACTCCAGAAACAACACTTATCATAACCGAGACCCTGACCTTAGCACTAATCCAAATTTGTCTGGAAACTAGAGCAATACCTTCATATTAGGAGAGTTCATATTTCTGTATCCAGTCGTTAGCGTATTCGTCACTGTACCGAAGTTGATGCGCTCAAATTTATTACGACAAGTTCAGAGACGTGGCATGAAGTTTGCCAACTAACGGGATTGTTGCCGACAGCCATCATGATCATGTTTCAGGGCCCCGTTGCGTCAAGTTCGCTCACCTTCGCAGCGACCTGTTCCAGACATGTTGACCTGGTGCTAACCACTTGACCGAATTCAACTCAAATACACATGCATCCACAGAGTCGTAGCTGCCAGGTGCCGCTTGAACCCACCTTCCCCCTGAGAACGCAACGCTCACCGATTGGGAACCGCCTGAGATTGTCTCACAAACCTACAAAAGCGGCTGCCATCACTGTTTCGGGTACTCTCGGGAGTGACTGGACACAATCAGCACCAGTCCTGGCCTCGCCACCGGCCACTGCCGCCTGAGAGGACAACTCGGGTTTCTGTATACACCAAACTCCTTGCTCTAGTAATTTCTGTCTTCTCCTACAACTCCGGATTTGGCTTGATGATTGTAGCGCTCTAAGCACACAACTCTCATTGCTTAGATGCTACACGCTAATTTCGTCCTGGGAAAACAACTGGGTGACGGCCGTCCCGGCTTGATTGTCTCCTGGTTTGTAGATTATTTTCCTTCCGGAATCCAGTATGGCATGCGATCCAGGTGCCATCCTGTCCACTCACCCCTTTTCGCTTCCAACTTCTTGAGAAAGGACTAGACGATGTCTCAACATGGTCGCGGAAAAACGGTCAGAAGACGGCTTTTCGTCTGCGACTATCTCCAAATACGAATTTTTTTAACATTCCTGCCCATGAAATCCCATTTTTCCGGTACCTTGATTGTACTCTATTTTCCATTCTATCTTTCTCCTTTCAGGAGTCCCTTGTGTCTGTGTTCTCTCTCTCTCTCACTCAAACTTTACTGATCTCTCTTAGTCTGCCTCGTTTTACGAAAAAAATGTCTTCACTTCAAACTGTGTCCTTAGTATGCCCTCTTATGTTGCCTTTGTCTGCTATTTCATTTTAGTTGATGCCATAGCCTGACATTTTACAACGGTCAGATAATTTGTTAATTGAATCCTTGATGATGCTAACCATCCCCTCCAGTCCGATCTAACTGCTACGACGTCCCCTCGATTCAGTCCTGTTACATCAGTCATATCTCATGCCGGGGCGGTGCCCATTATCGAGAGACGTGTTTTAAAATTAACCCCTTTCCTTTGTCATGCGCCCAGTCGAACCAATATTTTCTGTCGCGATTGGGGAATTAATTACGATGGGCAGTGATCATGACGACAAGCCACAATTAACATCTGACGCACCCCAGTGAAAATCGCACTTTATGCATGGCTTTGTGTGCCGGAAGCATGCCTACGCACGCGTTAAGAGTGCGTCGCGAGGCAAAAGTGCATTTCTGTTCCTGCCGGCGGGCGCGTGGTGTGCCGCGCCGGCATGGCCGCCAGCTGCGCGCTGTGGACAATCAGAGAAATCTCCGCATGCGCATTCCAACCGCGCACAAAACAAACAAGAATGAACGCACACAGCGATGCCACCGAGGAACCTGACTTCGTTCTCTGGCGGTAGAACGACCAAGTAAGCCCTATCAGAGGCAGATCAGCAAAGCTGAAGAGGTGTCTGACAGTTCGAGTTTATTTTTCTCTTTTTTGTTGCCTCTCCTGTCACCGGACACAAGCCAGCCCCAGTCTCTCCATCTTAATGTAAGGAAATGTTTGCTAAGTTCTTGGTTCGGACGCCTGATTTGGATTACCTGGTCCCTTTCTCTTCGACTTTTTCTGCCTCATGCATCGGCGCACAAAATCTCTAGGGTACCCATTCCGCGAAAACAATTCACACAAGAATTTTAGTTCGTCGTGATAGCCTTCTTCATCAGAACAATGTGTTTTTGCTCGATTAATCAGACTGTTGACAGCACCCCGTTTGTGAGAGATTGGCTGATTACTCTCGTAAAACAGCATGATTTCCGCATAAGTGTCTTTAAGGTAAACTGACGTAATAAGCATTCGTCGGTCTTTCGCTGTACGAGAACATCAAGGAAAGGCAGTTTACTGTCGACTTCCTTTTCGAGTGTGAACGTAATCCCCGGAATTGTTGAGTTCATATTGTTGTGGAGCGGAAATCATTCTACCTTACGAGAGTAATCTACCAATCTCTCACAAACGGGGTGCTGTCAACAGTCTGATTAATCGAGCAAAAACACATTGTTCTGATGAAGAAGGCCATCACGACGAACTAAAATTCTTGTGTTAATTGTTTTCGCGGAATGGGTACCCTAGAGATTTTGTACGCCGATGCATGAGGCAGAAAGAGTCGAAGAAAAAGGAGCCAGGTAATCCAAATCAGACGTCCGACTCAAGAACATGGCGAACACTTCCTTACATTAAAAGTGTGTCTGAACTCGTTGAAAGACACTTAAGGAAGCACCAAATTCAGGTGGCACACCGGCCGACGACTACTTTGCGCACTCAGTTCGTGCACCCTAAAGATGGGGTTAACTATCTGGACAAAGAAATCGTTTACAAGATCCCTTGTGATGCACGTGATGGCGTCTATTGCAGCCAGACTAGAAAATGAGCCCCTACGCGCATTCACGAACACCAGTTAGCATAAAGAGGCGAGACCACCTGTCTCAAGAAGTCATGCACACCCTGGACACCGAGCACACTTTGGCTTGGGAGAAAACTCGCATTGTCGCTGTGTACCCGTCCAAGAAAGGCCGAGAGTTCCTTGAGGCCATGCACTCAGACGAATCATTAATCAACCGGCACATCGAGTTGGATGCCACGTACAGAAATCTCAAGGAGAGTTGGAAGAAGCGAAGGCCAATCAGACCGGATTGACACACACGACGGCCGCTTGCTGGCATGAACATCAAGCGATTGTCGATTTTTTAAGTGCACCTAAGATGTTAACTGTGTTGGCGCATTTGCTCTCCGTCTGTGTCTGACGAAGACCCGGGGAACCAGCATCGAAAATTTGCACAATTTCCCAAAGCACATATTCAACATCGACATACATATATATATATATATATATATATATATATATTGAAAATAAGTGAGATTCTGTGGGAAGAGAATAACGTTTAATGCGTAAATTTTCAAGTCTGTTCCCCCAGCTCGTCGTCAGACTTTTGGGCTATGTACAAAAACAGTTAACTATTTAACCGTGTCGAACAAGTGAGTCTATGGTTGGCCGAAGCCTGCGCCAATGCGCATCAATGGTTTTTCGTCATTCCCTCGGCATTGGCTGCGCTCGCTTCCATTTGTCCTTGAGAAATTTGTGTTCGGCATCAAAATCGATATGCCGATTGATGCATGCCTCATCGGAGTGCATTGCCTCCAGGAATTCATGGCCTTTCCTTACTGGGCAGGCGCCAACAATGTGAGTGTTCTCCAGTGCAAATTTGTGTTCAGTGTCCAGTGTGCGCATAGCCACCTGGGATAGATGATCTGGTCTCCTCACCGCTAACTGATGCTCATGTATGCTGGTAGAGACAGGATTCGGCCAACCATAGAATTACTTGTTCGACGAGCTGGGGAACCAGGTTCCAAAAATTTGCGCATTAAATTTAAATCCCTTCTCTGAAAATCTCACTTATTTTTAATTAAATTTCTTGGGATGCCCGTTTTCAGGTCATCAGTATGCCACTTCATAACGCCTATGACGTACTGATGATCTGTAACGACCGTGAAACAGCTGTCCGCATCTAGCCTTTTGCACTCTTAGCGAGCTGCCCATGTATTATGTGTGGTATGTGTCCAATGACACAGCGCTCGTTGTCGCCAGTAGCAAGCTGGCGGGCGGACAGAATGGGATCGAGTGAGATCCTAACCACAACAATGAGGGTCAAACACTCACTTAAAATGCATATATATGTATGTATATAGCCGAGAATTCTGATCCCAGGTGTTAAGATGAAAGAGAAAGATAAGGCGATCTCTGGGGAGTAAGGTTCATTCAGCTGACATTTCGTACTCGAGCACATCATCGGAGACAGACCAAGTGAGAAATACACGGTTTAAATAGGCCATCCGCGCTCGCACCTGGTGGTTCGTCCCGCTCTCTTCTGCTGGCCCTCCTCTCGCGCGCAAATGGTGCGTGGCAGCCTCGTATGGCGCTGGTAAATCGATACTGCGGTTGATCGAGTTGGCGTCTGATTTCGAGGCCTCAATTACTTCCCTCGCCAGTTTGCTTTCGGCTCGGCCGAGCACTTTGGCGCCGTCAAAGTCGAACTTGTGATTATTTTCCAGACAGCGCATGGCGACATGCGGTCGAACATCCTTTCGCCTTACTTCCAAAGCGTGCTCATTTATGTGCGTTCTTAGGCGTTTGTCGGTCATGCCACAGTAGTCGGCTAGACAGTCTCGACATTTGACGCGGTAAATGACGCCTGACGTGTCTAGAGGTGGCAGCCGGCCCTTGGGCCGCATGAATAAGCGGCGGATGGTGGCTTCCAGTCTGTGCCCAAAGCCTACGCTTAGCGGTCTTAGCATGCGCTCAGTGTCTTCGGAGACGTTACTCACGGAAGATTTCTGGTCTTTGTTCCCCTGAAGAATTGGTCATGAGAGTTGTCGATAACCTACTGAAGAGAAGGTACGACGAAGAAGGAAAACCTTTTAAGAGGAGGCACTCAATGGGACTATTGGACTACTGTTTACTTACGTATTCCACGTTTAACGCCAAATTTACGTGCAGATCCAAGGAGCCCAAATGAGGTCCCCAGTCTCCGGTTACCTGGCTAAGGCGGTCTTGCAGTAGCTGAAAACTCGTGTCATCCAGACCTACAAGCTGAAATTCTGAATGCGTTAAGCAGACAAGCTTCCATTGTCTGCTTTCGAAACGTTAGGCCCATAAACCACGGTTCCTGTGATCGTTTTATCTTCTCTGTTATATCCGAGAACGTGCATTTTCGCTTCAATCAGCCATGTATATATATATATATATATATATATATATATATATATATATGAGATGCTACCGACAAAGACAAGGGAGACCGGAATGGACATTTCTGGCTTATTGGCCGTCATCAGCCAGTCATACCCAACTCCAAGTGTGGATCATCGAGGAGGGGCGACAGAGAATTCGGGTAGATTGATACAGTTCTGTTTTCGGCTTATTGTGCCTTCATTCGGCCAATCATAACCCTGACCAGCAACTGGGACCAGAAACACAAACATGCGCACAGACGCACTTGACGCAGTTGGTCCACTACTGGGGTCTACCAGATGGGTTATAAGCACTTCATCGAACCGAAGTTCATCAATGCCTCGCCACCTGTCATTCTCTGTCGCGGCAGATCGTGTATTTATTTAATCAGGAATGGGCGCACACCAACCTTTTGGCTTCGCGAAGCAAACAAGCTCCGTATTTATTCATATTGACCCAACTGTGAAAAACTCGGTCCCTCGGTGGGATTGGAACCCACGCAGTTAGGGGAAGGTTTTAGTACAGTCAACGCTCTAATCACTTGCGTCGTCCGGCGGGACTTCGTAGCTCAATTGGTTAGGGCGTTGGCTGTACTAAAGCCTTCCCCTTACTGCGTGGGTTCGAATCCCACAGAGGCACCGAGGCGCATTGTCTTGCTGCATGTGCATGGTGGACGGCAGAGAAGAGGGCGTGGTAGAGGCTGTGCAAGTCCGCCTCACTATAGACACATGGTGGACCAAGTCACTAAGGTCGGCCGAAGTATACGCTTAATCAACATTGCTTGGGTTCCTGTTGGACTACAAGTGACTCCCATCACCCGGGAAATATGCTTGACGAAATTTACAGTCTTTACGTGGCTGTCGCTTGTTTTAGATATTCAGAACAGCACTTTGCAAACTTCGTGTCCCTGCTTTTTCAGCTAGAGTGGGACTCAATCAGCGAACAGGGGAAATTCAAACGTACAGCGTCAGCGAATACCGGCCCCTCCTGGTGACATCGCCTAAAACAGACGCTCTGTTTTTGTCCAGACGCCTCGCCAGCAGGCAGACGCATGACGACGGACAATAAATGAAAAAAAAAGATGCAATGCTTCTTGGACATAAGTGGTCGTGGGGTTCCGCCCCAAGTCATTGGCGCTGTGTCCTCAGGGACGTCCGTGGTTGAGCACTGGTTAATGCTAAAGTTCCGGTAAACGCTCATATTGCATCATTTCTGCCGCTAGTCCCTATCTTAGCTCCGTGAGCGCGTGAACTGACCCCCCCCCGGCCCTCCCGCCACCTGAATCGCAGTGTTTCAGACATTTTGTTGACTGTGAACAGAACTCGCACGCAAGCATGCAATCAACCCTAACAGCCCATTCTGCTGTCCTTTTGGATCCTACCCTCTCCGACACGCCTCCGGCGCGCCCCTTTGTCTGCCCAGAACGACTGGTGTTCATTTACATGATTTGTCTCCGCCGCCACCGCCGCCCCACCGCGCGATGACTCATCCCGCGCGTCCTGGCGCTGTGCCACGCCCATTCATGTTCGCCCGGCGTTCTGGACTTTGTCTGCCCACCGGCGCTCGAGTAGGTAAAAAAACGCGGCAATGTCGTAGCCATCTGCGAACGCGTCGGTAAAGTTCACTTCTGTCTAACAGTGCTGTGTCTCTGCGGTAGTAGTGAAAATGCGATTCCCAGGTGGTAAATCAAAAGAAAAGGAGGCGTTCACCGGGAGAGGTGTATTGGAGGTCTGACGTTTCAAGTAGTTGTTTCTTCTACCCATCTTCAGAGACTGGAAGGGTAATGCGCACAGCTCTCCTTATACGGCGCAGTTTGGTTGATGCGTGACCCGCCAATGTCGCCTGTGTGGCTGCATCCGACCCGCATGCCACCGTGACCTGAATCGCCCCCGCCCTCCGTCGGCCGCGGAGATAGTTGACAGCCCTGATTGTCTCGCGCCGTGACTGTCCCCCGTTAAGAAGGTTCTTAAAGTCAAGTTGGGGGGAGGAAAATTGATGTGACGGTTGACAGAGCAGTCGGTGGACATCCAGGCCTCGTGCACCTTGGGTGGCGGTGTCACTGACTGCGAACGTTTGGAAAGCCAGAACCGACCATTGCGGCGTCTCTATCGGTAGTACTTCTAGTTTATTGGTTGCTAGCAGCCATCCTACCGACCACGCCGGCTGTAAACCCACAGCCCCAAGGTCTGGGTCGGTTTGACACGGAATTAAGGTCCATCTGTAAGGACCCCTGGACTTTCGCTAACTCTCAGGGGGTACGTATTCCCGTGTCCTGACTTTCACCCTTATCCTTCTGACCCTAGCCCTCATAACCCTCTTGACCCTGTGCCCCACCCCTGGACCCCTGCTGATAACTCAATCAATCAATGTATTGACCTGCCTCCCGCATATACAGCTCTGCGCAGACACTTCCTGACCTGGGGCAGTGGTCATTGTCGCGTGTTCTGCAGCCGCGGTCGCCTGCGACAAATGACTCCTGTACGAGTTAAACATCTCGGAAAAATAAACAAATAATTTCAGTAGTCCATTGATCGCCTCGCTTACTCAACATAGAACGGTCCCTGTTCTGTTCTACAACCAAAAGATTGTATGCCACGCTTATGCGACAGCATGTTTTCTATTTCAGCCGACGCAGGGTGAGGTGGCTGTCTGAGACCGACAGAGCGCCAAATTCAAAGGCTCAGTTTTTCACTGAACCTGAGTTTAAGCCTCGGGTGTGTCAGCAACTGGGCCGGGGCCGTCATTAAGTTAGAAATGACCAGTTTTGTTGGTAAAACCCCAAAAATTTAGACGGTATACCCCGGTTAAGTGAGTTAACATTGAGTAAAACGTTTAGGACACGAGGCCGGAGAAAATGGGCGCCATCAAACAAGTCTGTTTAAAAAGCATTCGCAGTCGCAAATACTTCCGAAACTTACCCAACAGTTCGACCGTCGTTTTCCGATGATGTCCACTGATGCGTGGGTGGTGGGACAATAACTTACGCATGATTTCTTTTATAGTGATATTAGGCTTGCGCCGCATCTACCGCGCTCCCTCCCCCTAACCCACGTAAGTCCCGTGTCAAGACAAAGTCAAGAAGACCGGAGGCGAGAGAGGACGCAGTTAGCTGGCACGGCGTGAACACGCACCTAGGCGTGCCACCACACTTAGTGATCAACGCACAAACGACCAGGATTCCACTCTACACCTGGTTGGAGTGCCATAGGTAGCACATTAAGAAGGAGCCATTTAAGCTTGATTCTCCGTCCTGAGTGGAGGACTGAGTTATCCTGTCAATAAGCGGTGTTTCCGGTCCCGGCTTTTAATCCGCCATGATAAATTCGGGCGCGTTAGATTGTTTCTAGTGAGAAATACGCGCTGTGATCAACAACTTCCCTCTCCCTTTCCACTCCCCGACACCAGTCCACTATCCGTGCTGGCCAGCTGTCTGATGCGAGCATTGGACGCAGTAGTTGAGGGGGCTAAAAACGGTCCGTTTGCACATACTGCATACACGAACTAGTTCCCACACAACACACCGGGATTTCACATAAAAGAGGTCGACTTCCCCGGTCTCACCTGTGTCAGAGTAGAATAATGGTTATATGCAAAAGGAGCCAAAGAGCACTATAGCAACTTGCGTATGAGTTCTCGATTCCGTGATTGTGCTGGATTACGAGGTACGGGTTAGTGTGTGGTTTGCGCGCTGATGTACAGATGTATGATGATGGGGTTTGGCGGGCAGTGTTTTATCCCAGGTATTCACGGATGTGCATGTGGCCTAATACTCCCGTGTGGGGGGACTGAGTGTTCATGCGGTAGTATGGGCAGTTAGGGCGGATGAGCTGGGTGTATTTTGGTGCTCCAGGCACTGGTTCGTCAGTCTCCGTGCGATGGATTCGCAAGTGATCAACCCCGCCGTGACACTTGTCCACCGGCCGTGATACGTGCCGCCCCGCCCTTGTGCGGCTGACCGACATTCTTCACAAGCCGTTTGGGACATCGGAATCAGACAACAGCTCGACTACCGCAAAATGAAGTGAGAACAGGAGGGAATTGAACAGGAATGGGTTTTAACGAAGCGGACTTTCGTAGCACCTATCTCACCTTGCCTTCCTCACACTTACCGATTTTCGGTAGTCAGAAAAAGTCAGGACAGCCGACAAGGTTAAACGATCCTTCTACGCACGTCGCAAATTTGATAGATTACATTAGACTGGAATGTGCCGTGAGGGTCACATTAAGAAGGGGCTATTGCGGTCTGGCCTTCCTTC
>CACRXP010000082.1:779761-801276 GCA_902702965.1 Spirometra erinaceieuropaei
TAAAGCCATTGTTCCAGTGATCGCTTCTTCTTCTGATCAACTAGTTCCTGGAACTCGCATTTTCGCTTGTATCGAATAATAAATTATTGCCAGCTCGATTTCTCGCCAAGGCTTATGAGTCACATTAGGTCCTACTCAACTACCACGACAAACCGGTCTGTCGAATCACGATGGTCGACAACTGGGAGATTCCCAAATCAGAAGTCAGGTGAGAGAGAGTTTTTTTGTTCGTCGGAGTGTAAAGTGTGTGCCTGCGCCCGGGCTTCGTGCGGTTGCGACCAATCAACGAGGGAAAATATCGATCGGTCTCACAGTGTCGGCAAGCCGAAGTCTGAGTTACACACACACGCGCACGCTCATGAAGCGCTTGACGGGCGTGCTGAACCGACAGAAGACGTCATGAGCGAGCGGCCACGCTCACGATCGTGAGGACGAGCAGCCAGATTCCACTGACGAACACAACGGAAAAAGGCGCGAGACTAGAAGGGTCCCAGACGGAGTACTGATGACAGATGTGACGATTTCGTACGTGGCGATCGATGAGTTTTATGTAGGCCGCTCTGGTGAAAAGGGTTACAGCGACGTCCTGAAGATGGGTCACCAAGGACAGATTCGGAGTAGGTACTGTTGTTTACTGCTGGCTATCTACCGCAAGATCTCCATTCACCAGATGCCGACCTGGGCGTCATGTGAAGAAACAACGCCTACGGGTTCTCGGATTGTTGGATGATTAATTGTAATATGAGATCGAAATCCAGCTTTGCGGCGTGCGAGCGGATCGACGATCGTCATACAGACCAAGCGAACACACGAGGACGCAGATGTGGCACAGCGTAATGTTAGACGCCAAATCTGCAGAACTGACGATTTCTGATGTTAGGACTTCGAAAGCAGAGCTCCTTGGAAGGTGAGTTCTACTAGAATGAGCGACGAATGCCTATGTCCACTGCCAGACGAAGAAGGACAAACGTGATAGACAGAAGAGAAAGAGCGGTTCAGAAGACGAAGATGCGATTACTGGGACAAGAAATCTATTGGTCTGACGTTCCGGCTTCTCACTCGAATCCATCATCAGAGACATTCGCAGATAAAGGTGATGGTGGCACCAGGAGTGCAGTATTTATAGCACGTGGCTGCCGTGGGAGCGTATGCGCACTGCAATTAACAGTTCTCGCAATCACCGCTGGGGTCGTAATTGATGCGGTGATGGCTTGTCAGTCCGAGTCCGAGTCGTTAATTGCCGTGATTTCGTCATCCGTGCTGGATGTTGGTGTGATGATTGCTCGGCAAATTGGCTCACTGCCACTGAGATAATTACTCTGCCGCGCCCTTCCCACGTGACTGATTCCCTTGCCCAGGGAAAATCTCAGCGCGGAATATGGTACCGGAAGGTCATGGCGCTTGTTGATGGATTGCGGGCCTGAGAACCATGACTCGAGCAGCTCGCGACTCACGCGGTTGTCACCCCTTGCGAGGATTTCGGCCTCTTGAAATTTGAAAATATGGCTGGGTCCCGTCGAGTGTGCTGCCACCTGCGAGCTAGCGTCTCCCGCCTCACTGCTACTGCGTACTCGGCAATTAGCGTACGGAGTTAATTTGGACTCCGATGCTCAAAAAATATCTGCGAGTCAGACCGTTAGAGAGGTGGAGGTGGTAGAACGTAATTGTCTCTATTCTCTGACTGACTTGCCTTCCTGAAGGTAGGGGCGGAAGGCATCTGCGGACCCTGAGGTCAAAATTCGTGAGTACCAACAAGTGCCAGTTGTTCGAAGACGATGACGAAAACGGCTGGATGCCGGACACGAGGTGGGGTGTGCAAGTTTAAGTTTTAGGGAGGCCAATTCTTGCACTTTAATCGCCATCTGTATTGATGTTTGGCCGTTTTCAGCTGGCAGAGACGAAGTGGACACCCAAGACGGCGGAGAGCGGCTGGGCCCGCTTCAACTCGGCTATCATTCTAACCATCTCGGCCGACCATGGGACCTAGAAGTTCAGAGTATCGACAGGTCTATTGAATTTTTTCGCTTGAACAGTTTGTTTACTACTCTTAACCATTTAACTCGTGCAGGAGTCCATCGTTAGAGATAAACACAACAAGTGGATAAGCGGGGTTTATAGGGGATATTAGTCAATCGATTTCGGTGGGGTATTCTGGGGATGAACTCGTAGACGTTGACTTATAAGCCGTTTATAAGCCGATGCCTATGAGTTCGGTCCGGAGGACACAAACAGAAATACCACCAAGGATATGGCACGCTCTGCCGTACATTAAGGACGTTTCAGAAACAACCTTGTGCACTTCTGCGCGACTAGGTGTCGAGATTCCACACCGGCCCAAAGCTACCATACGCAGCAGGATCATGAAAACCAGGGACCGATTAAATGTCAAGGAGCAGGTTGGGGTAGTGTATCGTACTCCATGCTCTAGCTGCCCTTGTACTTACACAGGTCAGAATGAACACATGCACAGATCGCGCATACATGAACACAAGCTGGCTGTGGCACGGGATGACGAATTGTCGCAAAGAGCTCCCCACACCTCCCAAACGTGTCACGAGTTTAACTTCGTAGCCACCAAGATAACTGCCCGCGCCAGAAACAAGACAAGTCGAGAACTGATTAAAGCCTAGGTCTCTGATGGGAACTCAATTAATCGATGTGTCGACCTGACGCCGGCAGTTAACTTCGGGCCTGCACGAGTTCGAGAAGTCAGAATTATAAACAAATCGGCCCGGTACCCAACTCATGCATACCCCTGGAACTCCAGCATGTGTCTCCAACTTCTTCACTTTGCAACGTCTGCCAAGCTAAAAAAAATGACTCACTGCGAAGGTCGTGCAGGTTCACAGTACGTTCCGCCAGAAGTCTGGTAGAAAAAGCGACAAGCTACGGATGGCATCATCCATCATTCTTGTGACAGCGGCGAAGGGAAGTTGGTGAAAGTGCAGGCTTGGGAACCGAGCGTGCAGTGATCTGTGAGGCTTGACAAGTTCACATTGACCCAACTGTGAAAAACTCGGCACCTCGGTGGGATTCGAACCCACGCAGTAAGGAGAAGGCTTTAGTACAGCCAACGCTCTAACCACTTGAGCTACGAGGCCCCGCCGGACGACTCGAGTTTAATCACATTTGGGTCAAGTTTACCCGCCCAACCTACTGTAACGTCTTCGAATCCCACCGAGGCGCCGAGTTTTTCACAGTTGGGTCAATATGAATTATTCAAAATCTGCCAAAATACTTATAAGGCTTGACAGGTTGGTGCGGTGGCGAGTGGGGCCTTGGAAATGTAACCCGCGTCCACCTTCGAGGTCGGCTCAAGTGGAGTGATCGATAACCCGACCCCATGCTAAAGCTTATGAGTCGGGCTTAAGTACCCTCGATTCCACCAACGTAGGTCGACGAACAAGACAAGAATCGAAAAGATCAGTCACGCCCATTTTAGTGCAAACAAAACGGACGCGTCGCCAAGATTAGTGGACATATCAATAGCGGTAAAAATGTAATCCCCAGGTTGCACGTCACAAGAAAGGAGACCCAGCGGAGAGATAAGGGAAAGGTAATTGGAATCCCTCCCCTCTCCAACCCCGGTAACGCGGGTGGCTTTACAAAGTTTCGGACTCGGGAGGGAGGGCCTATTCCCATGTCTTGTCAAGGACTATTTGTGGTCCTTCCCTTACCCAACCTCAGAGACTGGGGTTCCTGTGCACGGCTCACATTACATGTCGCACTTTGCCTGATGTGTGGGCGGCCGATGGCGACTTTGGGGCTTACTCGGAGCTGTGTCGCACCCGCACTCGTTGACTGAGGTGATAATTGGCGGTTCCGATCGTTTGAAGCCGCACACTGAGAGCCGTGCAGAGGACCATCCGGTCAGTGAAGATCGGTAGGCGAAATTGTTATTCAAAAAAATCCGACCTCAGGCAGACCTCTCCCAAAGAACGCTTCTTCTTCTTCTTCTTCTTCTTCTTCTTCTTCTTCTTCTTCTTCTTCTTCTTCTTCTTCTTCTTCTTCTTCTTCTTCTTCTTCTTCTTCTTCTTCTTCTTCTGCTTCTTCTTCTTATTCTTCTTCTTTTTTTCTTCTTCTTCTTCTTCTTCTTCTTCTTCTTCTTCTTATTCTTCTTCTTCTTCTTCCTCCTCTTCTTCTTCTTCTTCTTCATCTTCTTCTTCCTCCCCCACCTCCTCCTCCTCCTCCTCCTCCTCCTCCTCCTTCCCCTCTTCTTCTTCTTCTTCTTCTTCTTCTTCTTCTTCCCCCTCCTCCTCTTCCTCTTCCGCTTCCAGTAAACATACAGTTAGATTAAAAAGTTGCAAAATGCATGGCAAGGGAAATTACGATAAAAAAATAGTCAACACAACGTCTCAAACACAATCAAGCGACGCTTGCGTTGCACTATAGAAAGAACGTACAACGCAGCAGAGCTTATCTTCATCAGTTCCACAAAAAGCCTTCCAATTAACCGGGCAAAGGATGCCTTGCCAATGCACGCCACCCCAAATTGTATGTATGAATTCACATGCACTTGCGGATGCAAGTACATTGGGCGTACGCAAAGGCAGTTGGCAACAAGGGCCGCTGAGCATTTACCTAATTGGCTTTTCAAACAGGAAAACAAAACCCCGCGTTCGTCTATAACGAAGCACTTGTTAGATAGCGGTCATGTTGTCGACCCTAAAGCATCTTTTCGAGTACTTGTCCGAGCACATACAACTCGAACCTTGCGTTATTTGGAAGCAGCATACATACGGAGAGAGAAACCAGACCTGCGCAAGCAGTTAGATCACGTGATAAATCTGCAATTGCCCTGGTAATCTCACACCTCTAGTCTCCCCTGACTGTGATTTGTTGTTAACATTTCGTCTCCCTCTTTCCTATATGATGCTTATGTGGACGTCTTATCTGTTTATTCATTGCCTTGAACCTTGACCTTGCTCTTATGCACTGTCATTCTGTACAAATTCATACTGCTGTGCGCTTTCATTCGTTACCTATGTTATGCAGAGACGGGCTGCAGTTGAAAAGCCGCCACGAAATTTATTGGCCCCAATAAATTCTGCTGTACATGCTTGTTTTCAATTCATACCCGGGAAAAAATGCTTCAAAAAAATAGTCATTAAGGATGTTGACCACGCCCGTTATTTCTAGGACCTCAGTGTCTGAACGCTCTCCTCCCACTTCGCATTCTTCGGCTGCGACCGAAGTTAAATGGTCTGGTTAGGTTACCAGGTGGCGGTGCACCTTCCACATCTCCGCACCGTATGTAGGAGCGCAGTCAGGACAACACTCCTGTGGATTTCTAATTTCATGTTGATGAGGACACCGTGGTATAGCTTCTATAGCCTGCCGAAGGTCTGACCGGTTCTGGATATCCGACTCACAATTTCGGCTTCTTTTTTGGTGCTTCTTATGATGGTACTCCCAAAGTCCATGATCTTTCCCGCGACCGTGGGGTGAGTCTTTCTGACACTTACAATGGGTTCGTTGGCGACGACTGGTACATGACCCCCGACTTCTCCGGAGGCAAAGAGGTTCACGCTCCGTTGCGTGTCTGCTTCGGTCGTGATGTTCAGCGCGCCGTCACCCGCGAATCAGGGGCCGATGGCATTATACGTGGGTACTTTTGTTTTTGTCTACATGTGATGCGCACAGGACATCTTGGAAACTGGTTGTGGAGACCCGGTTCGTTGTTGAGCAGCTCCCCACCTGTCCGGTAACGAGACTTGTTTCTCCTTACTGCACACAACTGGCATCATCAGCATGAGGGAGGAAATGCCAGCGAAGCGGGTGAGGAAAAGTACATAGCCCTGCCCCATCTCGATTGTCAGAGCCTCCAAGGCTGGCCTACCGTCTCCGGAGCGGGCTCCATCTGTCGCTTTTCCGGCCATTTGCGTAAACTATTCCGAGCATTAGAATGTTGAGCATGAATTTTCGTAGTACGTCACGGTTCGCAGCGTGAGAAGCCTTGGCCTGGTCAACCAAAGTGTGATCCTCGGTGTTTGCGGTGTCCCAGTGTGCTTCCGTAGGAATTTCCTGTGCCGGATGTGTTCTGAGGTGATCAAGCGTCATGTGGTGATTTTCGCTGAGCATCTGATTTCGTTCGAGTTTGTATGGTCGAGTCCATGGTATCTTTCGGAATTTGTGCTTGGCACCGCACTTCTTTAAACAGCGAGCTAAGCTTGTCCAGGAGTTGGAGGTTCCCATATTAGTGTACTTCGGTCGGAATTGTGTCGGCGTCCGATGCTTTTTCCCTGGACATCTGTTGCACGGTTTTGACTGTCGCTTAGAGGGACGGCGAACGGTCGAGTTCGGCGTTGTTCTTCTCCTGAAGAACTCTGCCTAGGACTTTCTCAGAGATTGCAGATAGATTTTTGTAGGTGCCTTTCAGGTTACCAGTCCAACGCTTCAACTTCTGAGACTTCTCGGTCAGTAGGGATGTTTTTATTAGGGTAGAGTAAATATGCACTGGGTTTTAACATGGGAATAGTCGGATTATATTGGTGTCCGTATGGTTGTTATTATGGGTCGTGTTCAGTCTACTTTCCTCGAAGGGGAGGAGCCGAACTTCTTCAGATGCCGATGTGAGTACATAAATCCATCCACAACGCCGACGTAGATGACGCCGCACAGCTTGCCCCATCCGGTAAGTACATAAAAGTCCGCCACCAGGACTTGTCTTCGTTCCGGGTTGATGCGCATGCGATTACTAAAATCCAATCGGTGTAGAGCTGCAATCAAATTGCGGTATTTAATTTATCTGGCGCAGCCTCACTCACAAGCCGATAAGGTCGTGGTCAGAGTAACACTCCGCACCGAAAATCGCTTTCGCCACTAGCACACCACGCCAATCGCGCCTCCTGGCACGGAGGTAGTTCGGTGATTGCCAGTGACGCGAGCGAGGTTGCGTCCACATTATCCACATCCGACAAGACAAACGAGATACGGTGCTGGTTATGCAGAGACTGTTCTCCGCACAGGTTTGTGGTTAGTGGAGGCTGCTTGCTTTGCACTTGGCTACTCCGTAGCACTTCCTCGCAGGTGGCGTGGACATATGCCTACGTGGATGTTGAATTAGCTGATAACAGTCAGTATATCCGCCTACGGTACACACTCAAAGAAAGCGTGAAGAGCTCTGTATAATCTACACGACGACTGTAGATTCCCTGACAGAGGTAGCACATTTGTCTCATGAGGTGAAGACATCTCCACCGCCCCACGACTCCAGAGTAATGCGAAAAGCGTCCCCCTCCAATTTCTTCCGTCGAAAAGTCAACCCCCAAATCTCGGCCCTACTACACGTCTCTATTCCGATGCGAGGTCAGAAAGAGGCCCTGTTTCGTGAAGCCTTGTCAAATGCCAATCACTATCACGTACACAGACCTTCCACACAATGCATAACAACCGCATTAAGGGCCTGCCGATATGGAAAGCACAACCTGTGTTGAGCTAACGAGGCGAATGATTAATCCCACCGCTTTTAGGGTAATACCCACGGGTCCTTCTTGGTCCTTTCCAAGTACCTTCGGTTTCTGGATTATTTAAGCTCCCTTGAGATTCGAAAAACACTATGGCCGGGGTGCTTAGTGCGCTCGGCGTCCATCGGCGTAAAATAGGCAGTCTGCGGTAAAAACACGGTTGAAATCTTTGAGACTGTTGCCGACAGCCATCATGACTATGTCTGGTGTCATTGTCCAACGCCTCGCTACCTTAAGGTCATTCATCCCTTGAAACAAGCCGTGCCAGGGGCGCTGACCTGAAACCACTCGACCGACTTCAGCTCGGAAACACCCGCATTCACACAGAGTCGCAGCTACCCATGCGGCCACTTGAACGCACCTCCCCCCCCTCCCTGCAACCAAAACCTAAGCCACTGAGACACAACACCTCGGCAACTGCAACACACACCGACTGGAGACCACTTGAGCTTGGTCCACGAGCCTGCAAAAGCGTCTGCCACCACTGTCCCAGAGACTCTCTCAGGCATGACTGTACACGGCCACCACTAGCCCTGGCCTCGCCAACGGCCACTGCCGCCTGAGAGGACAACTCGGGGTTCTGTGCGCAATTAACCCCTCATTCTTGTGCCTTCTGTCCTTTCCTCCAACAGGGGATTCGACCTGGTGATTGTAGCGCTCTGAGTACTCACTCACACAATTATTAGACGCTACAAATTCACCCTCCCCCCTACTCCCTAAAATCGCCCAGTGGTTAATCCAACAAATAGAACCAACCAGGCACAATATTGCCGCCTGCACTGCTGATGATTCTTCCTCATTCGTAGACGAGCTGATGGATAATAATGCATAGGATTAGTACGCGATACCACTTGACATGCTATTTTTAGTGTGGCCGATTACCGCTTTGGACTGTAAAACAAAGCCTTACAAGCAAGGTGGGGGAAGGGGGAGGGCTTGTGAAACCGACACTTGACCGCATCAGAAGAGTCGGGCGAAATTTCGCAGGGCGAGGCGGTTGCAGAAGGCCGTGGCGACCTACTCGGCGTGACGACGGCAACCGAACCCCCCCCCCTCCCCCTGCCAGTCGACTGCTTGCGCCCGGCGCAAATTGACTTTTGGCGTCCCGAAATCGTGACCCCGATCGTTGAGGCTTCACCGAAGCCGGAGGCGGCACCCCCGCACCCCGCGCGAACAAAAACAGCGACCGCTTTGGTTGAACATTTGCTGTCGTTGCGACCTTATCAGCTGCTTGTACGCCCCCTCGCTGTAGTAAAGACTGTCCTACTAACTTGGTCACCGGGACTTTTGATTTGAAAAACTCTCCTCGTCGACCTCTGCAACCACAACTTAAGACACCACACCTCCGCAAACGCAACGCACACCACTTGAACTTGGATCACGAGCCTACAAAAGCGGCTGCCACCACTGTCCGAGGGACTCTCTTAGGCATGACTGTACGCGGCCACCACTAGCCCTGGTTTCGCCAACGGCCAGTGCCGCCTGAGAGTACAACTCGGGGTTCTGTGCACAATAAACCCCTCATTCCAGTGCCTTCTGTCCTTTCCTCCAACGGGGGATTTGCCTGATGATTGTAGCGCTCTGAGTACACTCACTGCTTAAACGCTACAAGACCAAACAGACGTGAGGCTAAAAAAGCCGAACTGCACTAGAGACTGTGGTGACTCGTCCCAACGCCGCCGCCGCCACCATCTAACCCACTTCTACGCGTCAACTCACGTCCCATTGGTTGAGGGCCAATAGCCTCGGTTTGGAGTTAAATGATGGAGCATACGATGTAGCAGCTAAAAGACATGGGCGAATGCCCACCGCACGCCTTTACTAATCACATCGCTGCACCGTCTACCACGAATACAACGCCAGACCCGATCTATCTTCACCACTGGCTTAGTCGGATTCCGTCGTCGTAGGACTGATGAACCGGTGCAATGATCTAACACCTGGCCTTCTCACATCCCAGCATCGTGTTGGGATATTGATTAATGTATGCGTACACACAGAAGCAAACACCACCCATACAAATATGCCAGGCCTTTCCGACATTGACGACGAATCGTGCATATGAACATTTGCGCGTGGCACGCGTTGGACGGGACCTCAACGTCACGCCAGTCACTTCTAATCTCTTTCCGCGTTGGGACGGAATCTGCGCGAGTGGAATCAACCTAGCTCGGATTCAGCGCCCACTTCCATCACAGCCGAAGGCTCTTATAAAGACCATTTCGAGGAGCCCACCAGCCGTGGGTTGTTGTCGCGATAACTCGGTTTCATTCGGGACTGTAATAACTCCCTCCTGATGAGGCCCGGCAACTCCCCACAGCCTGCCAGCCTCGGCCTCAGATGCAAATCTTGCCACGAGGCGGAGCGCAAGATTTCCAGCCCTAATTGTGCGTTAATTTGCCGTCTCCGTAGGGGCAGACACCGCTGCGAGACGGGCAGGCGGTAAAGGCAGGACGGCACGACGTTCGCATAAAAGCTTGCTGCCGGCGAAGACCGACTGACGTAAGCGCATGACGTCTACGCGCGCGCGTGCGCGAGCCAGAGGCGGTGCGGGCGGGCGCACGCACGCACGCCTTGTCAGCTGAGAGACCATTGACGTCACTGACGCTTGATTGGTGCGCGCACGCGAGAAAAGACGATCAATAACGGTATGCCACGGGCGTAGCCCCCCAATCGGCACGCGGCAACTCTCCTGAACTCCGCCGCAAAGCGCGCACGTCCAAGGCTGTCTGCTGCTGCTGCTGCCATCCGGACCAACTAAGTGAGACGGCAAGTAGGGTTTTTCTATCTGGACTTCTTGAAAACTCGTAGTCTGTGAGTGTTTGTGCTATTTACATTGAAAGTAGAAGAACTGTAAAGGAAAAAGAGGTCAGTTAAGGAGGAGGTGGCCGTTCAGCACTGGCACTCAGGGTTCTCAAGTGGAAGATAACCGTATACGTGTGTGTGTATGTGTGCGTACAAAGGGGGGGGAGGGGGCAATTGACGGTAGGACAATGTGAAGCCAAGGTAAATGGCGCGGAATGTCTACCTTGTGCGAAAATTAAAAAGAATTGTATATGTATACACGCGTGTGGAGGTATGTATAGTGAAGAAGTTTTTACAGCTCCGAGGATAATAGGGATGTTCGGTACGGGACTGTATGACCCGATTTACCACCGAGCATTACCGGAAGTTCAGAGTTCTCACGAATGAGTGAGAATGGGAGGGGAGGGGAGGTGGGAAACCAACCCAGTTGCAAAAAGGGCAGTGCTGAGCGAGCAAGAAGATGGAATTCTGCTTGACTCCCCGTTCGCAAATCCAGATGTTCTACCTGAGGGGTGGTGTTTGTGCGTGCACACGGGAAATAGAATGGGGGAGAGTGGAGACGGGAACTAGTCCGATCGTTTTTGATTGGTTTCCAAAATTGTAGACAAGGAGTCCTTTACGGTGTGATAGATCATGTTCTTCACCTGGACCTTGTCCTCGTGACTGGGATGATTTCGAGGCAGGCGACGGAACTCTTCCGTCAGCTCAAGGCACTGAGACACGTGTTCGGCCGAAACGAAGTCCACAGACACGTTAATACAGCTCATCAGGTTTCGCACCTAGGAGAAAACACGGAGACAAATAATCGGTGGGTGCTTGCTGGGAGTGCAATGCTGCACGGTCGAAAAAAGTGCCAATGTTCGGAAATATGGCGAGATTTACCTGGTGCACGGAGCCGGACGGAATGAAGATGGCGTCACCGACATACTGCAACACCGTGCACGGCCTGATACCGGTCTCAGTTTCTAACTGACTGAGCTGTTTCGGAGACAGGTAGATACGCTGGTCATGGATGACGTCACCGGCAGCCTCACGACCCTGCTGACTGTTAGGCACCTGGCGTTTCGCCAGAAACTCACGGATGGCACGCAGATCAGAGGGCTGGAATATGTGCCATATCGCGCCCGGCCAACCTGAAAAGGAACATTATCATGGTAAGGAGACGCTGACGCGCACAAACAAGGATGGAGTGGCACGTCCAAGATGTGAGCCCTCCGAAGTGAATGATTCTTCTTCTGGGAGGCAAAGCTCAAGAACAAGTAACTGCCAACCAAGTCGCACTATGTTGCCGGTCATCGGGCGGCACGATAAAACCCACAGTCTGTCAGTGAGCATACGCGTATCGGTTTGTGTCCGGCCACAGGTGTGTAGGTTAGGGGGAGGGGCGACTGAATGCACGAATAAACTTGAAACATCTGCTGTCCCAGTCTACTAATTTATCACCTGACAGGTGGTAGACCAGTGCCTTGATAAACCAGTGGCGGCCAGCCATCATGACCGGTCTGGCGTCATTGTTCAAGACCTCACTGCCTCAAGGTCATCCACCCTTTTGCAGTGAGCCGTCCCAAACGCGCTGACCTGAAGTCACACGACCGACAGCTCGGGCATGCCTGCGTCCGTACAGCCGCAGCTGCCTATGCGGCCACTTGAACGCACTCCACTCCCTGCAAGCACAACCTAAGCCACTGGGACACCACTTCTCGGCAAATGCAACACACACCGACTGGAGACCACTTGATCTCGGATCACGAGCCTACAAAAGCGGCTGCCATCACTATCGCTGGGATTCTCGGGCATGACTGGACGAAGTCAACACCAGCCCACTGTGGCCAGTGGCCACTGCCGCCCGAGAGGACGACTCCGGGTTCTGTGTGCAATAAACCCCTCATTTCGGTGTCTTCTGTCCCTCTCCTTCACATAGGATTTGCCCTGATTATTTTAGTGCTCAGACTGCACACACTCACCGCTTGGTCACAACAAACCTTACGATTGGACTAAAGGGACAGCCTGACACTCACAGTAATTAAGTCGTTCGTAAACAGGAAGACATGGGCAGCACTTCGCCCAGAATAGGCGTCGAGCCCTAGCAGAAACTGTCAGTCATCCAAGTTGGACCCATAAACAAGAGGGACAAAGCGGGCGGCTCAGCATGTTGCTGCGTATGTGTCGTTACTTACGTCAGACAGACTTTAGAGCAGCCATTAAAGTGACCCAAAACAGCGGAATGCAGGGTGGAACAAGGTGAGACGATGTTATACGACCGGAGGAAGGCGTGGACACAGTGGCTGATAAGGCTAAATGCCTCGTCTACGCGCGCCACACACACGACCTACTTCCCACTCCAGATGTGCCGGGTCGGCTCAGAGCTCACATATATGAGAGTGCCACGAAGACCACACTGTAGTCCTTCCGAACTACAACACTTCTGACGCCTCAGCTACCACTCAGCTATGCTGCAGGCATAACTCGGCTCTAAACGTAGTCTTGTCAATGTGTGCATCTACTTTTAAGTAAAAGTGGTGGACCGCCAACAGTGGAGGAGGCCTGAACATCCCCAGCCGTTATCACATGACAAAAATAACAAGAACGTAGTCCAGTTTTCAGAAAAGTGGACCCGCGCCCTTGCGGGAAATCTCACCCTTAGCGAGGGCAGTCTTGCCGTTGGTGCAGGGAGCAGTCAGTTGCGAGGAGTCCAGCCCGGCATCACGCAGCACAGACTGCAAAACCGCTGTGGGATTTTTCTCCTTGGTGGAGTCGCGGGACTGCTGCGGCTCAAAGGACGGACTGGCGTGCATTAAAATGTTCAGGACATCGGTCACATCCACCCGCAGATTCATCGTGCCCACCTGTTGAGACAGAAAGGGAGAACAAATAGCGAACGTTATCGCACGCAGACTACACCTAGGGTTCTATGCCTTAATCGTATATTACGGTGGGGGAATGCTGACCGTCAGGTGGCAATGAGCATCAGTCTGAATTCCCCTCGCTGCTACTATTGCTACTGCTGCTGCTGCTGCTGCTACTACTACTACTACTACTACTACTGCTGCTGCTGCTGCTGCTGCTGTTGCCGTTGCTGCTGCTGCTACTACTACTACATGCTTTTTAACCTAACTACGTGCCATATGGCACGTCCATGGGGGACGACCAATGGAACGGCCTCCAATAAAGGTTTTGTTATGAAGTACTCCGATTTAGAGGTCTCAGAAATAGACACTTGTAGACCTTCCGGTGTGACTGGGCAATGCTCGTTTCTATCGTAAAACTGGTCTGGCAGGTTGGTTATTTGTAATAAAAAAGTCAACGGCCCTGGCGGCATGGTGAAGGCGGTTCGCCGTCGAATGTGGCTCAACTCGCCGTCCAGTAGAATCCTGGAATCCCAAACTTGTGCGTCGGACCCAGGTACTAATGGGAGATCACCCCTCGAATAGGACGTCTCAGGGCAATCCCCGACCGAAGGGCCACAGCTTAAACAGGGGTCTCGACGACTGGATTGTGCCATGGTTCGCTTACTCTGGTGAGACTTGCTGAGGGCCAAAGGCGTTGAGAGGGACACTTTGCTGGCCCAAAGCAACACGCATTCATTGGGAACACGTAACTGTAACTGGGACAAGCGCACACCACACCGCCACACTCAGTGTCACCCGCAGGGGTGTCTCCTGTCTCGCCGTTGACCTAATGATTCGCATTGTCAATCGAGGGCGCGTGGGGATGGAGGAGAGATGGCACGACCAGTGGTACAGAGACTAGAAGTCCTGCTTCGTCGCTTATAGTGCCCCTAAGCAGGGGAGGGAGGGAGGTTTGCAGTTCGCAAGCTATGATAGTTCAGACAGACGAAGTCAAAAGCCCTAATGATGATAGCATCAGCTACGAGTGCGGGCTGAAACATTAAACAGCGATCCGACGACGAGAACAACAGTGGGGAGCCACACACGTCACAAAATCGCCGAGGCGAGAACAGGCGACTGGAAATGGAGAGAAACCGGGACGGAAGGGGGAAGAGGTCGGAAACTCACCGTCGGTTCGCCGGCCAGATCTTGAGCAATATGCAGTCGCGGACCAAGATCAGGGCGCACGAAAAAGGAGGGCAGGCGGGCCGCCAAGTTGAACTGTCCATCCCGGTGAGTGTACTCCGGTATTGGTAGATTTGACATAATGTCAGCAAACCGCTCCGGATGTACTTCGGTGAGGTCATCGGCCGGCGGCCATTCCTTGATCTTCAGACTCTGCAATTTTCCGTCCTTTGAGGTGTTCCGCTCTGTGAAAAGAGGAACGGGGGAAAGGGCTTCAGTTACGGATTCCGACAATGATGGGTGAAGGTTCTTGAAAACCCGCTGGTTTTACCACCTCCCGTCATCGGAACCTCCGCGCACACAAGCACAACAGGCATCTCCCAACCGGTGGGAGAACCAGCGGCATAGAACGACCAATAAAAATTGCCGTGGCGGCATCGGAACCATCATTACCCCCATACTGCTGCTATTGGCTCCAAATCGTTCCTGCGGGCGGCTGGAGACGCAGGGTCAGACCCGTAGTCAAAACTTCCAGACAGGCATGGCAGTTTTCCAGCCATCACCAACAAGAAATGTGTGTGCGCGTGTGTGCAAGTCGGTTGACGCTTAAGAGGACTGCATAACTTTAACTGTTTAGGCAGGTCGCCTACTGGCCCAGTAACAGGACGCGGGTAGACAGATAGGAGACGTGGTTGTGTGTGTGTGACCTGTTGTTTTGTTCAGGAATGCAAAAAACAAGGACACACTGACAGTCTGGATAGTATACACAAATGGACATCGATCACGTTCTGTTTAAACAACTTTAGGGAGGTGCTGTAACAAACGTTTGTCAGCGGAGAGTCTTAGGCATCAGAGCATGTAAGGCGCCCTGGTTTTACTTGACTCACGACAAGTTGTGTTCAATTCCGAAGGCTAAAACGCCCAAACGGACACAAAATTGGAGAATTCAACGGCCAAGTTCCGCTCGTACGTTAACGACCTGGATTCAGAAGCAAGGTGACTTAGAAGTTGTGAAAATCCCCATAACTATGTTCAGAAGAGACAGTGGCGAGTGAACGTTCCTTTCGGTAACTCCTCATCAGGCCAATACAGTTACATAGGGCTGGATGCAGTGAGTGAAACAAAAATCGAAAAAAGTTAGGTTTTAAATTGCAGGCTAGGCAAGAGCGGAAGGGCGCAGAAAGTTGCATGTGGTTATTCAACCTTTGACCACGGTAAGCGCGGAGCCTGAACAAGGTTCTTTTGGGCGCATAGGGTCGGTTTTCGTAACCTGATGGCGGCCGCTTCTACTGTTGCTAACAGGCGCTGGCCCAGTAGCTTAGGGTAGCTCGAGGGGACCTTGTAAATCACACGAAATGCTTCAGCGGGATCCACACGATGCCCTGAATCCACTGCATGCGCAAGGATGGCGCTGTCTATTCTCCTAGTTTGATTTACAAGGTCCCCTCGAGCTACCCTAAGCTACTGGGCCAGCGCCTGTTAGCAACAGCAAAAGCGGCCGCCATCAGGTTACGAAAACTAACCCTATGCGCCCAAAAGAACCTTGTTCAGGCTCCGCGCTTACCGTGGCCAAAGGTTGACTAACCGCATACAACTTTCTGCGCCCTTCCGCTCTTGCCCAGCCTGGAATTAAAAAACTAACTTTTATCGATTTTTTTACTCACTGTACCCCGTTCTATGTAAATTAGAAGTGTCGCCAAATTAAATGGAGATTTCCGGCTTATTTGTCGAAATCAACCATCCACCTGGGATTAGCACTATTCGGTTAATTATAATGTATTGTTTAAGTCAGGCTCACGTTCAGTAGATAGTGTTCACCAATATAAACGGGCTGCAGGACAGCAATAGGCATCGACATTAGGTCTGGAATTTGTGGATCCAGGTCCTCGCAAGCGGTTGCGGTAGCAAAGAGAAGATACCGTCTTAGCATGTCTCAACCCTTATTGGTCAATGAGGCGTTAGAAATGCTTTTTTCAAATATCGTAGAAAAATATGAAAGAAACGGAATATATCATACCAACCAACAGTATCCTTGGGCTGACTAACGTCTTTTTTTTATCAGAACGTTAGTTACCTTCAGGCTGTCACGCTGGCGTAATGTGTAATGGAGTTCCTTCTGTTGCATTAGACATTTGAAGTGCATTTCGACCTCCCTCCCTCCCCCCTCCCCAACTCCATTTACAGTCCTCTTAGCCTCTTACACTACCGATTGCGCAGCGGCAATCAAGACAGACAGCATATGCTAATCGCTCATAATCAGATGGGGTCCCGTGAGACATCTGAAACCAGAGGACGTTAAGAGGGAGAGGAAGTATATTCTGCACAGACCAGCTGCGTTGTACACGGCGAGCAGAGTTCAGGAGAGAATGTGTCAGTGGCGATGTAGGCACATCGATCGCCGACGTAAAGGAACGCCCTCTAACTCAGTTAACATATAACCCGATCGCAACCGACAGGACAACGAATCCGTGACTCACTGGCTAGGACGTTGGACTTCAAACCAACAGCTCGCGGGATCGAGCCTCAGGGATTGCAAACCGAGGGTTGGTGGATGATGATGCGCCAGGAATGACCATATTAGTGTCCCTTGTCTTTGCCGGCAATGTTATTTTGCTTATATTATTAGCCACTGTGCTGCTGCTGCTGTTGGCAAGGCTCGATATTGTACCCAAAAGCAAAGCGAGACAAGTTGGTCTCATAGCGCGATCGGTGAGCGTCCCTGTACCATGAATTCAATGATCTGGCTCACGCGTATACGTCCGCAAGTGTAAACGATCCGTTACTTCAGCGATCGGTGTCCCCACATCGCCATTGACAGATGCTCTCATGAACTCTGCTTGCCGTGTACAACGCAGCTGGTCTGTACAGAATAAACCTCCTATCCCTGTTAACGTCCTCTGGTTGCACATGTCTCACGGAACCCTATCCAATTATGAGCGATTAGCGTATCTTGCCTGTCCCGATTGCCACTGCACAACCGGTAGCTAGGAGGACTGTAAATGGAGTTGGATAGGGGGGCGGGAGGTCGAAATGCACTTGCATGAAATGTGTTCATGTGCTGCACGCGTGGGCGCCAAACATACGCCCTCGTCACACACGCTTGTGTCACAATGACATTTTCAAGCACGCAGGCGGACATCAAAAGTGCATCAGGCGACTGCGGCTTATTTCGTTCGAACATCAGGTATCTCGCCAGCCGACTACGGTCAAAACCGAGAAGACGAGTTGCCTGCTGGCTACCCGGCGCGTCCACAGGTGGCGGATAGTGGGACGACCTTCAGTAAAGGTTAGCTGCGAAATAAGCAGATCGCAGCCGTATCAAGTACAAGTCAAAAGTGCAGGCCTGAAGCTGCAAGAATAGTTCACAAGCTGTTAAAGCGCAGTACAATCGTGGGCGTCAGGACACTCTTATCCCGCACCAGTGCGGTAACAATAAGCGCCTGAAAGTGGGTATGGGCGGTGTCAGAGGCTTCATGCGATCCAGATAGCCTGAGGCTGGTCCGACTGCTCTAGATGTCGCCGTCGCCACCACCACCCAACAGACACTGCGCGCGGGCACCCTAAACAGAAGTGAACGGTGTCGGGTAAAAAGACCGGCGGATGCACGCGCACCGCTTCGGAGCGTCACAACAAAGAGACAACTCGCTTGAATGGCCTCAAGGACAGCCATTTTCGAGGCTGAACAAGCCCACACGGCGGAGGTGGGGGGGACCACGCTGGTAGCGCGGTGGGGGGGAGAGGGGAAGCAGATTCCCCCGTCATCCAGACCGCCTCTAAAGTTTCTCGCCCAGGGACAGGGGGAAAACGATCGAGGAAGACCGGTGGGCGACCCGGCGTGTCCGCCGGCGGCAGATGGTGAGACAACCTTCAACTGCGAAAGAGGCAGACTCTCGAGTGACAGGTAAGCCGCCATGAACCACACAACAGTACCAACTTCAGGAGAGGCCAGAAACCGATTTGAAAAATCAGCGCGGTACTATTCGACCAATCTCGCCTAGCATCACAATCAGGCTTCATCCGCCATCGTCCAACACAATCCTGTAACTCTAAATCAGTGAGCCAGAGAGTTGATCGGAAATACCCATCATAGTACCAAGGAGTTAGAAGGAAACCATGTCTCCAGCAAACTGCCTCACGCAATCACTGTCTGAGAGGTTGTGTTCTGGGAGTTCTGTTTGGATTTGCCGACGATCAATGGCGCTGAAAGATGGTATTTTCTATCCAACAATAACCACCTCTCAGAGAAGTTTCGAGTCCAGTAGAATGCACAATCTCGTCCGTAAAATCAGGCAAGGGTTTGAGGGTTGCCAAAAGAGATGGACTGCAAACACTTCTTGATTTGGCTTCTATAGTACATAGAGGATGTGCATCGCGTCCAGTTGCAAGCAAACAATCGCACATGCGCGGAGTAGGGGTCTGCAGAGGGGGAACAGTTGCGGGGAAACCGTCAGAAGAACATGGTGGTACTTACTTGTAGACGACTCGAAACCCTCCCAGAAGCTGCGCATTTGTAGACGAGAGACGATGAGATTGGTCTCGCAGTCCACAACGACTGCAGCGAGCGAATCGCCGTCGCGGCTGAGGGACCGGGGACTCCAGAGAACGGTGTTGAAGTTCTTCAGGCAGTTGGATATCACGACCGGTTGACTAATCTCCCATGACCGCTACGTTGGCGGATGGGTGAGGGGCAGGGTCAAAAAGAAACAGGAATGAATGGACAGCATTTTGGGGGAAAAATAAAATTCTAATCAGACTGAGTTCTCGAAAGTGGCGCGAGGTCGCAAACCCACACAGGCTGCCCGTAGCAGCAAGACGAGGGGTAGCAACTTTCATTTGGACTACGGCCTAGTTTGTTGCGGGCAGCCATCATGGCCAGTCTGGCGTCATTGTTCAAGGCCCCGCTGCCTCAAGGTCATTCACCCCTTGCAGTGAGCCGTCCCAGACGCGCTGACCTGAAGCCACTCGACCGACTTCAGCCCGGACGCACCTGCGTCCACACAGATTCGTAGCTGCCCATGAGGTCACTTGAACGCACTTCCCCTCCGCAACCACAACCTAGGCCACTGGGACACCACCCCTCGGCAAAAGTAGCCCACACCGATTGGAGGCCACGTGAGCTTAGTCCTCGAGCCTACAAAAGCATCTTCCGCCATTGTCCCGGAGACTGTCCGGTTTCGCTAGCGGCCACTGCTACCTAAGAGGACAGCCCCGGTTTCTGTGCACAATAAACCCTTCATTCTGGCGTCTTCTGTCTTCCCCCTACAACTTGGAATTTGACCCGATGATTGTAGTGTCCACACACCCGCCACTTTGTCAGAACATGTTTTTCAGTCTGAGCATTTCAGTGACTTTGCACGTTGACTAATGCGAGGTAGGAATAAATATGCGGCGGAGTTCAGCCAAGCTTAGCAGTAGGCCGAGTAGATAATTCGGCAACAGTCCAAGTAGTAAGGACAAAACATCCAATGAACAATTCGTCACTGCTGACGGAACTTTGGACACAAGTATCGGGGCGAAAAGGTGCGCCAATAGGAAAAGTTCGGGCAGCCGTGTCGAAACCCTTGCTTATCGTCCCCCCACCCCCCCCCCCTTCCTTGTCTGAAGTCTAACTACGGATGCAGTTCCCAGTCAGCAGTCAGAAACACTTGTACGGAAGGCTTACATGAAGTCCGGCGTTGCGTTTATCGCAATGACCCTTGCCAAACTCGTGGTGCAGAGGGCTGGTCCGCCGTCGCGAGTGGTCGGTCATGAATTCGACACTGTGGACAAACGAGAGCAGTTGAGACCCCGTTTTTGGCCAAGGACCTGCACACGATGAGACACACAAGAGCCCCCTATTCGTCGGCGAAGGACTCCTGTTGGGGAGGTCTGAAAGCCCAGTCAGACATACCTAAGTCCCTGGGAATGGACCCCTCGTCTGTCTTTCAAGAAAAAGGGAATCGCATCTTACCAATACAAGCGAAAATGCGAGTTCCGGGAAGTAGTTTATAAGATTAGGTGCAATCGCTGTAACAAGGGCTTCATTCGCCTGACGTTTCGGATTCTCATTTGAAACCATCATCAGAGACGGTAACAGAAACGGGTTCGAGTGAGAATCTGAAACGTCAGGCGAATTAAGCCCTTGTTCCAGCGATCGCTTCTACATCTTATCAATTCGCACCTTAGCCCAGTGGTTGTCTGCTCGCAAGAAGGCCCTCTGGCGGGAGGGTGGTGGACTGGCGACTCTACAGACCTGAATCCCACAGGCGTGCGTGTTAAAATGGAGCCGGAACGCAATCGCAAGCCTTTCGGCACTATGACTATCCAAGCTCGCTGTTCTGCCGGCTGTCGCCTCGCCTTTCAGCTACAGCTAGGATGCGTGCGTGCACGTGTCGGTAAGGTCACACGCTCCACATACACAGTGCGTGAACGCGCTGTGTCGCCGCCGCCGCCGCCCCACTAGCAGGCTACTGTGACCGCACACGATTTAGACAAGCGCAAAAGTACGCAGCGCTTGCATACCAGACACAGAGACCCAGACGTCGGCGGCGACAGCGACAGTGGCAACGAGAAGAGCGAACTGTCTTCTGTGGGCTCCTGTGGGACGCGGCAGGAGACACATGCACGCACGCACGAACACACGCACGCGCGCACACAGGCACGTTAGAGGAAGCAACAAGAGGAAGCGCAGCAGGGGGGAGGGGGGAACGATAGCGCGCGTGCCAAGAGACGACGCGCCAAGGCTAACGCCTATATGTGAGAAAAAAAACAAGGTGGCAACGGAGAAGGCGGCAGCAAATGAACTGCCACGGTCTATTATAGCATACGCTCCAGGTTAGGTCCTACATCAGCACTGCTTAGATGGGGAGCTTACGCTTCAAACTTCGACACTGTGGTACCCTCTGCACAGCTCGCATTTCAAAAGAGCGCTTGTCACGCGCTCAGTCAGACCTGATGCCTGGGTCGCCAATGCTGAGGACGCCCTGATTTAAGGGCGGCAGACCGAAATCTGCATTCAAAGTCAACAGACAAGCATGCACACCTCTGTCAGAGAACGTGTCTTTTCTGTTATGTAAACAGGTAACCACACCGAAAGAAATGGAAGATAACAAAGCCAACTCCTCCACGTATTTCCAGTGCAGCTGCTGCACTCGGCAAGTCACTTCGGCTGGCGACCGAAACCAGGCAGGAACCGGCTGAAGTGTCTACCCCCACTCGGGTCGCAAGGGCCGGCTGCGTCGTGGCACGCGTA
>CACRXP010000082.1:849642-867196 GCA_902702965.1 Spirometra erinaceieuropaei
AGATCGACTACCAGTAAGAACATAAGGGTTGACTAGTGACCTTGAGCCGCCCCCGCATTTCACGAGTCCGTAGCGTAATGCGAGAACAGTAGGCGGCAACGCGGTTTCTCCGAGTGGGCGGGAAACGTGTAAACCAATCAGCCATTTTGCGCGCGGCCACATTCGTTTACCCTCGTCTGCCAAGAATCCTGGCGAAAAGTCCAAATGGTTCAAGGCAGTTGCAGTGCGTTGCGCCAGATTTCGCGTTCAGTGGTCAGGGCAGGAAAGCTAAAGCCCCGATTAGATTGAAGGAGCAGATATCGGACACGCACAGGTCAAGAATGTCAGTTTTATTTTCTCCAGTCGCCCGCTTGCTGCTAACAGCTCCACGCGAAGACGCATTATCCTATCAGCCGCGTGTCAACCAATGAGATTTCAAGAAATATCGGATTTGGATTAGCCTGCCCGCCTTGTCGTCAGTGCTGTTGTATGAAAAAAATCAAGCATCAGAGGGACAGAAGTTGACATATGATGTCAAGAATTCTGTGTAGACCAAATTTCGGGTCTCGAGTAAGTCGCAATGGCATGAATGAGGCGATATAAAATGAAGTTACTGGTCTCATCGAAGTTTGAGGGTAGCGAGCACGGAACGAGCCCAACTGTTGGACGGAGTGCGGGCGGTCGACAATGGACATTTCTGCCTTTGGACCGGTCGCTGGACACCGAAATTCTGCAAAACCGCGTGTTGGCGTCCTCGAGGTTTAAGTTGATCAGCGACCAGCGTCCCCACGACTGCACTGCTAGAACACATCCAGTCTACTGTGACAGTTCATGTCTGTCAGACGGGAATGGTGGCCCGCACCTATCCATAGAACATGACGGATGGACCACGAATGATTCCGTCTGGTCTTGAAGATGGGTGTTGTGAGCTCACGCGGGATAGTCACGTGGCGAATTGCATTAATGAATGGACCCGCGGAGAGCACATTGACACTGATGGAACTCCGACGGGTCTTTAATAAAAAAATTATTACTATTATTATTGAGGTAGTCGCTACTGACATGCTGGCAATCATTAGTTTGTGAATGGCCCGCTGCAAGCGCTGACAGAGCCGTTGTCTGCATTCTGCAACAGCTGATCATCCAGCTAACCGGATCATAGCATGTCCGCCTAAATTGGGTGTCTTGAATAGAGGACTCAAGACGCTCGACTCCAGAGAGGAGGTCATCAGAGCACTCAGTGATGAAGTAGTGTTGCCGACGGACTCAGGGACTCTGGAATGACCACTTATAGTCGTCAGCTAGTGATGAACCAACGTGATGGCCTCAGTATCCGTGGTTCGAATTCTGCGTCAGCTGACTACTGGGCAAAGCATTCAATACTGCATCGCCGGCCCATGTGCGTTAAACTGAGATTTGGATTATTCAGTTGGATGTGGGTGATGGTATACAACGGTTTTTTCTGAATGCAAGACCGGTTACATGTGATTACGTGCCGATATGGAGTTGTGGATACGGAGCATAGGCGGTCGGTCAAATAATGACAATCAGACAACAGTGGACAATAGGTACTTACAAGAACAGAGACATTTGAATGGTCATTTTTTGTCGGACCGGGTGGTGTCTCGCCTTTTCTTCTTAAATCTTGTTGTTCTCAGATAGTCCCTACTTTAAGGCACCTAATTAATATGTCTTTCATGGAGTCCAAGATTTCCGACGTCTGGCGTACAGTGAGAATCACTCCCATCCCTAAAAACCCGCTAATTTTGGTCCTAAATCTTTTCGTCTAATTGCCTACTCCTCCGCACTACTAAAGCTTGCTGAAAGAGTTGCCCTAGATATTATAAAGCCTTTTTCTTCCAGTTTTTCCGACCCTTTACAATTTGCGTACAAAGCCAAACGCAGTACTTTATATGCTGTTGCTATTGTGGTTCACTTTGCTGTAAAAGAATTAGACAAGAGTTGCCACGAGCACACATGCGATTTTCTTGACTACTCCTCCGCCTTCAATACCGTCTCGCGCTCTCTTCTCCCTACCAAAACATCCGCGTGCAGCTCTCCGAGCTGGGTCGTCTCTTGGCTTAGCGATTATCTTACTTACCGCACTCAACTTGTCCAATCAGGCAAGCGGAAATCGCCTAGATCGCAATTGGTAGCCAGGACCCGTATAACAGGTGGCGGGGGTTGTTTACTTGGGCTATTTTGTGGGGCTCCATAATCACATCTGACCCATTTGGCTTCCGCTTTGTGTTTGAGGTTAGGATTAGGGTACCGGTTAATGGTTTCTGATTTTCGGGTTAGGGCTTGAGCGTACGATTAGGTTTCAGTATTACGGCTAAGTTTTTCAGTTACGACTATGTCTAAGGGCCACGGTTACGTTTGCGATTTCGATTAGGGTTGGGGTTGCCGTTATGGTTAATGGTTAACGTTCTAGGTCGAGGTTGGGGTTAGGGTTAAGGTCGCCGTCCGCTTCCCCATTCCTGGCTACCAACTGCGATCTAACTCGGAAATCTATAGTCCTTCTCAATGACTGCGGTGGTTTTCAACGTTCCATTCTATCCCCTCACCTTTTCTCCTTCCACACCGACGATCTAAGATCCCCTAACGACTGTCTTTTGGTTAAGTATGCTGATGATGTGGTTGTTGAACATCCTCCCAAAAGTCAGACACACCTCCAGTCTCTAAAAGATGGCCTAAACCATGCCCTAGTATGGTCGGAGGAAAATGGTCGCTTAATGAACAACCAAAAATCAGTTCAGTGTATATTGTGACTGCGGTCCTCTCCTAGTCCTGAATCCTCTGGCATCTTTCTGAATACGGTATCCTCTTCCAGGTACCTTGGCGTTACTTTCTCCTCAAATTTTTTTATTTTCCCTCCATATTCAGTCCTTATTTACTAAAATTCGTAAACTTCCTTATTGCATTCGTCGTTTACGTTCCTACCACACACCTTAACCCTTAGTCTGACGATTCATCGATGCCTACATTCTTCCTCATCCTATACTGCTCTCCTGTCATTTTTCCTGCTTTGCTTTAAAAAGATCTTTTAACTTTGAAACGAGTCCTCCGTATGCTCTCTTCTGCCGCTGGTGTTTCTTATCTTTTTTAGTCGGTACTATCCTACAACGACATTTCAATACGGTCGAGCAATTTGCTGTTCGATTATAGATGACATTGCCCATCCCTTGCGTTCTGATCTTATTTCTGCGAAGTCTTCCCGCACGATGCGTCGCGGTTTCCGACTGGTGTCTTGTCGCACATCGGCATTTAGAACTTCTGTATTGCCATTCCTGGCGCACTATCTTCCGTGTGAAGAGATAGCAATACAGAAGCTAAGACTTGAACTATCCTCATAATGATCGTTCCTTTCGTGTTAAACTTTGACTCTTGAATAATCCATTAACTTATTTGCTGCCCATAGTGAATGGAGCCAATTTTTTTGCTGAAAATTTTGAATTTATGATTTTAAAATAAAGCGAATTGCTCTCTCTCTCTCTCTCTCTCTCTCTCACACACACACACGATGACCGTCACCAGTCAGTGACAACACAACTCAAGGTGGCAGAGAAGCCCGTATAAGCCTACCATCGAAGGAGGGTTCTCACGCCTGTACCCTTCCGACTGACGTGAGTGTCATCTAACCAGGTGGGAATGATTGTGTGTGCAACGATCTGTCCTCAATGGTGGACAAAATGGGTGCTGTTCAGTTCTGCATCGCGAACGAAGGTCTGCGGCATACGCAGTCGGTCGCACCTCAAGCAGCTGTCGAGAATGTAGCCGTGCCACGTACATCCACCGTGACAGCGGAATGGCCATTTCATGCATGTCTGTGATGATCCTACCGCAGCTGCTGTGTTAAACACTTTCGATCAGCCTACTATCGAGCTGATCTCTCATCTCCGGACAAATGACTCGTCTGCTGACAGCTAGGGTCGAAAATATAAATGGAGATGCAGTCGGCGGCGCGCATCCATCTTCACTCACTGGAGGACATAAAATGCGCGCCATTCTGTTCGGCACGTCTTTGCTTAACGTCTTGGTTTTTCGTCAAGGTCATCTGCCCTCACTGTAGGCGTTCAGAGAAGCGTTGACCGCACAATCCGACCGGTCGATGGCGTTGGCTGACATCTATGTACACGAACGCGTACACGTCCATCGATCTTGTGCTAAAATCTAAGCTCGGCAACGATCGGGTGAAGGACCCAAAACACGCACGACCAGCCAAAATAAGCATAAATAATTGGTAAATTCTTTTTTCGGGCGGAAAAGTTTTAATGCATTGACACCGAAATTAGGCGGGACAGTTAAAGAAGTAAAAATAAAGTGTCTACAACGATTGCTTCTCAACTCTCCGAACCGAGATCACTGTAGATAATGCAGTAGACCGTCTAAAACAGACGACCCAACCTTGTACAATGAAACACCAAACCGAAGTAATCGTGTCGGGCTAAAACTCACTTAAATAAGTATAGTAGGTATTCTTTGTATGCCACAGATGCTTGGGGGCCTTCACACGATCCTTACCGTACGCGCACCTGACCATGACGATTATGAACTGGCTTTCACAAATTCAAAGCAAGCAACTAACACCATAGCCTGTACAGTGAGTGGCCTATCTCATGAAATGTTGGCTGAAATTCTGAAATGCGTTTTCGATCAGGAAGGATTACTTGGTCGCGGTTGTAATACTGCCTATCTTGCGGCATACTCTTATAACATTTCAGACTTGGCAGGATGTCGGCTTTTAAATGCACTTCTTTTCAATCTCCTGTAGAAAGCGTGCTCGGTAAAAAAAATGACTACTTAATTAGCATGCATTTTTCCCATAGATTTTCGATGGTCTTGGAAATTCAAATATTTTTTATAGAAAGCATAAACAAAAATATGCTTTCTTTTAGTCAATCAATAGAGAATCACGTCTTCTTTATATTTTACACTTAAAGAAGCAGTATAATTAGGTTTTAAAAAAGTTTTCTAATTGCCGAATAATTTTGAGCCTCATCATTCGCTGCATTAGCGCTTAGTGATTTCACTCTACGAGGTGCATGCGTTCCGCGTAAAGAGAATCACATATTTTTCTATGCCGTTAAAGAGATATCATACAGAGTCCATAAAAATTTGCAATGGATGCGGACCATGTTGTACATTTCATAAGGAGCAGTGGTAAACGGCCAGGTACGATGCTATGTGAATGGACATTTCGCGGTCTTAAAAAGTCTCATAATTAGAAACTTTTTTAAAACCTAATTATACTCCTTTCTTAAGTATAAAATATAAAGAGGACGTGATTCTCTATTGATTGATTAAAAGAACGCATATTTTTGTTTGTGGTTTTTATAAAATATATTTGAATTTCCAAGACCATCGAAAATCAATGGAAAAAATGCATGCTAATTAAGTAGTCATTTTTTACCGAGCACGCTTTCTACAGGAGATTGAAAAGAAGTGCATTTAAAAGCCGACATCCTGCCGAGTCCAAAATGTTATAAGAGTATGCCGCAAGATAAGCAGTATTACAACCGCGACCAAGTAATCCTTCCTGATCGAAAACGCATTTCAGAATTTCAGCCAACATTTCATGAGATAGGTCACTTACTGTACCTCAGTGATGACTCGATGCTACCAGCACACGTCTTGCCTTCTGCGGTGGCCGATGAAGTAGCTCAGGCTTCTCAAGTACGTACGAGCCAGCTAACGAATTGCCTGGACCCTGTCTCCACTAAGTCGCCTGACGACATCAGTACAGTCAGAGCGACCAGGTGGTTCTCATGTAGGAATGCGCTCTATTCTCTTTACCCACCCAACCGCCTGATCTCCAACCAATGCGATTTCGGACAGATGAAAAATGAATTCTGTTTTTCTGACTGGGTATCCACGCTCTCCGGCGATATCGACGAGGGTCAATTTAGAGAGACACTACCGTCTCCTCTCTAACCACTGCTCGGTCGTGTAAAAAAGACTAACAAACGTACCTCACTGGTCACTCCATCCATGACAAAGGAAGTCAACAAGAAGAGGAAACTGTGGAAAATACACGTCATTGGATCACTCAACACTGAGGAGTTGTAGAGAAACAGAGTCAAAAGCCGCATCGCCAGAGATCAGCAGGTCTTCAGAAAGGATATCTCGAACCGTGCTGTGGTTGATTTCCAAGTCCTTTTCAGTTGTGTAAGGCGGAGTATGTGGATCAAAGAATAAGAGGAAAATTCCGCTTTGGCATTAAGCTTACCGCATCAGAATTTGCGGATTCTGTAGGTTGTAGGAGGCCGGATGGACAATTTGACAAAAAATACGATTGATCTCACAGCGCTTGGTGGGGTCTCGCAGATCAGGTGGTTAGAACGTTGACTGCACTCAAACCTTGCCCCGACTGTCGTGAGTTTGAGTCCCTCCAAGGTCGCCGAGTTTTGCACAGTTTAAAATCTGCCGAAGCACTCACATCTTTCGATTTAGCCTTCTTCACTGCATGTTGGATGTCGGGGAAGGTTGAGTACAGTATGACGGTGAGGTCCTGAAAGTTGCCCCTCTTGAGTACGACAAACGAGTCCTCGACGTCTCTGGCTCACAATCTCGGGAAGTATGCACGAGAGACCAGCCGCTCGAGCCTCTGCAGAACCGCTTCACCAATCAACCCGTGCATCGATTTTCCCAGTTTTGCTCCTAAATTCGGTCGTTGATTATGAAAGAAGTTTTAAGGCACTATTCCAGGATTTTGGTGACGTGCGCTCGTTTGTGTTGTGTTTGTCTTCTTTCAAATTTTCTGCGACGTAAAAGGTCTATTTTTCAGTTCCAAAAAGTCCTTTCAGCTACTGAATAATTTTAAAACCGACCTGCCTTTGCACTTGTGTTAAGAGTTTCCAAATTATCCACCATATTCGTTCTATTTACGGGAAATCATACTTCACTCTGTGATATTAAGAAAGTGCTATCTGGTGCTCATGGAACTTTGCAGTGGGTATGGATCATGTTGTATGCATCATAGGGCAGACGGAATGCTATTCGGACAGACTCCTCTGAACATCATAAAGTTTACAGTTCCAAACTCTCAAAGCCGGCGGAATCGGTTTCTTTCTGTAGAAAATTTAGAGCAAATGAGCACGTAAAAGATCTGTAGAGGCATCGAAAACCAATGGAATAGTGTTGTTATGACCCGGAAGGAAGGTAGGACAGGAAGAGAAGCGGTTCGGAGGACAAGCGCTTTACTGGAAACTTGCGGACTCGAGGGGGGTTACAACTCGTAAGAAAGATGCGCTATTTATAGTGGTTCCTGTGCATTCTAGAACATTCCGTCCAATGACGTGTACGCGATAGCCCCCCGGTGGAGACGTCTGGAATGTTCGACCAGCCATTGATTGGGCCGCACACGTGAGCAAAGCCACCACACGTGCTCGGCGCTGCAGTGCACACCGGTCGCCCATCTAACTTCACGCGTGTCTCACGTCGCCGGCTTGGTCCCCTGTTCAGCGCCTTAGGCCGTGGCTCTACGCCGCTTGCACTCCCCATAACAGTTTCCTCCATTGTATCCTTCCTAGGAAGGCCGTCAGTAGTGCTGATAGCTAGGCTGGTGGGATGGAGGTGTATGAGAAGACCACTTCGAACGATACCACTATCTCGTCTGACGCTACTTCCAGCTGTCTGATAACCTCAGAAGTTGATCAGCCGACTTCACATTGCGCTCGGAGTCCTCGGGGAAGAAACAAAACCGTTGGCAAATCCATTTCGACAGTCCAAAATTCCTGATGACGATGTGGCGTAGGGGCACTCCTGGCTTATGCACTTTTGGCCGATCGTGGAAAGGGGCCATCGCGGCGTCAGTGGCTTTTGTAGACAATGCTTTCTTTCTACTGAGAGCTAACGCTTTCCTCAGCTTGTCTATCGTCCCGCTTACGCTGTTCGCGTCGCCGAAAGTTCATAGCACACTCCGTCTCCAAGCAGACCCTGCGGCTTTGTCGTGTACTTGGTATTGGCCATGGCTACCGTCGAGCGTCACATATCGGCGGACATGGTGAGGACATACCTCATCTTCAGCAGGGGGAGAGAGGTCACGCGGATCCGCCAGTCACTGGCCACGAAGAGATCGAAGCCAATCCTCCCAAACAACAGACAGGCCAGACTTCGTGTGTAAAGCATGTCTAAAATACGAGAAAGGCGGCGAGGCAGAACAGATACGGTCCAGCAGAAACAGACAACTCGCCAAACTGATGACAGATGCAGGAATATCCATGTCGTGGGACCGGAGACCTTCTTCTGTCCACTGTCTTGCCGAATCCACAGATGTAAACTGAGCGACAACGCCAAAGGATATCATCTGCTGCGATTCTCAGTCTTTGTAATTTATCCAGAAACTCAATTTAATTATCGATTGATGGTTAACAATCCTTTGTCAACGGATGGAGTCTGTGGAATAGCCATTTAGAAATCTTGCAGTGAGATGCACTGATTAACGATACTATCGGTCGCAGTGGTACTTCCGGCTTGTGAACCCTAGGTAGTCCATAAATCTTAGCAATGATCGCTTCAGTTTGTCGTAGGATTTGGCAACATCTCCTGATATTTGCTCCTTTTCTATAAGACGTCTAAGTACTTTTTTAATGACAATACTCTGCGCTATAGTAGGATCCGTGGTGAGATGTTTAGAGGTTGAGTTATCCTCTAATGATGACATCATCTTTGTTCAAAATCGCAGTTGAGCTTCCCTTGTCCGCGGGAAGTATGACAATGGCTTTGTCAGTTTTTGGTGTTTTTAGTGCCTTACTTTCTTCGTGTGATAGAACTGAAAAGGGATTTGGGCTCTTTAAGACATGTACAATGCTATCCCGGATTACAAAGCGTTCATCGTTCGTAAGATTTTCTGTTAATGTTATAGACTCCACGTTTGCAAAGAAGTCTTGGTATTTCGAATGGGAAAAATTATATTTCACTCCCTTAGGAAGTAAACTATCTTCGGGTGTTGTAAGCCTTCTTGCTTTGTCGAGTAATTTTGGTTTGCGGGAATGCTTCGAGAGGTGACCGTCCAATTTTTTGTCTAAAACACTCTTTTTTTCTGTTTTTCGATGTCGGAAACACAGACAATCATTTCATTTAGAGATTCCATTAAGGGCAAAGAGAGATTATCTCGGTAGAAGAATTTGTTCAATCAGGAATGAGGTGTGAAGTACACCGCTGCGAGCAACACGCCACGCAGAAATCTTTTAAGAATGGTGAGACTTTGTTGCCGACAACCATCATGGTCATCATGTATGGCATCCTTCCTCAAAGCCCCGCATAGTCTCAGCTGTCCATGCGCCACACGAACATACCAACTCCCCCCCCCCCCAAACGCAAAAAACTAGACACACCACCCTTCGGCAAATGCGACACACCAACTGGACTGCACATGAAATCGTTCCATACAAACCTACCAAAGCAACTGCCACCACTTGTCTTGTCTGACTCCATTTCAGGAAGTTGAGTGTTCGGCTCCCGTCGGGGTCACCAGTTGTCGAGAGGTGTTATGGCCGACAACACAAAGACACCCAAATCAGAAGTCAGGAAAGACGGACTAGGCTAGACCAATTTACTGATGTGTAGGGCAACAACTGAACTTGCCGACCCCACTGTCTCACTAATTCTCAGCCAAGATCTAACCCGGTCATCACATGGCCTGACGATTTTAGCGATCTGAGCACGCACACGCTCTCTCACCGTTTAGTCGCCACTACAACTTCATTGCCGCGAATCCGGGTGATAAGAGTGTAGCAGCTAAGCTACCTGGGGGCGCGCCCGAACCATCATCAGTATCAAACCTCATTTCTGGTTAGCAGGAAGTCAAAACAAAAGACAGCAGAATGAAGGCGTTGGCGTGCACAGAACCTTGACCTGATGTTGCACGCAACAGTGATCGCCGATGAGGACACTGGGTGTGTGTGCTGACGGTGTCAAGACGGGCCGCATTTTGTGAGAATCCAGCACCCACTCTCAACGCCCATCGATCAAAATACGTCTCCACGTAGAGAAAAACACCAGTGGGCGTGGCAAAGCCCGCTTAGGCGTCAAATGAAAAAAAAACTAGAGTTAATTCTGGCTACCCCTGACTAAATGTCACCTTCCCTCTGCTGTCGTGAGTACGAATCCCGCTGAGGTCGCCGATGTTTTCACAGTTGGGTCAAAATAAACTTTTAAGGCTTTACTCCATTTGCCTCTCACCCGTCTGAAATCACCTTGTTTTATTATGCCCTTCATGCAGACTATCTTGCCTGATGCTTGTTCCTCTCTTAGAGTCACCGCCTCACACACAGATAGAGAGAGAGAGAAGCTTTATAACTGGGAGTGTCATTCCAAAATTTTCAGCAAGAGAAGCCGGTGACTGAATTGCTAGACTTGACTTCCTTCAAATCGGCGCTGGCGTATTGTGCAGATGACCTCATTACTGTAATTCAGATACATAAAACGGGATGACATCAGCATAAAATAAGAAAAATAGGACATATGCGAAAATTCCCAAGTGAATGGAGAGCAGAAAAAAGTGGGGGCCCCATTTCAAAAACCCGCCTAAAAGTCCAATAATTTTAATCCTTAATCTGCCTCTCCGGCTGCTTGTTCACCGGTTGTTTGGAAGCCTGCTGAAGGAAACTCCACCACTTCCTCGGCCCATCTACAATTTGCATATCTTAGCCACTGTTGTCAAGTTAATTCATTCAGCTCACTAAGACCTAAACACGCAATCGGGGCGAATGTGCTGAATAAGGGAATGATGTGCAATCCGTCCGGCTCCACTCGCTTGGACTTCATTGACAGCTTCCAGTCCATCCTAATTCTAGAAAATCGGCAACGGTATAGAGCAGGACTTCACTCAACTGTCAGTAGACTGTCGGTCGTGCCATACGAGATTTATGGTAAAGGGAGTTTTATGGATGGGGCAGCAGGCTAGACAGTACGCTGGCAAAATGAAAGAAAACGCAGAATTTGCCTGGATTTATGCCGAAAGTTTTATCCTACGCTATTGTGCGACGACGGAAATGAGAGTAGTAATTAAACAACAAACAAAAAGATAATTTCACAAAATTTCGGATTTTTAGTTAGGGTGTGAGATCGTGGGAAGTAACCGTTGTCGGTAGTGTATTTTTTGCAACGGCCTGCAAATGTATGTTAAGATAGAACCCCATATGACACGATCCACAGTCAACTGACAGTTAAGTGGGATCCTTCTTTATACTGTTGTCAGAAAATCTTGCAGAGGACGAACGATTCACACGTCGCAATGACACTATGCAAGTTATAAAGTATAGAAACAAGTTTACAGCACTGTCTTGCGATGAAAAGAAAGACTTAAATTCACTTAAAAAGGACGAGAACATCATTATTTTGTTCTCCGACAAAGGAGTCTCCACCATCATTCTGAAGAAGATGACTGCCGACCACACAAAATTGCATATCTCATGCATTAAAAGAACGCTAAAAAGCCTTCCAGGAATTAATCACGGGAGTTCTTGCCACGTCCTTAAAACAGGGCGAATTCACAAGGGCCAGGCGAAAACGCTTCTTCCCCTGCGATTGATAGTCTCCCTAATCGGTATGCCGAAGCACTAGACCTCAACGTGGCTACTTCAGCAACTATCTCTACGTACCGAAAATCTGAGAATACTATTGAGGACTTGAAAGAGTTCCTGGACCAATTAAAAGGAATGAGAGCTGCAACCGACGAGTTAATGGTTTCATTCGATGCAGTCTCGTTCTTCACCTTTATCCCTCTAGATTTAGCGAGACGCTGCATCGAAGGACCCCTTCAGGCCTACATTTCAGAGGTGCCTACGGACGTTTTGTTCCAACTTCCATATCTCTTCCTGGAAACTGACTTTGCCTTCTCAAAACAATGCTATCGACAATTAGAAGGTGCTCCTCTAGGTTCATCCATATCCGTCTTTCTGTCAAAAACCATAATGCAGATGTTAGAAGCCATGGCTCTGCCCACAATTAGCCCAAAAACATGGTTGCGCTACGTAGATGACACCTTTGTCATGGTCAGGTTAAATCTGTCAGATCTGCTCCACACGAATCTTAACTTTACGTTTTCAGGAACCTCGTTTACTTTTGAAACGGAGTTTGATGCAGAGCTGTCAATTCTGGATGTCCTTGTACAACGAAAAACTGACGGACCATTTCGCGCATCAGTTTATTGAAAAGAAACGTATTCAGAGGTCATTCTATATTTTGGGACTAACTCTCCCGTCTCTCACAAACGAAGTTCTGTTTACAGCCTGATAAATTAAATCAAGAATCCAAAAGAAATGGACTAATTCTTTAAATTATTTTTTTCCAAAACGGTTGCCGCCCTGGATTTGCGCGCCAGTGCACTAAACATCGGGAGTTCAAAGAGGACGGTATTTCCGACCCTAGGGTCGCCGAGGCACTAAAAGCAATCACCTGGCGAATTCTCCCATAAGTGAAAAAAACAACTGAGCTTGCCAAAAGAGAGCTGAAAAAATGTCAGATACCGGCAGCACGCGAGCCCTCGACTATTTAACGTACAGAGCGTGTGCATCCTAAAACAGGGTTGGCTACCTCGATAGAAAACATGTTGTCTACGAAATCCAGTGTGCCACTTACAATGCCATCTATTAAGGCCAAAGGAGGAAATCAGCCTTTGCTCATATACATGGACGTCGGCTGGCAGCGAGAAAATTCTGTGATTCGCCGGATTGGAATGGGGCACGACAGTTCAATGCAATTACAAATACCTGGGTATGTACTACTTGTTGTTGTTTTTTGACGGGTTCGGATGACCGCGCGTGTTTTGTGCTTTTTATGACGTTCACTTGAGTAACTAAGTGAAACACTAGTTAGTTTCAAGAGGGGGCACAAAAAAGGGAGAATAGGGGTCATGCCAATGGGTGCCTGCTGCAGTTGTGCTTCTGGCGCATGCATTCAAGCAGCAACAGCACTCGTTCGGGGTCCTGTATGGTGCTTTCATCGCGTCTGGCTACTTACTGGACACGAGAGGCTTTGTCCGGTTGTCGGCCAGTCACAGCTATACAAACCGTTCAATTAAATTTAAGGCACTGACACAGACATGCCATAACTCAAGAAGCTCTAAAACGTGTCCCTGTTGTACTCGGAAGCTTACACCGGCAGAACCGGACGTTAACATCTTGTCAGGCTGTCAGCTTTCTGTAGCCTATCCTCCATTAATTATTTACAGAATGCAGTACTCACCCTATTATCGACCGACTTCCTCTTTTACTACCGGGATCTGGCTTGAGGGTAACATTGGTTATTGCCTGCCCATAGCTTTAGCTGCCTGAAAGCCTGCCCGTGTTACTTTATGGGGATCCAAGGAAACCGTTATATATTACCAAAGTAGACGGAGGAGAAAGTGGCACAAGGAAACTGACGTTGAGCGCGGACAGTTTAATCGCGGTAATATGGGACGCTGGTCTTTCGGGGATACAAATACCAAACAAATTTGTTCGGTGGACGATCGAAGATTAAAATTCACACAGCAGTACCTTGCCTCCGTTAGTGCGAAATATACACACCAAGTGGGGAAAAGCACTTTAACTTACCCCCAGAAACCCATTAAAGTAGTTGACGCCCGCCTCTGACCCACAGGGACTTGGCTGTCAACGCTGTCCAGTGAGAGACAAAGGCAATGGACGAATCTCACACCAGTTAGAATGTACCGCGTGAGATTTAATGAACACCAACTTCAACAGACATGAATAAATGCAAGTTTAGGAAATGACCAGTAAATGAGACCCATACAAAAATTTGCGCATAAATACAAATACAACAAAGGGCCACCACAGGTAGTCCTATAGGCAAATACTTGACATGCTCAAAACGTACTATGTTGCGATTACAAGAGGACTGGCGTCCAAGTGCCGATATAGACTTTCAACAGCAACGAGATCAGAGGACAAAATGCACTTCCCAGGGCCGGTTCTAACTTACTGAAACCCTCGAAGGATTGCTCGGTTTTTATTTTATTGACACTTAGGTAAGGTGTTTTAGGCGTTTGCACAAGCACGTGACGGGAGTGTGAGACGATGGTCTGAGCAGTTGCATTATCAACTGAGTAACTTTACCGCCAAAGACAAGGGAGACCGGAAAAGCCATTTCTGGCTTATTAGCCATCGTCAGCCAGTCACGCCCAACCCCGAAGTGTGGAACACCTGGGGCTCGCTGCGCGGCTGCTGATTAGGCTCGAGAGAGAGCTCTAAGCCACAAAGGGACGAGTGAGTTCCGTAGAAACGATCGGTGGGCGTCCCCTCTACCATTGTACCTTCGCGATCGCAACCAACGGGACAGCGGGCCCGTGGTTCAGTGGTTAGGGGCGTTGGACTTCTAACCAACAGGTCGTGAGTTCGAGCCCCAGGTGTCTCACACCTCGGGTTAGGTATGACTGGCTGACGACGGCTACTAAGCCCGAAATGGGCATTCCAGTATCCCTCGTCATTGTCGGTGATGTTATTCTGCCTATAGTACGCGCCGCTGTGCGGCTGCTGGTTGGACTCGAGGGAGAGACTTCGTAATGAACAACAGGACGAATGATTCCGGTAACACGATCTGTGGGTGCCCCTCTACCTTGAACGATACATCGGTTTTGTATGCAGCCAGGATGTCACATGCATAATATGTTGAAGTATTCGTTACTGGTTAGGCTCCCCTTTAGGACGATAGAATCACTCTTTCCATTCATTCAGATAAAACCCGGCACACGAGGAAAACTGTCAATAGCTTAAACGACAGAGTGCACATCAGGTGCGACCTGCTGTTTGTGCTTCAAGCACGTAGTCTTTTGTTATGGTGTCTTAAGATGAACCTTCATTCGTCATTCCAAATAATTAGACGATGTGCGATAACATGCACATGATGTCCTCGTACAGCGAAAAACTGACGGGACATTCCAGACATCAGTATACCGCAAAGAAACTTACGCGGAAGTTATCCTACATTACGAGAGCAACCATCCTATGGCTCACAAACGGAGTGCAGTTGAGACCCTACTTAATCGAGCAAAGACACATTGCTCGGAGAACGAAGGTTACAAAGAAGAACTCAGTTATCTATTCAGCCTATTTTCCCAAAACGGCTACCCTAGAGATTTTGTACGCCGATGCATGAAAGAGCAGGAATCAAAAGAAAGAGAGAAGGAACTAGATTGTTCCGATCAGATGCCAAAATCAAAACACTGGCGAACGCTTCCCTACATTAAAAATGTGTCTGAACTCGTTGAAAGACACCTGAGGAAGCACCAAATACAAGTGGCTCACAAACCGACTACCACACTACACAATCAGCTTGTACACCCTAAGGATAGGGTTGGCTATTTGGATAAGAAAGAAGTAGTCTATAAGATCCCATGTGGCACTTGTAATGCAGTGTATTGTGGTCAAACCGGAAAATCCGCCTCTACACGCCTACATGAACACCAATTGGCAGTGAAGAGGTGGGACCACTTATCCCACGTCGCCATGCATACTCTTGAAACTGGGCACAAATTCGCTTGGAATAAAACACGCATTGTCGGTTCCTGTCCATATAAGAAAGACCGAGAATTCCTAGAGGCCATTCGCTCTGATGATTCATGCATCAATCGACGCATCGATCTTGACGCCATGTGCACAATTCTCAAGGAAAAATGGAAAAGGTAATAGCCAATCAAGACGTGACATCAGCCCACAGCATTAACCCATCCTCAGCCATGACAGAGCAATGTCGATTTTTTCGGTATTGCTTAAATTTTGACTGTTTCTTCACACTTACTACACGTCTGAAGACGAGCTGGGGAACCAGACTCGAAACCTTACGAAATAAAGTTTGTTCCTTTTCCCAAAGGACTCATTCTTCTTCGAATTATGTTTCTTGGGATGCCCATCTTCCAGTACATACGTAAAAATTGAGTCTGTAGTAGCTAAAAGGAACCCCAGAAACCCCAAAATGCGGGTGGCAAGCAGACCGACGACTACAGTAAGCAACCAATTTGTGCACCTCAAGGATAGGGTTAGCTATGTTGGCAGAATATACTCGCCCACAAAGTTCAATGCAGCGCCTGCGATTCAGTCTATTATGATCAAACTAGAAAAACTACATCTAAACGCCTGGATGAATGTCAGTTGGCAGTATGAAAACGAAACCAACTATGCCGAATAGTCACGTACTCCTGCATGCGGGACACACCTTTGCCTGGGAAAAAAATTTGAGTTGCTGGCGCCCGCCCATCTAAGAATGACCAATAATTTCTCGAGGTTACATACGCCGATAATTTAGATATAAAGCCACACATCGAGTTAGATGCCGTGTAAAGTTCTTAAGGCGAAGTAAAAGAGGCCTCAGTCAATCCGAACAGGATGACGGCCTACAATAGCCGCTCACTGGCGGTGATGATGGGCTAGTATTCATTTTTTCGGCGCGTTTAAAAAGTTAACTGTTTTTGAAGATGATAGGTTCACCGGAACGGGTTTTTTACATGCATTGCATGTTTGACGACGACCTGAAGAAACACCACGGAAAATTGATGTAATGAAGTTTGTTATCTTAATAAAGGATTTATTTAACATCATATATATGTATATATATCAGGCGTATTATACCGTACTCCCGACATAAGTACTGACTAAAACTCCAGACACGTATTTCGTCGATATTCTGCCACGGCGTGACACAGCTGCGAGGTGCTCGGCTCACCAGCGGAGGATAGGCATTACGTGGTTATTCCACAGTAGTCGATTGTCTTCGACTCAAAGGTTCGTTGAAATTTCGGTTCTGACCCTAAAAAGTCATGTCCCGGAGATTAACTTCATGTCCTGTAGTGAGTAATTTCTGAAATTATTCACTTGATATAGATATATATATCTTCGGGGCAGTGGTTACCGCCGTCAGTCGTGGTTTTAGGACGGGACGCAGGAGGTCCCTCCAGGATTGCGAAGCTATTTTCGTGTTCTCGTGACCAGCCACATACTGAATAATAAACAGGCAGACAAAACCTTCCATGAGCTTTCTTAGCCACCTTGTCGGAATATCACAAACTGTTATGACCCGGCCTGGTACTTGAAACCACGTGGAGCCTACGCTCACCCGACTCCGGTCTCCGCTACCAAAGCGGCAGAGAACAGGAACACGACCGGCCACAAAAACGTGTATTAGGAACTGCAGGTCAAGTCTAACTGGGAAAGTAACGCGTATTTATAGCATCCCACGGGGGTTCGTCTGCGTTCGACCCAATGCACTTCGGGAAGAACATTCTAGACGAGCTGATCGATAATTCGAATACACGGGTCGATCAGGCTCGAGGAGAGCGACCAATGGAGAGGCGCCACGATTATGCTGACTGCGCGGTAGAGAAAACGCACGTGTCCCCCAGTGATTGGCTGGCCCTTGTTTTTGGGAGTGCAGGCACTCCCAACACCAACACAATGTGCACGGGTGCAGCGTTCCAGCGCAAGCAGTCAGTTTGTAAATTATATATGTAAAAGTTTGACTGTCCTTCATATTCTATCGAGTTGTGAACTTAACCCGAGTGACTTGATTTGAAGCACAAACTCTCGAGAAGTCAGGGACCCAATAAGGAGCGGAGCCCTTCGAAAGTGTCGATTCA
>CACRXP010000082.1:880523-898125 GCA_902702965.1 Spirometra erinaceieuropaei
AAAGTATCCTTCAGAGGTGAAGTGAACTTAATATCAACAACTAGCCCGGTCACGTAAACGTAATTACTCGCGGAATTCGACGAATCGACAGCACAGTTCGACCGTTGTGCCTGACGATGTGCATCGTGTGCTCCACAGCAGGAACGGCGGCTCGTGCGGGATTTTTGTCATAGTGATAGTAGACTTGCACTGCATCTAACTCACTCCCTCCTTCTCCCCCTCGCCTGGACCTGATGTCATTTCAGGAAGACCAAAGACGGGAAGAGGAGGAGCAGGTGGTTGACATCGCGAAAACCCATACTTTGGAGTACCATTACATCCCCTGTCCTACAACATACACTGAGCAGGATTTCACACAAACAAGAAACAAGGGACGCGGCCCGCATCCTAGTCGGCGCGGCTTGAAACTACACCTGGGCCTACCGCAACAGCTCCAACGATGCACTTGTTACGAATGCGCATTCCTGATAAGGTCTGGAGGACCCCGATCCAGCCCCTGTGTTGGTCCAGTGCATCTATCTCGTGGACGGTTTTAGGAGCTCAACGCACACGACAGTTCGACCGTTATGCCTGACGATGCCCACCATCTGTTCCACAGTAAGGTGAAGCAGGCATGGTGGGTAGCGCGTAAATTGGTTTGTAGTGGGAGTGGGCTTGCGTAGCACCTACCGCACTCTCTCCTCCTCCCCCGCCTGGACCCGATGTCAAGACATAGGAAAGAATACCAGAGGTGGGTGAGGGCGCAAGTGACTGGCACTGCGAGGACCCGCACCTAGGAGTACAACCACATCTCCTGGTTCACGACCAACACTCGACCAGGATTTTAATTAACAACATATATGGGGGACGGCTCTGATCTCAGTTGGCGCGACGTGACCCTACAACTGGGCTTGCTACTACACCCAAATTTCGGTATTTGTTATGCGTGCGCGTTCCCGATAAAGCCTGCGAGAGCACAGACCGGTTTCAGTAACATTCCTTCCTCTCTCTCTCTCTTTTTCTCGAGCGAACATCTCCAGAGATTTGCAAACAAATGCTAGCAACAGAGGCGCACGATGGCCGACGGATAAAAAACGCAAACGCCAATTCGTCGGCAGACTAACTTACACGAGGGACGTCCAGGAGCCACGGAACGCATTTTATGGGCACTGAACTTGAGCCGTTATGTTGTGGTGAGGTACCTGACTAATTTACCTTTGACAATTTAGTCCCATTTTCTTTGACCGCATTGCTTGTTTGAATGTGACGAGAAACGACACACCTGCACAACCCGCCTTGCTAGCGTGCTCTGCTGTGGTATTCTGTTGTCAGTTTTCTTAACGTTCAAAAATCTCTATATTATTCACTGCTCCGATTTACTTGCGGCATTTAAGGCTAGGGGCTCGTGAGATATAACCCGTTAGTTCGTGAGAACATTACAATTTACAACATTGGTGACTCCCGACGTTAGCGCAGACTTAAGTTCTTTCCTTCTGTAACATTTAATGACATTTAACGTCCTGTATCTATTTGCTAAATTGTAGTTCATTTACATTTCCCGTTACCCTTTTCACGATATTGTGCTACCTATATTTTGCTTATTATATCTTCCTCAACTCAACAACCTGACGTTCCTGCCGAGTCTGTTCATGCCGTCCATTTAACTTTGCCTGATTTCTGGCAACACGCCCCTGAAGTTTATTTTATCCGCATTGAGTCAGCCTTTTACTCCGCCAACATTACGAAGGAGTTGTCGAAATACCACAAACTTGTGGAGGTTCTCCCTGCCAATATTATCTCACAAGTTCAACCCTTGTTAGTGAAACCCCCTGCAGACGCTCCCTATTCTGCTCTGAAGGCGGAAATCCTTCGTCTCAATGCTGTATCTGACCGACAACGCTACCACCAGTTGATCAAGGAGGAATCACTGGGCGACCGAAAGCCCTCAGAACTTCTCCGACGAATGTGTACTCTCTTAGGAGACATGCAGGTCGACGAGAAACTCGTTAAAGAGATGTTTCTAGAGCGGCTGCCTGCAGATATCCAAACGATTTTGGCATCCGGCTCGCAAGACCTTACACTTTCACATCTTGCTGAAATGGCACTCAACTTAAGCCGTGATGTCAACTGCCGTCGCTTACTCATTCAGCCCGAGGGTCGATTATGATCTGAGGACACTACCGGAAACGTCTATTGTGTTAGCCGTCTAGACCGTCTGGTCAACTGCTGTGGCATGACCGACAAAGAGGGCTAAGAACACGTACGGACGAGCATGACCTGATCGTAAAACGGAAAGGCGTGAGACTATGCACACACCAGAGAATAATCGCGTGTCACATTTTAAAAGTATAAACGTACTCCGACGCGGGGTAAGAGCCGAATATTCTCCCAGATACTCGAAGTTCGACTCGATTAGCCCTAAATTTGGCTTATCAGCACCGGACGCAAACATCGGAGACAAATTGAGCACCATGATGCACTCAAGCACGCATACCCAATGCCAGATGAGACAATCCTTTGCCCAGACTGCTTTTAATTCAACTTTCACCATATATATATATATATATGCTGTTGAAGGCAAATGGGAAGGTCAGCAGACGTTATTTCGTGAATTTTCGACACTGGTTCCCCAGGCCGTCGTCAGACGTGCGACAAATGTGCAAAGCCGTTGAAATTCTAAACATGCATGGGAAAACAATACTGCTTCGACATTCGTGTCAATAAGCCATTGTTGCGAGCTGTTATCCAGTAGCTTGAGATTACTCTACTCGACACCCACGCCAATAGGCAGTCCGTAGTATGCATAAGCTACATAGTTTACCATACTGGCGGCACAGGTTAGCCTGCTGAAGTTGATTGATTTTGATTTAAATATTCACATAAACTTTTGCACTGCGCCTATAAAGCTTCCTTCCGGGTGACTTACTTCAAGGTAATGCATTAATTTTTGAGGAGCATTCGTAGCGGGCCTGACATCATTGTTCAAGACTCCTTTGCCTCAAGGTCATTCACCCTCTTGCAGGGAACCGTTCCGGACGCGCTGACCTGAAGCCACTCGACCGACCTCAGCTCGGACACAATTGCGCCCTCACATCGTCGCGCACGCACTGAGCACCCACTTTCACCACTTAGTCACTACACATTCACTCACCGGATGGGCATATGCGGCGACATGGGTATTAAAGACAACCAAATTCACTGCGAAATCGACACACCAAGCACACCTTACAGATCCGAAAACTCTTCCACCTCAAGCACTGCCAACTTCCCTTCCACCACTAGCGGCAGCATCGCCGCAACCGACTCTGCACCCCCCAACCTTTGCAGCCTGCGTCGTGGGCAGCCATCATGGCAAGTCCGGAGTCATTTTCAAGGCCATGCCGCCTCAAGGTCACGCACGCCTTGCAGCAGGCCGTTTCCAGACGCACTGACCTGAGACCACTCGACCGACTTCAGCCCGGATATACCTGCGTCCACACAGTCGCAGCTGTCCATGCGGTCACTTGGACGCACCCAACCACATGCAACCGCAGACTAAGTCACTGAGACACCAGCCCTCGGCAAATGCAACGACAGTCCGACTGCCAGTTCCGACGACGTTTACTGTGTGCTACACAGCTAGGTGCAGCAGGCACGGTTACCTGCGCGTGAACTAGTTTATAGTGATGATAGACTTGCGCAGCATCTACCACACTCTCTCTTCCCTACTATGGAGCAGTCGTGTAGCTGTGCCACCACAAGGCCGACGGGTCATCCTCAGAGACCGGCAGAATGCACATCCTGGTACAGTTAGAATGAAAGCTCTCGCCTGCAGCTATGTTTGGTGGCCCATAATTGACGCAGATATCAAAAATGTGATTAAGGCATGTCACGTGTGTCGAATAACACAACTAGCCTTCTGTTTTGCATACATAACATTTACTACTCACCACCTGGACTCGATGTCAAGACAGAGTCAAAAAGACTGAAGGCGGACGAGGGCACAGGTGGGCAAATGCAACACACACACACAGCTTGGCCCACGAGCCTACAGGCATGAATGGATGCAGTCAACACTTGCCCCGCCTGCAAGGACGACCCAGAGTTGTGTTATCACCCTCTTGGCCTGAGGACGGTAGCCCTCCACGAGTTTCTACACCTGCACTGCCACCGCATATGCACACCACGCGTCGACCTGGTCGGTCGCTTGCGAGTCCGTCGCACGGAGACTGGCAAACCAAGATACCCGCATCATCACTGTCGCAACTACTCGTTCTAACAAAACATATCCAGCCGCCACACATAGGCCTACTCGGTCACATGCGCCTCCATAGAAACCTCCAGTAAATCACAGCAGGCTAGATCACATCACAACGCACTTCCCCACCAAAGCATGCACTACACACAACCACGGTCAGTAATACACATCACAGAAACAAACCAGGCACCTCTCCTATAAGTGGGAAGTCTGCTCTTCGACTCCTCTTTCCATGCGGCTCCCCTGTTCTACGGGAGATCCGAGATCCGGTCTACTCCCTTGTGTGTGTGTGTGAAATCCTGACCTGTTAGTATCAGGACCAGGTCACGTGTGTAGAGCGCGCAGACGACCTGTTCTCAGCTCTGTCAGACATCTTCCCCTATCTCAATATCAGTTGGTTGACTGAGTGGAAGAGTGGACCGGTGCCTGGGAGTGGGGAGAGGCTGAGGTCAACGGTCTCAGCGCACGGTCTTCAAGGTAAACAAGCTGACGCGCTTGAAGCTCCCACGATGCACTAAAAGCCGTAGCTTTGAAGGTTGCCCACTGACGGAGTATTTCGGACCTCGCAGTCAGCTTAGAGCGTGTTTGTGTGCAATGGCGGACTGGTGGACTGAGAGTCAGGCTGCAATGGCCTCTATGGTACTCCCACCTAGTGGGATCCGAGCCGCCCGTCATGAACCAGGAGGTGCGGCGGTACGCCTAGATCGGGGTTTCCGCCGTGCCAGCAACCTGCGCCCTCCCCCACCCCCAGTCTTCTTGACTCTGTCATGGGCACACACTGTGTACATCGTCGGAATCGACGGTCGTACCGTCAGGTAGACAAACAGCCGTACAGCATGGACGCAGAAGTATTCGATTACCAGTTCAGGATTGCCACACGCGTCTGCGCGAGTATAAAACTGCAATCGAGAAGGAACCAGCCAAATGCTCAGCGATCCTTGGAGGAGTGTTGACAAAAGCCATGCACTGTACCGTGTATTTCGGTGATAGGCGGAGTATCGAGCCACGTGACACCAGCTAAACCTCTGGCGTGATGTTCGTACAAGTCATCTTCCAAAAACTAACTAGACTATGATATCTGCTCCATCACAACGCGGTCACAGAATGTATTTCGTGAACCCCCCTGATAGTGAGAAAAAAGGAAATCCAATATAACAACGAATACCCTCCAGGCTGATATTCCACACAAAACGCCAGGCAACCTCGAGGCACCCTGGAAGTTGAAGACCAGCAAAAGCATCGTCATACTGCCATCAACTAACCTTGGGCACTTCTGGGCGACAGACGTGCCCACATGCCCGTGAAGAACAAGACACAATACTGAGAAGGATTACCGCAGAAGCCTAAGCGGATTTTGAAAGACCCTAGCTACCACGAACTTCAGGCCCAGCCCCGAATGAAAAGAAAGGGCGGGCGCCAGTGGGGAACCAGCGTCGAGGAGTTACGCAATAAAGCCTCTTGTCCCATAGAACCTATCATATATTCCGTACAGGATAACTGGAGAAGGGGTTGGAGGGGGTCGGTGACCTTACAAGGGCACGTCCTGCACTGGGATGAGCGGCGTCCTAAGTGTGCGTGAAGGAATGCGTCAAGGCGTCTTAAACCAGGACACGTCTGACTCGGCCTTGAACCTGATTGGCCAGTTGGGGAGCCGAGTGGGTGAATGTGCCAGACGGCCCTGGTGCACACGTGCAGACAGTCGCGAGAGGCCACGCGCTGCGCCAGGCGCTCGGAGAGGGGCCACTACAAGATCCTGCAAGTATTCGAAACACGAGACCTAAAACACATGCTGATTGGCAAAGGATGTAACCAAAGGACGCAACAATCGCGAGATTCTATGGTCTCCCGATGGTTCACAAACTACGAACTCTCCGACGGCCGATTTTTTCTCTTTGAGGGAGTGCTACGCTTGGCACGACCAAACGTCTCAACGTTATAGTTCAGGGCTACGAAACAACTGTTTATTCAGGTGAACAATTCATACAAAAGTTGCAAGGTGTTCAACCCGCAAACAGCGAAATCATGGTATCTTCCGAAGTGACATAACTTCTCACCTCGATCCTGCATCATTTCGCACTTGAAACCTCATTATCCTTGCCAGAGGATGTGGCGTCTAAGCAGTGAGTGAACTCAGAGCGCTACAACCATCAGGCCAAATCCAGAGTTGTAGGAAAAGAAAGAAGTCACCAGAGTAAGGGCTTTATTGTATATAGAAACCTGAGTTGTCCTCGCAGGCGGCAGTGACCGCTAGAGAAGCCACGGCTAGTATTGACTGCGTCCAGTCATGCCTGAGGGTCAGTGAGATAATGATAGCAGCCGCTTTTGTAGGCTCGTGATCCAAGCTCAAGTGGTTTCCAGTCGGTGTGCGTTGTGTTTGCCGAGGTGTGGTGTCTCAGTGGCTTAGGTTGTGGTTGCACAGGGGGGGGGCGGTGAGTTCAAGTGGCGTATAGGCAGCTGCGACTCCGTGGACGCATGTGCGTCCGAGTTGAAATCAGTCGAATGGGTACAGGTCAGCACTTCTGAGACCGCTCACCGGGAAGGTGAATGACCTTGAGGTAACGAGGCCCCGAACAAGGACGTCAGACATGCCCATGATGGCTGTCGGCAACAAGGACAACTATAACGAGGCGAACAAGAACTCAAGATAGGGCACTTCGTGGATCTCCAGAAGCATTGTTTTAAAACCTCCTCAACCTTCAGTAGAGCTGTGGGCGAACAAGCCAAAGGTTCACCAATGGAGTCGTCGTCGTCTTCCAGCTTGATGGCTGAAGCAGCACTGCAGTGCCTGGAGGTACTGGCCTTTGTAAACGATCGACCACGATTGCGGGTATGCTCCATTTGTCGCAGCGGCTTAAGCCACAGTGAGACCCCAGCCACTACTACTATCAGGCCCAATTCTGAATAGGAAGAGAAGAAATGGGACGTCAGTTGGGAAGATGTTCTATTCTATAGAGAATTATTAGAAAAGTCAAATTGGCGAACACGTGTTTTCAGTAACTCTTCATCAGGCCAAAACGGTTACAATGAAGTTTAAGTTATGCGAATTACATGACTTATAAATGATTCGGGGGCAATTAACATCGATCGTTCCCACGCCACTCGCATGACGAGGCGTGCTATGGCGTGGTCGGCGTGTCGTGGTCATTGGGTTCAGGGGGCGAGGAAGAGGGGGGGGGGGCAAAGACTGTGAGTACGTCGGGTACCTTGTGCACACACCCTGGCATCAGGAGGTTGGGGCGACGTTGGGTTCGGCGTCGTCCACGGAAGACAGAGCGCCTGTGTCAGAGTCTTCTGACAGCATAGCACTGGATTGGCTAGCCGTATAGCCACTGCCTCAGCTGTAGCTAGCACCCGTTGGCGTAGGCCTTTGGCGAAGCCTGCTGGTGTCCGGTAGACAATCTGAAAGGCTTCTTTGGCATCGACTCGGTGATTCGTATCGAAAAGATGTGCGAGAATAGAACTCGAGATCGATTTCTTCTCACCTTTGCCTAACTAGGCTGGTATGTGTTCACGTACTCTCTTTTCCAAGCGCCTCGTTGTACGGCCAATGTATCCCGCTCCACAGGGGCAAGTGAATGAATAAATACACATCGCTGTGGCCTGCAACGGGAGTCGGTCTTTACCTCCCAAGCGTAGGAGGGGAGAGTTAGTGAAACACACACGTAAGTTCGCCGCGGGGAAAGCGCTAGTGATCGCTGTCTTCAGACGTCTTTTTACTAGTTCACTTGCTGCGTCCCCTTGAAAAGGCAATCTTATAAATAAGTCCTTCTTTTCTGCAGTTGCCATGGTAGGCTTTGCAGTGCGTTCCCCTATATTTCGAAGGATAAATCTTTCTGGATATCCGTTTTCGTGGAGTGTATCCCGCAGCTGCTGGAGTTCTGCCTCCACAGTCTCAGGAGAGCAGATACGTCGCACTCTAGCTGCCAATCCCTGGACCAGGTTGCGTTTAATATTAAGGGGAACAAAACTGTGAAAGTTAATGTATTGTCCCGTCCAGGTTTTCTTTCGGAATACTCTACGTTGGATAGACCCATCCTCTTGGCGGGTGGCAGTCAATGGGGCAGTTGTCCAGCGCCTTCAGTGAGGTCATGTCTGAGTCAGTTTCGAAGTTGATTGGCCAGTTTGGACAACTGGCGTTAGCCGAGAACCAGACTGAAAGTGGTGCGCACATACAAGTAGTCGCGAGAGGCTTCGCGTTGCAACAGTCGCCCGGAGTTGGGCTACCATACGTTGATGGCACATTTGTAATCAGCATCAGTCGCGAGAGGGTGGAGTAATTTACGCAACATCTGAACTTGGTCTTGTCTGACACCCACTTCACGATGGAGGAAGAAAGGATTATGGGAGACTTTTGGAAAAGTAGGTGGAGTTGTCGTGTTGTTATTGAATTGGGTCTGAAGATGTCCGACGAGGTAGCTCCACGCAGAATGTCCGTTGACCTTGTGGATATGACGGAAGGTGTTCGGTGTTGTGGTTTTGTGTCAGAGACGCTTGGAGCTTGCGAGCCGCTCTTTAGATTTCGTCTGCGACCACTCGGTTGACTTTGCAGATTGCGGTTTCAGGCTTCACTGTTCTTCTTCCGACCGATCAATCCAGGAGGTCTTTCAAGGTCTCCGGACTGATTTGCAGATCCTTGTGAGGGAGTCCACAGGGTGTCCATATATCTTCCTTTTGGTCCTTCTTCTCGGCAAGCATCCCTAACGACAACGCCATACCAGAATCGCCTGAGCAGGCGCTGATCAGTCATTCTCACGACATGGTCGATCCATCCTTGTTGGATTTGCCCCAGCATGGTGTGGATTCCGAATATTCTGGTTCGCTGGAGGGCTGCCGTGTCCGGGATCCTGCTCTGCAAACTCAGTTTCAGAATTCTCCAGGGGCAGTTGAGGAGGAAGTCGTCGAGTTTCCTAGATTAACTGGCTTAGGTGGCCCCTGTCTCTGCACCGTACCGGAGCGTTATCAAGACTTACATCCGTAGGTTTCTGTTGGGATGGGGACCACGGCGATTCCGAACTGAGTCCCCTAGTCGTCTGAATGTCGGGCTGGCTTTAGAGATCCGGTGAGCCACCTTATGCTAGATCCTTACATTCCGTGAGATTTTGCCGTCTAGGTATGCGGATTTACAGACAGTGATGAGTTGAGATTCACAGACGGGGTTCTCTGTAGTCTGTGCTCGACGCCGATCGGTGCCTGCTCACGGCCTTCTCCGTGATGATGGCCAATCCGGAGTTGGCGCAGCCGGATCCGAAGTGGTTCATGCTCGTTTGCGTACTTTTTTTCCGTCATAATGTTGAGTGCACAGCGATTCATGGACAGTAGGCCGTGAATGCTGGTTTGGAATACTCCTGAGCGTATTTTCATGCGCTGAACGTTGAGCGGATGTTCGTTGAGCCTGTAGACGACGTTAATTCCCTGCTGTTCCGCACAGTAGGCGTCCACCAGCCTAGCCTGAACGTAAGACTGAAGAGATTGGGAGCAAGTAAACATCCCCGGTTCTCCCTATTGGTCACTGCAAGTGCTTCGTAGACTGCCCCATTGTGTATGACGCGAGGCATTACCTTGTCTTGGAGTTGTCCTACCAATGGAAGTAAAGTGCTCCGGACATCCAAATTTCAGCATGATCCGAAAGATCCCGTCGGAAATGAACGGTGTCGAAGACCTTCGTCAGGTTTACGAAGATAGCTTAAGGGTGACTTTGTTGCGAAAAGCCATCATGGCCATGTCGGTTGTCATTGTTCAAGACCCTGTTGCCTCAGGGCGATCGGACAGTCACGCGGTCGCACATACGTCCATAGAGTCGCGGCTTCCCGTGCACCACTAGAATACACCATCCCCTTCCCCCTGCGAACACAACATAAGCTACAAGATACACTATCCCCTGGCCAGTGCAACACACACACACACACACACACCAATTGGACACAGTTTCAGATTGCGCCAAAAACCTACAGAAGCAGCTGTCACCACTATCTCACTAGCTCTTTGGCATGACTGGACGCAGTCAACACTAGCCCCGGTATCGCTAGCGACCTTAGAGGACAATTCAGGGTTTTCTGCACAATAAAGCCCGTCATCATTCGCCTTTCAAATCGGGACTTGGCCTTATGATTGTAGCGCTCTGAATACACTCCCTTGGCCTAGCCGCTACAAGTCCTCATTTCCTCACATTTTTCTTACAGCCGCTGACTGCGAAGATTATGTCTTTGGCTCCGCATTTCTGTCGGAATCCACATTGACTTGCTGGTAGGAGTCCTTGTTACGGGTGATTGGTGAGACCACTGAGATGGATGCCGACGACGGTCACCCGAGCAGTATTGAACACGGAGTTGGAAGTTCTCCCTGAGTTTGCAAATTTACAAGATGGCGGCATCCTTAATGCCCTAGGTGACTTATCCTTGTTGCCACAGCTCTCGGAAATGTTATGTAATTTTGTCCATCAGTTAAGGGTCGACATGTTTGTGGACTTCGGAGGGGATTGTGTCAGCTCGCCGTGCTTTCCTACTGAAGAACCGTTGCTCTGTTTAATTGTGTCTGGGATCGGAGGCAGAATTTTTGCTGATTAGTCGTTTCCACGTCGAGGAGCCTGTTTGATGACATCGCCAGTCATTGTGGCTGGCCAGTTGAGGACTGTTTTAAATTTCCTAGTCCAACGCTTCAGAATCCGCAATTTCTCCTTAAGGAGTGTTGTTCCATCAGATCTAAGCAGAGGCGCGGTCCCTTTGATGCGGGAGCCATACAACGCCTTGACTATGGCGAAGGAATTCTTTATTACATTGAAGTCCTCACATCCCTGTACTTCCCCAGTTTTGAGACCCATCAAAGCGTTCTGCATCTTCTGAAGTCGTCGTTGCACCATGCGTGAGTAGCAGAAGACTGCCTTGTTTGCGTCAATCCCGCGACTGGTGTAGTCTTTGTACAGCTTGTTATTTTCGCAGAGGAGATTCCCTCGCCATTGTCGTCGAACAGATCATGATGTAGTCGGCATGCGCGACCACGGGTCGTTATCGCCAGCAGCAAACTGGCGACCGGACAGAGTGGGATCGAGTAAAATTCTAACCACAACAAGTAGAGTCACATGCTTTCTTAACACACATACAGTTATTACCGACAAAGACAAGGGATACTGGAACGGCCGTTTCTGGCTTACCAGCCATCGTCAGCCAGTCATACCAAACCCCGGAGTGTGGAACACCTGGGGCTTGAATAGGCGACCTGTTAGTTAAAAGGCCAATGACTCAAACCACTGAGCCACTGTGTGCCGCTGTGCGGCTGCTGGTTGGGCTCGAGAGAGAGAGAGAGCCCATAAGGCACAACGGAACGAGTGAGTTCCGTAAGAACGATCGGTGAGCGTCCCCCCTCCACCATTGTATATTTATATAATCAGCACAATATAAGGTGCAAACGAACGGTAGTGTCATTTTTTATGCCAATCTGATTTTGATTACCCATCACACGTGGTAACCTTGCAATACACTTCGAATCTGTTAGCCTACGATACAGCGCATGCCCTCCAACGTGCGTTTGCATTTCCAGTTTATTTCACCATAATATACATTTTGAATTTAGCAAAAATGGTTTATGCTGCTGCTGTTTCTGCCTGTGCGTCTTCCATCTCCTCCTTGTCGGAGTTCACACACTGCAGTACTTTGCACCTCCGTCCACCTGACTAACGCCCTCGCAAGTGCTGCCTCCTCGCCCATCGTTGCTATGGCCGTCTGGCGTCCGCTCGCGTGGGCGTATACGCACGCACGCGCGCGCCCGCGTTCCTTATCGATCGGTCAAATCTTCTGTTCTAGCCGCTGGCACGTGGCTGCGGCGAGCTGGTCGGTCAGGCGTCAGCGCGTTCGCGCTTAATGGGCGAGCAGGGTTGGCAGGCTGAAGGCAGGGAGTTTAGCGCAGGCGAGCGGAATTGCAAATTAGAGGCTAGATAAAGGGCAACACTCTAGGGGGCTGTTTACCGATCCGCGGGACGTACTTTTCAGGAAAGAGAGAATTGTAATTTACGTTTGGCGCAAGTTTCCCCGCGATATAGTGAGCATAAACACCAGAAGGTTGTAAGGCCAAAAAAGTGCACGCAAGACAGAAACTATGCCGAAAAAGGGACAAAAACTCTAACATTATTAAAACACATCGACGTTCGCTGCCCAGTGCTCGAGAAATCTGGGAATTGACAGGTGGGCGATCACAGATCAGGTTACGGAACGTGCTTCTTCCATTCTGCCTTGGGGCTCATACTAGAACCCTCGCAGCAGTCGCACAGCGGCTAGTAGTAGTAGAAGTAGATGACATGTTACCGACAGTGACAAAGGAGACCGGAATGGCCATTTCTGGCTTATTAGCCGTCATCAGCCAGTCATACCCAACCCCAAGTGTGGATCACTTGAGGTCCGAATCCGGGATCTTTGGTCAAGTGATCCACACTTGGGGTTCAGCATGACTGGCTGATGACGGCTAATAATCCAGAAATGGCCATTCCGGTCTCCCTTGTCTTTGTCGGTATCATGTCATTTAATCGGCGACTTATTAACGTGTAAGACATTCTCATTCATGTTCAAGCTTCCTTAGTGGCAAGCCCGCATCATAGGAATAACGAGTCCTACGAAGCTACGCACGCTATGGCTGACTTGACAGCCAGCATAGGTACACATCTATTACTCGATTTTTGCATTCAGAAAAGCTTCCTCAAATTTTGGGTTCTGAATCCACTGATCGACTCTACCGTAGCGATGGCGTTTGTGGTCTCTGAACACTATGGCCGGTCTCACCAGCTGTCCCTCAACGCCTCTACGTTGACTATCCCCAACTTCATGAAAGGAATTGACGTCCGATAATCTCCGATACCGTGCAACCCCCTCCCTCCCTTCTTGACGGTCGAAAATCTACCGCCAGCAGTTTTTTTTCTCCTGAACCCTCCAAAACCGTAAAAACCACCATCAACTATATTTTTATTCTTCAGGAGTTTTTTTTTCACTGCTGGTCGGATTTGTGTTTAATCGCTTCCCTTGACAGTGCCTGTAAACTGGCATTTAATAAATTAAATTAAATTAAATCTCGGTATTTAGGGGGGAGGGTGTTAGGTCTCCCAGGGATCGGTATCTGCAAGGACAACGGCCAGCTTGAGATAAGGACCGGTACAGTAAACGTCCTCCTCAAGTCGCTCCCCAAGTCGGAAAAAGCCAACATGTAGACAGTCGTCTTCATGCTGCCGACACTTGTTGAATTACGGTCTCGTCAGGAGACGCAGTCAGCGTGATATACTAGTGAGAAAAGCGATGTGTAATATGGAATTACGAACAGACTACTGTCTTGTCGTCCCGAAGAGGTCGAAAGGTCTAAAAGCGTGTGCTATGCCAGCATCAGCACACCATGGCCCTCGCAGCCCGGCAGTGCCCTGACACCTGGTTCCCTGCCGGTAGGTGCGCTTGCGCTCCCGCCGGGTATACACAGGTCGTGGACATGGCTGCCTAGTCATTATCCTCGTCCTTCTGACCCCTGTTGTTGTTGTTGCTACTGTTTTTGGTCAGAACCCTGGTTGTGTGGACCAGGGGGTGTAGAATGGAACACCAGGGTGCGGCCTCGATCGTGCCATCCACCTGAGTCCTCTCCGGCTCCGGTCTTCTTGACTCTGTCTTGACACCGGGTCCGGGTGGGGAGTGGGGAAGAGAGATTGTGGTAGATGCTGTGCACGTGTACTATCACTGTAAACTAGATTTTATGCACAAGCCACCGTCCCTGCTCTCACCTTCGTCGGCAACGACGGTCAAACTGTCGTGAAGCATTCCCAGTCGATCTCTTTTGACAATGGCAAACGTGTCATCGACATGGGCAACGGTATAGAGAAGGACCCCACTTAACTGTCAGTAGACTGTGCATCGTGCCATACGTGATATCGAGGATCTTCCTGTGGAGCAGCGGACTTGCGCAACATCCAGAAAATGATGACAAAACTCTTCCTATTATCATTTAGCTGTCATTGGTGGAGAAATCGGCGATGATCGGGGACCCCCGGTCGAGGAGGCGGCAAAAACACGCGTATGCACCTGTATTCGGTAAGATTGGTTTTGATTTTTAACACTTTTTTCGCTGGCCTGGCTGAAAAACCTTTTCCTTGGCAACAATGTTGGCATTTCTGTTTCGAAATACGTACACCGCTGACGCTACCTCCCAAGAGCCGGATTGGTTGCTATAAATGGGAGACCCGATAAAAACAGTCTGGCTTCTGTTGGGGTAGATTAGTGGGCAACGGTATAGAGAAGGAACCCACTTAACTGTCAGTGGACTGTGGATCTTGCCATACGCGATTTATGTTAAAGCGAGTTTTATGTGTGGGGCAGCACACTAGCCAGTAAGCTGACAAAATGAAAGAAAACATCGAAATCGCCCGGATTTATGCCGAAAGTCTTACCCCACGTTATTGTACGACAACCAAAATGAGTGTAGTAATTAAACAACAAACAAAAATCCACAAATCCTGATACAGTAAGCTGGCTGCTCAAGCAGGATTTCCTACGAAGTCAATTTAAAATCGGCCGGATTACCACCGGGCTCGCATAATTCCTAGGCGATTTGGCAGAGTTTACATAATTTATTCTGACCCAGCAGTGAAATCTCAAACCCTCACTCTGCTGTCCTGGGTTCGAATCCCACTGAGGTCGCCGATGTTTTCACAGTTGGGTCAAAATAAACTTTTTAGGTTTTACTCCATTTGCCTCTCACCCGTCTGAAATCACCTTGTTTTATTATGTCCTTCATGCAGACTATCTTGCCCGATGCTTGGTCCTCTCTTAGAGTCACCGCCTCACACACAGATAGAGAGAGAGAAGCTTTATAACTGGGAGTGTCATTCCAAAATTTTCAGCAAGAGAAGCCTCCATTCACAGTGAATAAAATGAGCACGCATAACAGTTAATAGCAGAAGATCACGATCGATAACTGCCGAAAACTGCTACTTTTGACATCATGGAGAATCGCCGGTGACTGAATTGCTAGACTTGACCTCCTTCAAATCGGCGCTGGCGTATTGTGCAGATGACCTCATTACTGTAATTCTCATACATAAAACGGGATGACATCAGGATAAAAGAAGAAAAATAGGACACCGGATGTACATATGCGAAAATTCCCATGTAATGGAGAGCAGAAAAAAGTGGGGGCCCCATTTCAAAAACCCGCCTAAAAGTCCAATAATTTTAATACTTAATCTGCCTCTCCGGCCGCTTGTTCACCGGTTGTTTGGAAGCCTGCTGAAGGAAGCTCCACCAATTCCTCGACCCATCTACAATAAGCATATCTTAGCCACTGTTGTCAAGTTAATTCATTCTGCTGACGGAGACCAAAGCACGCAATCGGGGGAGGAGTGTGTTGAATAAGGGAATGATGTGCAATCCGTCCGGCTCCACTCGCTTGGACTTCGTTGGCAGCTTCCAGTCCATTCTAACTTCGGAAAATCGGCAACGGTATAGAGAAGGACCCCACTTAACTGCCAGTAGACTGTGGATCGTGTCATACGTGATTTATGGTAAAGGGAGTTTTATGGGTGGGGCAGCACACTAGACAGTAAGTTGACAAAATGAAAGAAAACACCGAAATCGCCTGGATTTATGCCGAAAGTCTTATTCCACGTTATTGTACGACTACGAAAATGAGTGTAGTAATTAAACAACAAACAAAAAGTAAATTTCCCATAATAACGGTTTTTGTGTTAAGGCATGATTTTCTATGCCCGTAAATGTCCGATTATTTTTCATGGAAAACATGCATAAAATATTTATTCTTTTGCTCATTCGGTAGAAGGTTACGTCTTCTTATAATTTTATACTCGAAGGAAGAGAATAATTCGGTTTTAAAAAAGTTTTAAATTCTCGAATAATTTTGAACCCGCTCTACCGTCACACTTGGGTTCAGGGTTTCCACACTACAAACCGTATATTGTCCACGTACGGGAAACCACATATTTCTCTACGGTAATTAAGGGGACCATAAAGGGTTCATAAGATTTAGCAGTGAATTTTATCCATATTGTTAACTTTACATGCCCCATTGGTAAATTCAGAGACATGACGTTTTATGAACAGCCATTTCACGGTATTTAAAAGTCTCATAGTTAAAAACTTTTTTAAAACCGAATTATGTCTCTCTTTTGAGTATAACATTAAAAGAAGACGTAGGTATCTACCGAATGAGCTAAAGAATGAATATTTTTATGCATGTTTTCCATGAAATATAATTGAACTTTTAGAGGCATCGAAAATCAATGAGAAAAATGCACGCTACTTAAGTAGTCATTTTTTTGCAGAGCGTAGTTTTTGCATGCAGCCGGTAGGAAGTTCGTTCGAAAGCCGACATCCGGAGGTAACTGAAATATTATTGAATTATATTGCAGACTGACTAGTTTTACAACCCTACTTAATTAATCTTTTCGAAACGAAAACGCATTTCGGATTTTCGGTTGCCATTTCATGAGTTAGCTCACCTACTGTAGGTATGCTTTAGTCCAGCGAATTCATCCTATGCAGGAGGCGAACACGCTCACATACGATGAGTGTTCTTCGATGTGGCAGGCAGACTGAATGCAAAAATCCAGTCCGAAACAGTAATCTCTCAATGCCATCGGTTAGTCCCCCTTTCAATATTATCGTGCAAACTGGCGCAGATGTGATTGCCAACTTCACCAACATTCCTCGGACCACAATTCTGGGACGATATGCTGTAGATGACCACTGTTGATTCTTCCGTTGTCGGTAGTGGGTCTTTGCGTCTCATTATCTGCTGTCTGGCAGTGGCTCCCAGTTAATGGGCCATCCGAATCCCATGATTTTCGCTGCCGCCTGCGATAAGCTTTTCGCGCAGGGGATCACTAGCTAAAACTTCGGTTCCTCAACGTTAGATCGCTGATGGGTAGGTTTTTTAGGCACTCATATATGGAGGACCGTGGATAAGCGATGACATCTCATCTAATCTTTTCTCCCATCACAGTCACGACCGCATATGTGGCCAATAGGATGGCTACTTTTGAATAGGATGATGCGTACAGTATTTGTTGCCTTGCGGCATATCGTAGTTCTTATCTTCCCGTCTGCCGTCTTTTTAACATGATCTCGCTAAAACCTCGCGGTGAGGCCGGAGATCCTACCTACCTCCTGCACCGCCTCAGGCAATTTATGCACGCTACCTCCCCGGTTCCTTCTAGGCTACCGGTATGAGGGGTTTATCTCCAGCAAGTCTTGGCGACATTCTCTCATGCCTGTCGTAAATGGTAATGTTCTCACGAACTAACGAGTTATATCTCACGAGCCCCTAGCCTTAAATGCAGCAAGTAAATCGGAGCAGTGAATAATATAGAGGTTTTTGAACGTTAAGAAAACTGACAACAGAATACCACAGCAG
>CACRXP010000082.1:915534-927566 GCA_902702965.1 Spirometra erinaceieuropaei
TGCCCAGGTATCAGTCCCCATACGTACAGTGAGTGACCTATCGCATGAAATGTTGGCTGAAATTCTGAAATGCGTTTTCGACTAGGAAGGATTACTTGGTCGCGGTTGTAATACTGACTATCTTGCGGCATACTCTTATAACATTTCGGACTCGGCAGGATGTCGGCTTTTAAATGCAATTCTTTTCAATATCCTGTAGAAAGCGTACTCGGTAAAAATGACTACTTATGTAGCATGAATTTTCCCATTGATTTTCGATGGCCTTGCAAATTCAAAGATATTATATAGAACCCATAAATAAAAATATGCTTTCTTTTGGTCAATCAATAGAGAATCACGTCTTCTTTATATTTTATACTAAAGCAAGGAGTATAATTAGGTTTTAAAAAGTTTTCCAATTGCCGAATAATTTGGAGCCTGATCATTCGTTGCATTAGCGCTTAGTAATTTTAGTCTACAAGGTGCATGCGTTCCGCGTAAAGAAAATCACATATTTTTCTATGCCATTAAAGAGATATCATACAGATATCATAAAATTTTGCAATGGATGCGGACCATGTTGTTCAGTTCATGAGAAGCAGTGGTAAACGTCCAGGTACGATGCTATGTGAATTGACATTTCGCGGTCTTAAAAAGTCTCATAATTAGAAACTTCATGAGATGGGTCACTCACTGTACCTCGAGCCCTGCTCACCCCCCCCCCCTTTATTATCCTAATCCACCGAGTTTAGTTTATACAGACACATGAAAATAAACCTATTTAAAAGCCGACACCTGGTGTGACTAAATATGCTGTGCGATAACCCCACTTAAGTGATTTTTTTCAAATCAAAACACATTTCAGAATTTCGCAATACCCCACCAGGGCCCCGAGCACATTCTATACAAGCATGTACCACCTCGATCATCCCACCGGCGGCTAATTTTGTTGTCTCTCCACCGTAAATAGGCGTTTCGGCAGAGTTTTGAATAACTCATTTTGACCCAACTTGGATAAACTCGGTAACCTCGGTTGGATTCGAACCCACGACAGCAAGGCGGGGGCTTGAGTACAGCCAATCTTCCAGTCGCCTGAGTCACGAGGCCCCACCGGCAGTCCTGAGTGTAATTACATTTGGATCATGTTAACCACCCAGACTACTGCAAATTGCGGAAGCAACCAATTCCGATACAACAAGCTGACCGCACAAGCAGGATTTCCTAAGTAGTCAATTTAGAATCCACCAGATGACTACTATTCTCAGTTAATTAATAGGCGTTTTGGCAGATTTTGAAATAATTTATTTTGACCCAATAGTGAAGCCTCAAACTCTCTCTCGCTCTGCTGTCGTGGGTTCGAATCTCACCGAGGTCGCCGAGTCAAAATAAACTTCCCAAGTTTCACTGCATTTACCGCTCACCCATCTTAATTCACCCTGTTGTATTATGTCCGTCATGTAGTCTACACTGCCTGATGTTTTGTCTTATCTTAGAATCACCGCCCCACACACACAGAAAGAGAGGGGCTTTATTCTGGAAGTGTCATTCCAAAATTTTCAGCAGGAAAAGCTTCCATTCACAGTGGATAAAATGGATACGTATAAAAGAGAGCACCAGAAGATCACGAGCGTTAACTGCAGAAAACTGCAACTGTCGACATCATGGAAAATCGCCGGTGACTGGGTTGCCAACTTCGCGTCAGAATTAACTTGCTTAAAAACGGTGCTATCGTAGTGTGCGGATGACTTCACGACTGTAGTTTAGATAAACAAAGAGGGGTGAACTCTGCGTGTGAATGAAGAACAGAAAAAAGGTACAACTCATTTTCGAAAACTGCCTAAAAGTCCAATAATTTTAATTCTAAACCTACCCCTCCGGCTGCTTGTTCACTGATTCTTTAGAAGCCTGCTGACGAAACCTTCTCGGCTTTCTCAGACCATCTACAATTTGCATATCTTAACCACTGTTGTCAAGTTAATTCATTTCGCTCACGAAAACCCAGACACGCGATCGGGGCGAATGTGCTAAATGAGGGAATTATGTGTAATCCGTCCGGGTCGACTTACTTGGACGTTCTTTCCAACTTCCACTCAATCCCAACTTCCGAAAATCGGCAGCGATCGGGTTTATACCTTTGGACTGTATCACACACTGAATGATGGTTTACGGGTGTGTTTACGCGTGGGGCAACACACAGGACAGAGAGCAGGAAGACACAGAAAATAGATAAATTTCAGCCGAAAATCCTATCGTGCACCACTAGTGGTGCACCACTTGGGGTTGGAGTTGCGCACAGACCGGAGGCCACCATGAGGCGTCAAGTGATGAGACCAAAAGACCCACTGCCACGGCAAGAAACATCTGGAGTCGTTTACCGGATCTGGTGCAGTTGCGGACAAAGCAACTATGTCGGAGAAACTGGAAGACTGCTCCGGACGCGAATTGCCGAACACGTGGCAGCTGTACGGAGAAATGACGCCAACTCTCAGGTCGCGGCCCATTCGACGAGACCCGGCCAAACATTCAAGTTCGATGAGGCCGAAATTCTCGCGAGAGGGGATAATCGCGTGAGCCGCGAGTTGCTTGAGTCATGGTTCACGGGACCTCAGTCTATCAACAAGTGCAACGACATCCCCACTCCATATTCTGTCCTGAGGCATAGACTGGCCAAAGCAATTGACCACCCGAGGAGCGCGCAAGCACGTGAGCCAGATGGCCGAGCGATCATCACGCCAGCATCCAACACGGGTGATGAGATGTCAGCAATTAACAACTTGCATGCCGACCATCAAGCAATTAGCGCACCTGCGGGCAACAATCCTTGATGAAGGGAGCACGGTTAATTGCTGTAGGTATGCGGTAGCATGGCGACCGCATCCTATAAATACTGCGACTTCCTGTACACTAGCCACCCTTTTCTGCAACTGTCTCTGATGATGGATTCAAGAGAGAATCCGAAACGTCAGGTGAATAAAGCCATTGTTCCAGCGATCGCTTCTTCTTCTTCTGATCAATCCTATCGTGTGCTGTCATTTGGCAAAGAAATTGGGCGCGATATTTAAAAAATAAATCAAGGCGGCGAGGTTTGGTTCTGCAGCCCCACCTGAGTGATGCCACATGGTTAGCTTTCTAAAAAATGTTAGTAGATGCGATTACAAATGCATCTGCCCTACCAGTTTAATCCAGCGAGAGGCCGCGTCACGGAGGAAGGAGTGCTTGTACGTCAGCCTCGGTTACTTTAGGCATCAGTTCCCATACGCTTCCCTGCACGTACGTCGAGCCCTGCTCGCCCCCTCTTTAGTATCCTAATCCAGCGCGTGACCGGATAGACTAGCTAATAAAATTGTTCGGACGGTGTGGAACTCCGTCGGTTCTACTACAGTGTCCGGGAATTGCAGATTACCACGCGGTTCCCTCCGTGGCTTTCTAGTTGTAGTTGCACCCTCCTTATCCTCTCAATCCAGCGAAATCCTCGCAAGGGGTGACAACCGCGTGAGCCGCCTGCTGCTCGAGTCATAGTTCTCAGGCCCGCAATCCATCAACAAACACAATGACCTCCTGGTACCCTATTCCGTATTGCGATTTTCCCTGGGCAGGAGAATCAGCCACGTGGGGAGGGCGCGGGCGAGCAATTATCACGGTGCCAGTGAGCCAGTTTGCCGAGCAATCGTCACACCAGCATCCAGCACGGATGACGAAATCGCGGCAATTAACAACTCGGACTCGGACCGCCAAGCCAACGCCGCATCAATTACGACCCCAGCGGCGATTGCGAGAACTGTTAATTGCAGTGCGCATACGGTCCCACAGCAGCCACGTGCTATAAATACTGCACTCCTGGTGACACCATCGCCTTCATCTGCGAATGTCTCTGATGATGGATTCGAGTGAGAATCTGAAACGTCAGGCAAATAAACTTCTTGTTCCAGTGATCGCATCTTCATCTTCTAGACTTCTTCATGAAATTATTCGGACGGTGTGGAAATCCGTCGGTTCCACTACAGTGGCCATGGATTGCGAATTATCACGCGGTACCCTCAGTGGAGTTCCAGCTGTGATTGCGCCCTCCTTATCCTCTCAATCCAGCGAGTGACTGTGTCGGGGGGAGGAAGTGCGTACACGCCACCTTCACTCGCTTCCCTGCGCGTGCTTCAAGCTCTTTCCCTTCCTATAATCCAGCAAGCGGCTAAGTTAGGTATGTTAACCAATACCGTTTTTGGTAAGCTAACCATACGGTATCAATCACGGGAGGCTGCAGAACCAAACCTCGCCCGAGAAGCAATTTTCGAAAAATTACGAACTTTGAGTAAAGCACCGCCGGTAGGCTTACATTTTGTCAGAAAGGGAAGCCAATTTCAAACAGTAGAACCAGTAAATAATAAGTAGTGTTTACAGTCACAGTGAATTTTCGGGTAAAATTATGTAATTGCCATCTACTTGTGGATCCTCCATCCTATCATTGCCCAAAAACCTTGTAGAGGGCGAACAGTTCACAGTTCATAATAGCACTGTGCAAGCCCTGGAGAACAGAATCAGGTTTTCAGCATTGTCTTGCGATGAAAAGAAAGCCTTTAATTCACTTAGAAAGGGACGAAAACATCGCCGACAAAGGAGGCTCCACCGCCATTCTGAAGGAGACTGGGACTGCCGACCACACAACATTACAGATCTCATACATTAATAGAACGTTGAATCGCCTTTCAGGGACTAATCCAAGGAGTTCTTGCCAGTTCTGTCTGGCCTTGCCTTGCTGTGGAGTTCTTGCGGGCACCAGTCTAGCTAGTATAGTTATTTAGAGTCCCGCTGCCTCAAGGCCATTCACCCCTTACAGCGATCCGTTTAAGATGCGCTGATCTGAAGCAACATGACCGAATTCAACTCGGATGCACCTACATACGTCCACACAGTCACAATTGCCCATGCGGTCACTTGAACGCACCCTCCCTCCGCAACCACAACCTAAGCCACTGGGGCACCACCCCTCGACAAAAGTAGCACACACTGACTGGACACCACTTGAGCTTGACCCACGAGCCTACAAAAGCGGCGGCCACCACTATCTCAAGGACTCTCAGGCCTGACTGGACACAGTCAACACCAGCCCTGGCTTCGCCAGTGGTCACTGTCGCCTGAGTGGCCATGTGCTGCGAATCCCCATGCGGCTCCCTCTGTGGCCATCCAGTTGTGATTGCGCCCTCCTTATCCTCTCAATCCAGTGGGTGGTTGCGTCGGAGGAGAGTATGCACAGCACCTTCACTTGCTTCCCTGCACGTGCTTCGAACTCTGCTTGGGTTCTCTTACCCCTCCTAATTCGCCGAGTGGCTAAGTTAGGTACATCAACTAATCTTATTTAAGTAAGCTAACCATGTGGTATCACTGAGGCGGGGATGCAGGACCAAACCTCGCTGTGACATAACTGCAAAAATTTGGGTATCAACAAAAATATGGCAAAGGACTGCCACAGCACCCCCCCCCCACGCCTAGACCGAAGGCCGGCGTTAAAACGACGCCGAGGGTGAATGTAATATTAAAACACTTGACTGATAAGGCGGTCAGGAGAGTGGACTCGACGGCCGCCAAGAGTGGTGCGAATGCCAGTGGTATCGGAGGAGTTGGGGTCGGAGTAGTGAGGTGGAGGGGAGTTGGGAGGTGACGCATTGAGTGGGGAAGGCGGAGGAACATGGGGTAGGAGGTTAGACAGTTTGGTCCGGCGGTTGCTCTGCGCAGCAGCCTTGACCCGATCGACAATGACCACGTCCTCCTTGTTACCGCGAAGGATCCGGTAATTTTACATTCCACGAAGGCAAAGGCGACAATGCATGCAGAATTTACTGACGTCATAAATTTCGAGACCTCTCATTCAGCTGCACACGGTCATTGCATAGTTATATGAGAAGGCAGACTGTTCAATCAACGATCGACCTAGAGGGATAAAACGTGACGACGACCGGGCGTCTCTTGCGCTTTGCAGAGGCCGCTGCAATACGGAGGAGGAAACCAGAACTCTGTAAGCAGCTGGACCATGTGATAAACCTGGCACTGCCATGGTAATTATCGACTATGGACGAAACCCTGTCCCCATGTACGCCCTCTCATTTCGCCCCCACCCGCCCCCCTCTCCCCGGCATGACTGAATGCTCCCCGCACGTTGAACTCTAAATCACGCCGCACAAGTTTCTCACTGTAGTCCTAACTCTCATACTTGGATGACTTCTCTCCCCCTCCCCCCCTCGCCATATGCACCCGCATACTAGACCCATGCTTCAGGTTACCTATCACGTTTTACCCCTCTAGGTCGATCGTTGATTGAACAGTCTGTCTTGTCATATAACTATGCAATGACCGTGTGCAGCTGAATGAGAGTCTCGAAATTTATGACGTCAGTAAATTCTGCATGCTTTGTCGCCTTCGCCTTGTTCAAATTGATTCCGAGGAAACATTACTTCAATTCCACGAAGGACAAAACGCCGACAAATACTGTATCATTGAACAGGGGCACTAGTAATTTGGTTGCCGGGACTGTCTGAAAAGTTGTCAATAAAGCCTAGCATAGGCGTTTCCGTAAAGAGAGTAAAGGCAACTATTAAGATAAATTTACTGTAGATGCAGTTCATAAAGAGGATTCATCGGGGAAAGCCCGATCGTTTTCTCAAAAGCCTTTTTTTCTATCTAACAAATACGTGCATTTTTGCCTTGCGTACATGCCTATGACGACAAAGCATGCAAGAACAAATGTTTAACTACGAGTGTCATACTGCTGTGTATACGCCGCCAACCCTTGTGCTACCGAGCTAACACAAAACGCCAGCAATTTTTATAATTTCTGGGAACACTTCGGACGACCATGACGACATCCTAGTTAAACCGAAACGTCTTAACCTCATGCAACCGAATTAACCGGAATTCCCCGCAGACGCATTTGCTTTGGAAGGACCGCAGGGGCGACCCGCCGTGAGAAGCTGCTGCCCAGATAGGCTACGAGTTTAATTTCGCGGGCGCATGCCAACCGACACTAAAACAAGCGCATATATATATATATATATATATATATATATGTTAGTGAGTGCTCACCGATCGTGCATACGGAACTCACTCGTTCCATTGTGGCTTAAGGGTTCTCTCTCGAGCCCAACCAGCAGCCGCACAGCGGCGCATGATATATAGGCAGAATGATATTACCGACAAAGGCAAGGGAGACTGGAATGGCCATTTCTGGCTTATTAGCCGTCGTCAGCCAGCCATACTCAAGCCCGAAGTGTGGAACACCCGATCTGACGACGGCTAATAAGCCAGAAATGGCCATTCCAGTCTCCCTTTCCTTTGTCGGTAATATCATTCTGCCTATATATCATGCGCCGCTGTGCGGCTGCTGGTTGGGCTCGAGAGAGAACCCTTAAGCCACAACGGAACGAGTGAGTTCCGTATGCACGATCGGTGAGCACTCACTAACATTGTATATTCCCGATCGAAAACCGACAGGGCAACGGGCTCGTGTCCCGGTGAGGAGAGGCGTTGACTTCTAAACCAACAGGTCGCGAGTTCGAGGCTCGGGTGTTCCACACTTCGGGCTTGGGTATGGCTGGCTGACGACGGCTAATAAGCCAGAAATGGCCATTCCAGTCTCCCTTGCCTTTGTCGGTAATATCATTCTGCCTATAGATATATATATATATGAGATGATACGGACAAAGACAAGGGAGACCGGAATGGCCATTTCTGGCTTATTAGCCGTCATCAGCCAGTCATACCCAACCCCAAGTGTGGATCACTTGAGATTCGAACCCGGGATCTTTGGTCATGGAGTTTGACGCTCTATCATTGAGCTACGGGCCCGTTGTCCTGTCGGTTGTGATCGGGAATATTAATTATGATAGTGGGCGCTCACCGATCAGGTTACGGAACATGCTCGTTCTGTTGTGCCTTGGGGCTCATACTAGAACCCTCGCAGGCAGTCGCACAGCGACTAGTAGTGGGTGTAGATGAGATGATACCGACAAAGACAAGGAAGACCGGAATGGCCATTTCTGGCTTATTAGCCGTCATCAGCCCCAAGGCACAACGGAACGAGCATGTTCCGTAACCTGATCTGCGAGCGCCCACTGTCATAATTAATATTCCCGATCACAACCGACAGGACAACGGGCCCGTGGCTCAATAGTAGAGCGTCAAACTCCATGACCAAAGATCCCGGGTTCGAATCTCAAGTGATCCACACTTGGGGTTGGGTATGACTGGCTGATGACGGCTAATAAGCCAGAAATGGCCATTCCGGTCTCCCTTGTCTTTGTCCGTATCATCTCATCTACATCCACTACTAGTCGCTGTGCGACTGCCTGCGAGGGTTCTAGTATGAGCCCCAAGGCACAACGGAACGAGCATGTTCCGTAACCTGATCGGCGAGCGCCCACTGTCGTAATATATACGTATATATATATATATTTTAGGTTTGGACTTCAATGAACAATTCCAATGTTGTCAGTGCCGATCTCTACTTCCAACCTATCACGCTCTGCGCCCTCTCTACTCCGTGATGCGTGACCTCGCATCCGGTCCACGGGGCGTAAACAACTGCCATAACAAACATCGCTAACTCTTTTTTTAACCGTTCCAGATGCCGACCGCCTGCCAAAGTCCAAAATCTCAGACAGACAAAAGGCTGACTCTGACCGTCCATGCGTTTCCGCTTTCATTTCAGCAACATCTCCGGCTGTCATTTTCATGAGAAAAAAAAAAACAAAATTAAAAATAAGTAAAGGAGAGATTAAAATTGCAGTTCGAGTAGAGCAAACCTCTTAAACTGATTGGCGAATGCACATCTTAAGATAGTAAATGTTCCCAATAGTAATCGATAGAACAACGAGCCCATTGGTCAGTGGTAGAGTGTGGAACGTAAAAGTGCTAATTGATCAGAGAATCCTGGTTCGAGTTCCAAATCATCCTTGTCTTTGTTGGTAATCCTCTATCTGCTGAGTGACTGTCTGCGCGCGCTTTAGACTGAGGCCGCAGGGGTAGGATCCCTGTTGGTAGCCCTCCCGGTTAATTGCTCTACACATTGCTTACTACAACATTCGCGTCTAGCACACAACTACTGCTTCAGTTTCTAACATACATGTGACCTTAGTGGCAATAAATTAATATTTTCGGAAAATCACGAACGACCAACCCAATCTGGAGCTAGGATGCATTCATTCCGCAGACCGTGCTCAGTATCCACGTTCGTTTTTATATCTTTCTTTCATTTTTCGCCATATTTAATTTTGGCTACGACTTAAGCCGGAGCATCAATTCGGGGCATACACTGTAAACGTCATTGACGCCTGCACACAAGTGCCCCACCCGTATATCCCCCATTACCACCGGTCCCGTATGATAGGGCGCCGGGCGATTTCAATACCGGGAGGGCTACCAACAGGGATCCTACCGCCGCAGGAATTGCGGGACAAGTATGCACCGTAGCCCGATCGATGCGTTTCCCTTTACCATATATAATATGACAGATCAAAAACCGACAGAACAATGGGTCCGTGGCTCAATGGTAGAACGCTAAAATTACTAATGCAAGATGACAAAAGAACGTGGGTTGGAACCACAGGTCTCGCAGACCTGGGGTTGGTTGTAGCCAACAGACGACGGCCTTTAAGCCAGAAACGACCATCCGGGTGTCTCTTGTTCCTGCCGGTAACACAATATCAGCGTGCACGCACATTTGCGTGATGGTAGGGGGCGCTCACCGATCGTTCTTACGGAACTCGCTCGTTCCGTTATTCCTGACAGGCTCTCTCTCTCAAGCCCAACCAGCAGCCGCACAGCGGTGCACGATATAGGCAGAATGGTATTACCGACAAAGACAAGGGAGACTGGAATGGCCATTTCTGACTTATTAGCCTTCCTCGTCAGCCAGTCATACCCAACCCCGAAGTGTGGAACACTGGAGGCTCGAACTCGCGACCTGTTAGAAGTCCAACGCTTCTAACCACTGAGCAACGGGCTTGTTGTCCTGCGTGTTTCAGTCGGGGATATACGCAGGTATAGAGACGCTCACGATTGCGTTAAGAAACTCACTCGTCCCCTGTTGTGCCTTGGGGCTCTCTCTCTCTCTAGCCTCATCAGCAGCCGCATAGCGGCGCGTAATATAGGCAGAGAGAGAGAGAGTTCGGTAACGCGATCGGTGAGCGCGGTTCTCCCATCGATGTTCCCGATCGCAACCGACAGGACAACGGGCCCGTGGCCCAGTGGCTGGGAGCGTTTGACTTCTAACCAACAGGTTGCGGGATCGAGCGCCATGCGTTCCACACTTCGGGCTTGGATATGGCTGGCTGACGACGACTAACAAGCCTGAAATGGTCCTCCCAGTCTCCCTTGCCTTTGCCGGTAGCATTATTCTGCCTATATTACACGCCTTAACCGACGGGCTTAACTAAATGAGGGTCGCTCTCTACTAAACATAGTCGGCAGCCGTTTGTAATGTCTCGACAGCCCTTCTTAAGGACAGCACTTTTACCTCCTCTCGGGACGAGAGGCTAGGAAAAGTGCCCTAGATAAATGCCTAGGAAACCTGCGAGCAACAAGCAGACCGTGGCACATGGAGGCAAAACTCACGGTTGGAAAAAACAACAAAGCATCAGTAACAACCCTCGTCCCTCTCCCGCCAACCCCCGCCCCCCCACAAGTTGCGCTAGTGACTCTGCTGGCTCTGTCAGCCTGAATGCTCGTCCTCTTAATGGCAGTTCGCGGAGCAACCCAAACCGGGAAGGACGAGAGCACTAGTCAATCGAGAACGGACGTTCTACAAAGTGTACATCGCTTTCCTCACGGCGAGCCACTTCTCAGAAGAAGGTCAAGTAGATGAGTTAAGTGCAGGCTATGCCCTCTGTTGCTGGCGTCGCATTTGCCATGTGAAACGACGTTGTGGGACGACCGCCTCATGACCCTCTTCGGGGCACCGAATCCCGCCACCATCATCAGCTTCTACGCTCCCGCTCAGACGAGGGGAGGAATAAGTTCTATGAGAAATTAAACGCGCCTCTGGCAACCGTCTAGAAGGCGGACAGGCTAGTTGTCAGCACAACATTACCCAAAAAGACAAGAAAGACTGAAATAGCCAGTACTGGCTTGTTAGACGTCATACCTAACCTCAGGTCTTGCAACTTTTGAGGCTAAACCCAGCGAGCCAAGGCATAAAGCGTGACGAATGTGTCCTCCTAACACGATCACTGAGCGTCCTCTACCACTATATTTATATATTCCGCGGGAAATAAGTTCTTTGTGACAGGCACCAAGTTTTATTTCGCAACTTTTTTCACTCTCAATTCCTCAGACGTGAAGCAAATGTGCAAAACAGTTAAAATTTGTACAGGCCTAGAGATCAATATTGCTGTTATTTCTCACAGCCGGCCTCTACTGTGGATAGGCATCACGTTCTGGTTGGCTATCGCCTTTCTACTTTTTTCTGTGACCCGTTGTTGAGAAGTCCATCGCCCCAACAAGTCGTGGAGTCGAGCCTCAGGCGTTTCAAAACCTGGGATTGGGTGTGGTCGGTTGGTAAACGCTCGCATGCCAGAAATGGCCGGAGCGCATACAATTCGAACCTTGCGTTACTTGGAGGCAGCTTACATACGGAAGAAGAAACCGGACCTGTTCGAGCAGTTAGACCACGTGATCAATCTGCAATTGCCTTGGTAACTTTCACGCCTCAAGTTACTCATGCCTGTGATTTGTTGTTAACATTCCGTGTCCCTCTTTCCTATATGATGCTTATGGAAACGTCTTTCATCTGACTATTCATTGCCTTGAACCTTGACCCTGCCCTTATGAACTGACATTCTCTACAAATTCATACTGCTGTGCGCTTCCATTCGTTACCTATGTAATGCAGAGACGGGCTGCAGTTGATAGGCCGTTACAAAATTTATTGGCCCAATTTATTGCTTCCAATTCATACCGGAGAGTCACTGGGACAGTGGTCAGCCGCTTTTGTAGGCTCGTGGACCAAGCCCAAGTAGTGTCCAATCAGTGTGCGCTGCATTTGCCGAGCAGTGGTGTCCCTGTGCCTT
>CACRXP010000082.1:935946-964638 GCA_902702965.1 Spirometra erinaceieuropaei
GGGGGGGAGGAGTTGCTGCGTTCAAATAGCGCATAAGCAGCTGCGACTATACGGGGCTTTGAAGAAGGACGCCAGACATGATGGCCATGATGGTTGGCGGCAACAAAGTCTCAGAATTCTTAGAGGGTTTCTGCTTGGTGTTTTGCTTGCAGCGGTGCGCTTTAATTTCCATGACTTTGCTTGGAATCTTTGTAAGCTCGAATATGTAGACGCGTTGTCTGTTCATATCATTATAAAGGCCAATCAAAATCTTCTTTTGAGGTTTTAACAAATCGGTGTCACCCAGTTTCATGACGAAAGCTCTCGTTTTAAGGAAAGTTTACTTGTCCTGAACGCACTGATCTATGGTCACCAGCGGCTGAATTTGGAGTGCTAATTGGCTGATGACCATCAACTTGCAGAATAGACCACTCCAGTGTCTCCGTCTCTGTCAATAACACTCGTCTTTCTTCACTGAATGCCTTTGAACTCCCTGCCGATTGAAAAAATTCGAAGAAGAAAGGCACTGGTACATGAAGAGCATTGAAAAGTTATTGTTAACACAGTTGCCTGTCACAAGCTAGCAACTGACTACTGACATAAAAATATAAACAGAAACGTGTACTTACTTATCGTCAATAACATGATTATATGTAATTCAAACGGCGCGACTGAGGGAATGGGGGTGGGTGTGGCTGGTATTTCGGATGCGGTCGTAAGAAGTTTCCAAATATCTTGGAGAAGCTGTCATGGTGAGGAAAGGTTGTGTAACCCCGCTAGGTTTAATATGTAGATAGATAATTTTTATTAAAGACCCGCCTTGTTTAGTTTGTCAACCGTTTGAGTTTTGAAGAAGGAGACACGATCGCCGACACAAGAGATTTATTCGCCTGACGTTTCGGATTCCTACTCGAATCCATCATCAGAGACAAAAAAAACAGAAACGGGTGGTTGTTGCACAAGGCATACACAAAAAGGACGAAAGGCCTAACCGCACGGACACCCAATCTTCGCGGGCACTTCCGTATGTCAAGAACGTTTCGGAAGCTGTCGGCCGCTTTCTGGCATCACTAGGGGTTAGAGTGGCACACAGACCGGAGGCAACCATCAGGCGTCTGTTAATGAAACCGAAAGACCCACTGCCACGGCTAGAAACGTCTGGAGTCGTTTATCGGATCTGGTGAAGTTGCGGACAAAGCAACTACGTCGGAGAAACCGGAAGACAGCTCCGAACGAGAATGCCGAACACGCGGCAGCGGTGCGCAGAAATGACGCCAGCTCTCAAGTTGCGGCTCATTCGACAAGATCCGGCCACACATTCAAATTCGATGAGGCCGAAATTCTCCCAAGAGGTGACAACCGCGTGAGCCGGGAGCTACTGGAATCATGGTTTACTGGCCCCCAGTCCATCAACAAGTGCAACGATCTTCCGACTCCATACTCCATGCTAAAACTTCGCCTAGGCGGAGTAACAAGCCATGCGGGGAGCGCAGAGGTGAACACTTTTCCCAACACCGGGGTCGGTGCGTCAGATGGTCGAGCAATCATCACGCCAACATCCAACGCACGTGATGAAATTGCAGCAATTATCGACTCGAATGTCCGCCATCATGCAATGATCACACCAAGTGCGACGATCCCGGATGAAGGGGGGAGCCGTGAATGTTCATAGGTATGCGGTAGCATGGCTACTACATCGTACAAATACCGCAGCCCCTTGTGCAACAACCACCCGTTTCTGCTTCTTTGTCTCTGATGATGGATTCGAGTAGGAATCCGAAATGTCAGGTTAATAAAGCTCTTGTCCTGGCGATCGTGTCTCCGTCTTCAAGACTACTTCCTGGGACTCGTCTCTTCGCTTCAATTGGCGCTTGAGTTTTGCCTGGCATACTGATATAACCGTGTGAACCGTGTAGTCCCAGTATGATCGTTTTTGGTGATACATTATCTAACACGAGGCAGTCTTCGGCTTTCGCCTGCCCTTCTCCGTGATCGGTTTATTTCAAGAGGGGGGCTATGCATTCTTGTGTCATTTCGGTACTTACCATCCAACGCGTACTGTAAGGATCGTTGGTTCCACTTTGGTTTACTTTGCCTCACTTAGAGCACAACCGCTCAGCTTCTACAACATCTCCAAACTGTGCCTGTTGTCGGACGTGTACGCAATGACTTATTTACTTCTTCGAAAAGACTAGTTTAACTTTCTTGTGTCATATCGGTACTCACCATACAACGCCTGCTGTGAGGATCGTTGACTGCGTTTTGGTTTACTTTGGCTCGGTTAGGACACAAACGCTCAACTTTCATAATATCTCCAAAGGGTCTCTGTTGTCACACGCGTACGCCATAGCTAACTTACTGTTATGTACGCAAAACAGAAGGTTAGTTGTAAATATGACGTGTACTGAGTACGAAAGACAGCACAAGTGAGGAGGCTTGTGGAAACGGCCGGTTGTATGGCAGGGGCGAATGTCGTAGGCTGATGGGCGGCCAATTGGCACAAAGAAGGTGTGAACAGGCGTACATGACCTTGACCGTTCGCTTGTCACGCGTTTGTGGCATGATGTCCTGATGGCCCGGGAAGGATACGCTGCACTCACTTCTTCAAATACACTTCTGCGTAGTCCATATCATAACCTACAATAAGGCAGTTAAATTCCGTTGAGTTTACATACAAACATTTACTTACAAATGGTCGTCAAATGGAGTTCAAAAAGGAACCACTCAGGTTCCCTATTCGGGAAGCTGTTGCACAGGTTATGCTTCCGCAACATACGGCAGGAATATTTCTCACACTTGCCTCAAAACTACGCTGTCTAGGCCAAACCACAGACTATATTGAACCCCGTCTACATGGGCCCATATTATTTGACCCGACGCCGGAACCCTTAGAGTTTTCCTCCTTCGACAATGGTCGCACTGGAATTCATATCTGTCGATGTGACGCCAAACGTATTGGCATGTTGCTACGCTAGATAGCAGTGCCTTTGTCTGACAGTATTCTACCACCTTCTCCGAATTTATACCTTTGGTTATTTCCTCCGCTTTGATCAGAAAATTAAGTTTCGATTGTCCGACTTTTCTGCGACCTGGTGTTGATGCTCTGTATTTTAGAAGAAAATAAACAACCATTATTACCTCTTCTGTTCATAAATGCATTTCATTACTGTGCATGACCTTTGCACATAAATATTTTTTTCCGTTAAATTTTTATTTTGCAGTAGTCAGTTGACTTGTAATGAAGATATTAACAGGCATCTATACTTACGTTAGTTGGTTTTTTCCTTGTTCATTAAGATGTATTTCCATAGCTTTTTCTAATATTCATGTGCCTCAAATCAGCTTGCAGTAAATTTTCAAAGTTACTATATTCGGCACTTACTGTTCCTCTCTCCTATTGGCTGTTCGTTCCGTTGGTCCCTAGGCTGTCGCGAATTTGCAGGCGGCGGATTATTCAATTACCTTTTATTTATTGAGGCTTGTCTTTTGTTTATTTTTCAACTAACGAGCTCGCTTCCGTTGCTATTTATAGGCGTAGAAGAAGAATTTCTGCAAAGATATATCTGTTTTCTAAGTGTTACTGAATGAATTTCGCTCCTCCTTCGCGGTGATGCCCCGCCCGCAAAACCCCCATTACCACCATTCTCGTACTACACGAGACTGGGGTTACTGGTTGTGAAGTAGGGTCACACAACCTATCGTTGGCGCTCTCTTTGTTAAACCTTGTAAAGGCGCGACTGGTGAGTTGTAATATAGACATGGCCGACTTGGCTGCCTTCGTGCAGTTCAGCGTTGGTTTGAGTGAAGATGTAATCCACACCCCAAAGTCCTCCTGACTGTCAGCTGATGTGTCGTTTAGAAAGTCGGTTATCGGGCTGGAGACTCCACAGCTGCCGATTCAAGGAAAGTTGCACTGAAGGGTATGAACCAGTGCTTCGACCAGTCTTCAAGTTGTTTGTAGGTGGCCTTCGTCTGTCGCATTGCGAACAACTCTCCACAATTTTATGCTAGCAGCGAACAGAACGACATTCCGGCCGAGGTGTCTGAGAAAACCACTGATGCGAACAAGGACTAATGTGGACACTGAAACTGAGCCCTGTGGGATACCACTTAACGCAGCTCGACTTACACCTTTTGGAATCGTCTATTCAAAACGTTCTGGCTCCATGAAAGGAGGCTTCCGCAAACTCTCACGCTGCGCCGTTTGTGCAGAAGGTTTTGGCTTTTTGAAGTCTATGTAAATTGTGTGCACCACATTGCCTTCATCGCGGGTTTCAATTCAGCGTTCAAGGGAAAGAGCCGATTCGTAACAGAGGACCTATCACTTGGAAAGCCGTGTTTGGCGTCCTATAGGAGGTGATTCTGCTCAAAAACTGCATCAACGTTCTTTAAATCATTTCCTTCACGATTTTTCCCAAATGGACCTAAGACTCCATTCGCAGATACCCGAATTCCACTCATAAATAGCAGATTTGTGGCTGCGGACTTCCAATCATAGGGTAGACACCCAGTAGAAAATGGTGCCTGGAAGTGCAAGGTTAACGACTTGAGAATTTCAGAAGCTAGCTCCTTCAACAGATTGGCTGGGATTTGACTCTCAAGTTCATCAGTTCTTCCTCAATACGTTTTTCAGTGAAGAGGACTGTGTTGTAACCAAGCGGCGAGAGTAAGTGCTCTGTGCTCTACAATCATCAGGTCGAATACCAAGTCGTAAGGAGAAGACAGAGGGCACCAGAATGAGGGGTTTATTGTGCACAGAACCCGGAGTTGTCCTCTCAGGCGGTAGTGTCCACTGGCGAAGCCAGGGCTGGTGTTGACTGCGTCCAGTCAGGCCTGAGAGTCCTTGATGCAGTGGTGGCAGCCGCTTTTGTAGGCTCGTAGGCCAAGCTCAGGTGGTGGCCAGTCAGCGTGTGTTGCATTTGCCGAGGGGTGGTGTCCCAGTGGCTTGTTTTGCTGGTTGCAGGGGGTGGCATGTTCAAGTGGCCGCATGGGCAATTGCGACTGCGCGGACGCAGGTATGCCCGAGCTGTTGGTCGTGTGACTTCAAGTCAGCTCGTCTGGGACGGCTCGCTGCAAGTGGTGAATGATCTTGAGGCAGCGAGTTCTTGAACAATGACGTCAGACCAGTCAAGATGGCTAGTCGCCACAACTGCTCCTCGTCGTCATACTTGGGTGGGGAAATCCGGTTCCTCCTGTAAAGATGGACCGGAAGAACTCTGTAGGCAGTGTGCCACGGTGGGGCAGGATCCTTAGTTCACGTAGTCTACCTTGCGTGAGAGAACACTCGCATTGTTCGTGCCTGCCCAATAAGGAAAGGCCGCGAATTCCTGGAGGCAATGCACTCAGATGAGACATACATCAATCGGCATATCGATTTAGATGCCACATACAAATTTCTCAAAGCCAAATGGAAGCGAGCGCAGCCAATGCCGGGGGGATGACGAAAAACCGATGACGCGCTTTGGCGCAGGCTTCGGCTAACCATAGAATCAATTGTTCGACACGGTTAAATAGTTGAATGTTTTTGTACATTACCTAAAAGTCTGACGACGAGCTGGGGAACCAGACTCGGAAATTTACGCATCGAAGGTTATTCTCTTCCCAGCCTACCAGCAGCCTTCAAATCCACGGCACTTGGTGCGTCGGGATAGTCTCAGGCTCGAGCCACTCATGGAACAGGAGCAGCACGAAGACCGAGTCGAGACAACACTTCCCACTTGCGTGGGAGGTGGCAGTTGGGCGCTTGCGGTGGGTGATGCTGATGTGCGGCGAGATGCCGGTGAGGGAGGATGTCGTGGTGTGGTGCAACCGGCGGTTGCCTACCGCAGGTTTTTGTGGATGCGCACGTGGCCGAATAGGCCCATGCGGTGCACGAATGTGCGAGGGCAGTGTGGACAGTGGAGGCAGGTGCGGCGGGTGTAGGTTGGTGCTTCAGGCACTGGTTCGACGGTCTCTGTGCGATGGATTCGCGAGTGACCGATCAGACCGATGTGTGAAGCGAAGGTACGATCGCAGTGAGGACAGGTGCAGTTCAGGCCTTCACCTCTGGTGTCGGCGATTGTGATGTTGGTGTTTGCCGGTGTGTCAGGACTGTTTGTAGTTAACAGAAACGAACAGGCGATTTCCAGGTAGCAGTTCAGAAGAAGAAGATGGGATCAATGGAACAAGAAATTTATTGGCTTGACGTTTCGGATTCTCACTCGATCCCATCATCAGAGACAGTCGCAGATAAGGGTAATGGTGGCACTAGGAGTGCAGTATTTATAACACGTGGCTGCCGTGGGACCATATGCGTACTGTAATTAACAGCTCTCGCGATCACTGATGGTTGTCATAAGGGGGCGATGATGGTTTGTCAGTCTACGTCCGAGTCGTTAATTGCCGCGATTTTGTCATCCGCGTTGGATGCTGGTGTGACGATTTGCTCGGCACGTCGGGAGAATGACGGCCTTAGATATCTTCAGTTTCGTGCTGACCTGAAGATCGTGACGATTCCAAACTGTGTTTTGGAGGTGACCGAAGGCTTGACTGGCCTTCAAAATCCAGCCGGCTACTTCGCCGTCCATTTTGGTGCTGCAGGAGAGGGTACCGCCCAGACACGTGAAGTTGTCCACCACTTGCATTTGGGTTCCGTTCACACTGATTTGCGGAGCATTGCGGGAAGTGGCTGTATTGGGTGGCGGTTGGTGCGTGACAACTGTTTTCTCCGTGCTTGCTAATGATCAGACCGAAATTCACTCAGGCGGCGGCGAAGAGATCCCTGCTCCTTTACTTGTCCCCTTCCGAAGTAGTGTTGAGGACGCAGTCGTCGGCAAAGGATGCACGGTCGGTTGTAAGGATGCACGATTTTGGAGTTCACGAACTTCGGGACTTCTCCTTGACGCCACATCTCCTGAGAGAGATCCGTCAGATGATCCATGACTTGGAGGCAACCTTGCTTGTAGACCTCAGCAGGGATCGCGTCCGATTCGGGCGCTTTCCCACTGAAGTGCTGCTGCACGGCCCTGGTGGATTTCTTGGAGTAAGGACGGGAGGTCGAGGGCGGAGTCGCTCTCCACTCGAGGTCGACGTTGGTCTCCAATGGAGGCAGACGGGCGATGGCGGCGTCGGAGATGGTGGAGGGCAGACTTATCCGGTCTCGACTGGAACTCATTGTTTACGCGTAGTGCCAACGATGACTGGGAGTTGTTCAAGAATGTCCTTCTGCAGCTTATCAACAACCACTGCCCACTGCCTAATGTAAGACTGGCCAAACGCCCTGGGTAGTTAAATAGCAACCTAAAGAAAGAAATTAACAGGTAAACAAACTGTGGAAAAAGTACTGCGTCACTGGTCAAGTTGACGATTTCAACACCTACAAGAGAGAAGGAAACCAGCTGAGAAGCATGCTTATAAAGACGCGCCAAGAATTTGAGAAAAATAGCTAAGAAGGGCAATACAGAACCCGAAATTTCTTTACAGCTACTTCAGAAGAAGTACAAGGAACAGGCACCAAATCCCCTAAATAAGGATTATCAGTGGCTTTCAGATTGCGGATAGCAGGGACAAAGAAGCGTCTTTTTCACAGTTCTTCCAGTCAGCCTACACAAACCAGGCAAGGTTCCTTCCTGTCTGCACAGATGAACTGCTGGCCCCAAGCATTAGTGGTATACTCTTCTCAGAGGACATTTTCCGAACAGAATTAGAGGCATTGAACAAATCGAGATCGCCAGGACCTGATGAGATTCCACCCAAGCTTCAAGTTCAAGCACCCAAATTCAAGATCAACGCGCGCAGCACGATTTTGAAAAGATTCGTGAAAGTTATATTTTTGGATTCAATTTCTTAATCTCTTGCACAGTTTTCCAGTTTAGATCTGACAAAATTTCCTATTTTTTGTCATAAGTCATCTTCGCTTCCCGTCGTGTTTTGGCGATTTGTCATAAATCAGAAATCCAGTGTCATAGTTTTTCACCCAACATAGCCTCAATCCAATCAAGTCTTACCTGAATATGCAAAAGGTTTTCCTCGTAAAAATATAGAATAGCATTATATTTTAAACGATAAACCGTCTCCACTGACCGCTTTTATTGTCGGTTTATTGAGACTTATACTGTTCTCTATTTTATCCTACATAGCCTCATTATCCAATTCAGATTTATTCACAGTTCTGTTTTGCCACCTACGAAATTGTCATTTACCCGATTTTTTCAAGTTTGCATTCTGTTATTGAGTAAAATTTGCTTAGTGTAAATTGTGCTGCCTGGTCCACCAATATTGACAGCTTTCAGAAATAGTTTCATCATACATAGCCTCATCCATATATCCTCGAAGTTTCGACAATTACCATCCATATAAATATTTGGACTTAAGTCTTATACTGCTTTTTCGACATGAAACCTCAGGCAACCCTTCGTCGAAATCTGAAGGAAACTAAACTTCATCTGAAACCCATTGTTCATATTAAAAAAATTGATCTAGGGGCGCTTGATGATTTTAACAATTTTATGTCTCGTTACGGATCAATTTTTTCTGTTCTTGGTGCCCTTCTTGACGGAAAGTTGCCAACGCTTACGTCTCAGTAATGTGAGAAGCTCATGCCTCTCATTAACCTGGTTGCTACTGAGACCAAAGACAGGCACAAACGAAGTTTCAATTTTATATTAAAAAACGTTCCTACGAGTAGACAGCCAATCGATGTCGCTTTTCATTTCCTTTATTCATGTGGCTTCAACTTTAGGGTCGCTGAAGCTAAAAGGCTTTCATCTAGGAGCAAGAATCCACCAATTCTTGTCAAACTCTTTTCGTCGATAGAAGTGGATTTTATTTTCTCCCATTTGAAGCGCTCGATTCAATATCTCAGGGGAAATAAATTTTTACTAGTCGAGATCAAACTCCACGGCAACGAAGAGTTTCTCGCCCATTAACAAACGTAAAGCCACCCCCGAATTCTACTCAAATGCCTTTTATCTCTAAAGCAGTTTCTCCATCGGGTGTGGACTAAATCTCCCCACTATCTACAGCGGACCGAGCTCTGTCTAGCTCTTCGACTGATCACATTATCACAGAGTCACTTGAAACTAGCCTCTTTAAAACTCCCCCACGAAGCAAGGATTGTTCAAATGCGGCTCCCAAATTTACTAAGGAGCTTGATCTTAACAGTAAAGATGAGCCAGTCCTTGAAGCACAACCGACTCCCAGCACCCAGAATAGTGATTCAGTTAATAAACTTACATCGAATTCACCCCGTTCCCACGCCTGGCCACTCAGGTCTGACCTCGTGGTTAGGTCCAATAAGCTAGATGATAGTTCAGGGAAATCTTTACCTGCTCCTATCCTGAATTCTCAACTTAACGCCCCAGTTGTGAAGCCCTCTTACACACCAGACTGCAAAATGCAAGTAAATAGCATTGCTGATAACTTTTCCAATCCCACTGTTAGTCTGACACACCAAATAATAAAGCCCTTTCCTGATGTTAACTGTTTCCGGAAACCATTACGTCCACTACCAAACATAAACTACCCCTCATATTATGCTTACAGTTCCCAAAATCCTATTTTCATGCCCCCTATTTTTACAACCCAACAAAATAGCTTTCCTCTTCCTGGGTCCTCCTCAAATGTTTTGCCACATAATGCTGCATCTCTAGTTAGTAGTTGCCCCACAAATTTTATACCGCAGCAACTTTGTCCTCCACCAATTGCTTCGTTCCAACAGCTTAATTTTCCACCTCCGGCTCTTGCTTTTTTATAAGTAGCAATGAGCGGAACCTACATATTAGGAATACGCTCAGTATTGTCTCTCTCAACGCAAGATCTGTCGTGCAACAGATGGCACTCCTAAGAAGTGTAGCTGTTGAGTTTGACACAGACGTATTGTGCAGTACAGAATCTTGGGCTCACTCTCTAATTTCGGACTTGACACTCAATATAGATAGCCTCAGTTTATACCGCCAGGATCGTGCCGAAAGACGTGGCGGTGGATGCCTTCTTTACATAAGAACCTCACTTGCACAATCGCCTTATGACTTGAACATTTCCTCCTTCTCTGGAAATTTATGTTTTGTTTCGGTACTCCTTCCGCAAAATAGGAAAGCCTTAGTCGGATGTGTATATAATCCTCCTTGTTCCTCCGGAAATGAAAGCCAACTCTGTGAACTCTTTAAAAAAATTGCAGAAACTTCTTTCGATGTCAAGATAATCGTAGGCGATTTTAATTTGCCAGAAATTGACTGGCACGCACATACTTCTCCTCCTAAATTCCAGAAGCTGCTTAACACCATTTACTTTTCAAACTTATCTCAATTAGTTCGCTCTTCGGCCAGAAAAGATAGTGTTTTAGACTTAATTTTTACTAATTGCCCCTTCCCTCTATCTATGGATTTCTATCATGACCTTTTTGCAAGTGATCATGCATTTATCCATTGTCGCCTTCCAGTTGCTATTTCCACAAAGCCAACAGTACAACGTAGTATTTTTGACTTTGCTAATATTAACAAGGACGTAGTAAATAACTTTACATGCACTCTTGATTGGCACAATATTTTTTTCAAATAATGATCTAAATTTTTTCAACAATTTATTACAATGCGTAACAGAAGGTCTTCTTGACCTTATTCCTCGGAAGATGTTCAAATCGAGTGTTACTTCCACCGCTGTCCCACACTTTCTTAAAAACAGACTTAAAATTTACGGAAGCAGTTTAAAGATCCTTCTGTGAGTTCATTTTCAGTTCAGCTAAGAATCGTTGAAATATTTGAACTAGCTTCGAAAATGAGGCTCCCGCGAGATAGGCGTAGAGAGTCTTTAGCTATTAATGACGTGAATGCTTCTAAATCAGTTGCTCAGCTCTTCTGTCAAAGATCATCTGCTAAGTCCCACCAAGTCAGTCCGCCTTTGCTTAGTACTAGCGATGCCTTCATTACTGAGGAGTCAGGCAAAGCAGAAATTTTAAATTCGTTCTATGCCAAGCATTTCACCATTGAAACTGATCCGATCCCTTTAATTCCTTCGTTGTCTGATGCTTCTCTTAGCATCATTAATTTTTCTCCTGAATGTATTCAAAAACTGACAAGCCATCTCACTCAGTAGGTACGGACAATATCCCAAACTCTTTTATAAAACAGCTAAGAGATTTTCCTCCTCTGCTTAGCAAAATTTTTTTCCCTGACTATCGGAAAACTTCTGTTATTATTCCTGTATTTAAGTCTGGCTGTCGTTCTGACGTACAGAACTATCAAGGTGTCCATAAAACACCCTCTCTCGTCAAAATCTTTGAAAAAATTATCGTCGAAAAAATTACTGACTTTTGCATAGCCAAGCAAGATATTACCCTTCCCAGCATGGTTTTTTACCAGATCGCTCTTCTGAAACATGTCATCTGTCGTTTCTTAATCTACTTACCTCTCTTCGTAATGACCATCAATCTGTTGTCGTTATTTATTTTGATCTTAGTAAAGCCTGTGAAAAAGTACCACATAAAAGACTCTTGGTGAAATTGGAAGCTATGGGGATCCGCAGTCCACTAATAGGCTTTCTCAGGTCATACCTGTCTAATCGTAAACAAAAAGGTTTTGGTGGGATCTTCACTTTCCAGTGAAAGCCCTATTGTAAGTGGTGTCCTACAAGGTACCGTTTTAGGTCCTCTTTTGTCCTTGCTTTACATAAATGATATTTCAGCAGCAGTTAAACATTCTCAAACATTTATTTATGCCGATGATCTCAAATGTGCATATTCTTTCAATAAATCTACGAGCCTTCATTGCCTGGAGCAAATCCATGCTGACTTGCTTGCTCTCTCAGCTTGGAGCTCAAAATGGCTAATGGAATTCTCTCCGTATAAATGTCGTTATATGTGTTTTGGACCTGATAGGCTACCCCAACCAGTGGTCTTTCAAGGCACACCTATGACTGAATGCACCACCATCAAGGATTTAGGTTTAAGCTACACTAGTAATCTTGATCTCTCCCCGCACGCTGACAGAATTACAGCCAAAGCTGCCCAGATTTGTGGCTTTATTTCTTACAATTTCCATCTTCCTGAAATTGAATTAAGGCTCTATCGTATGTTTGTACTTCCAATTATCGAGTATTGTTGTCCATTCTTTGGTTTTATGAATGAAACTAGTCGCTTAAAAATATCCAAAGACGTTTTTCTAAAAATGTTTTAGATAAGGAACATCCCGATATCTCCTATTCAGATAGATGCCAGCTAATTAACCTAAAATTTTTATGGGTTCGAAGACTAGAAGCGGGCTTCTGTCACCTCTTTCGCATTAATCATAATTCAAATTTTCCTCGGATTTCAGCACTCACCCCTAGTAGTCGCCCATACAATCTTCGCAACTCGTCCTTGATTATACCTCCTCCAGCGTCCTACACCTCTAAGCGCTCCCTTTTTTTCGCTTCCAGATATACTTTCCTCTGGAATAACGTTCGAATAAAAATAAGATCTTCAGAAAATCTACACACCTTTAAGAGAAGGCTACGCCTTTGTCTGAATACTGACTCCATTAAACTTTTATTTTTCTCATCCTTCCCAGAAAACGTTTTCTATGAAGCGATATTTCCCCGGAATGAATTTAAAGCAAGCAAGGACAGCAGAATTTAATGGCACCAACCGAAGAATTAACCCTGTCGTAATTGAGGCCCAATTCGAAGACTTGAATTCGCAACTGTCTGACCTAATACCCAGATCCACTGATGACGTAGGTTGGCTGAAAGCAAAACTAGTGGACATTTGTCATCAGTATCGTTAAGCTCCAATAACGCAACGAACACCAATAACTAAAGAACACATGGCTGCCCTAGGTGCATTGAAGCGCCATGAACAAATAGTAATTTCCAAGCCTGATAAAGGCCACGTAGTTGTTATTCTTAACCGGAGTGACTACGTTACCAAAATGGAATCCATTTTAGACGATCCTAGTAAATTTCGTCTCGAAACGCCAGTGAAAGATGAAACCAAGGCAGTGGAAGAATCCGCTTGGAAAATAATTAAACAATTGTTGGATAAAAATCTGACTGATGCTAAAACCGCGCAATCCTTGAAACCGAGGGGCGCATGTATCCCCAGACTATATGGATTGCCACAGACGCATAAAAAGGGCATACCTCTACGACCAATTCTGTCTATGTCTAATTCACCCCAACACAGACTAGTACATTGGCTTGTCAAGGAATTAGAACTAATACGACACCTATTTTCGGCTTACACAATAAAAAACAGTTTCCATTTTATTGAAGAACTAAAGCATCAGAACATTTCCAACAAAACCATGATATCCTTGGACATTGTATCACTATTCACGAATGTACCACTTAATGAGACTATCGATATCATATGCGCCCATGCGTCTGAAACTTGCCTTTCACCCGACATATTACGTGACATGTTGAACCTTTGCACAAAAGACGTTCAATTTCTGTTCAATGGACAGCTATACAGACAAATTGATGGAGTGGCACTGGGAAGTCCACTTGGTCCAACCCTTACCGACATTTTTATGGGTCACTTAGAAGAAAAGTTCTCAGCAAAATTGAGTAGGAAAACACTGTACAAAAGATATGTAGACGATATTTTTGCTATTGTTGATAACGACGATGAAGCCGAAGACCTACTTGTTGCCATGAACAATCTCCATCCTAAGATTAGATTTACAATGGAAAAGGAGCAGTGCAACAAGCTTTCTTTCCTAGATGTCCTCATGACTAGACAGGAAGATGGTTCAATAAGGCGATCTGTTTTCCACAAAGATACATGGAAAGGCCAATACTTGCACTTCTTGAGCTTTGTGTCGATACAACGAAAGCGAAATTTGGTTTATACTCTATTCCAAAGAGCAAGAAACATTTGTTCTATTGAAACCCTGGATGATGAAATTACTTGCCTCAAAACAGCCCTGCTTAAACGGGGATATTCAACTCGATTCATTGAAAAGTGCAGCAACACTTTGCGACCAAAATTGACGGAGCAATCTGTTCCGAAAAAGCCCGTTATAATATCCTTACCCTTTAAGGACGACAACATCTCTAATACCATCAAGCGGCGATTGAGATGCGCTAGTGAAAGAACTTACAACTCAGCTGAACTCATCTTCTGCAGTCCTACCAAGGCTATCGAAGTTCCACGGGCGAAGGATGCCTTGCCATTGCACGCCACGTCAAACTGAATTTACGAATTTACATGCACTTGCGGATGTAAGTATATTGGGCGAACGCAAAGGCAACTGGCAGCCCGAGCAGTTGAGCACCTGCCTAAATGGCTTCTAAAACAGGAGAATAAGATTCCACGGTCTTCTATTACAAAACATCTCCTCGATAGTGGCCATTCGGTTAACCCAAAAACGTCTTTTCGAGTGTTAGTTCAAGCACGAACTACTCGGTTATTGCGCTACCTGGAGGCAGCCTATATACGGCGGGAGAAAGCCGATCTATGTAAACAGTTAGACCACGTGGTCAACCTCAGCTTGCCCTGGTAGACCTGAGCCCTTTTGATTTTCGAAATCCCACAGCATGTTTACTTCCCTATTTTCATTCCTCTGTTGCATTTTGAAGTTATCATTTTATTGATTAGTCTACGCGCAGTATACGTTGAACTTGCTGTTTAACATTGATTTTCTCTGTCGAAATTCAAACCTCTGTACCATTCTAACGTGTTATTTGTGTTATGCAACGACAGGCTGCAGTTGAGAAACCGTCGCGAAATTTTCTGGTGCCACTAAATACTGCTGTCCTGGCTTGCTTTAAACTTTTTCTGACACTGAGAAAGGGCCACCGTAAATTTAGTACGTCGCCATTAAATTTCCGTATCTGTTCACATTTCCTTCCTTTGTGAGTAGTCTCGCATCCTACGTTCCCTCACCAGAAATGTTAATTTTTCCAATTTTTCAGTTCATGCATCGTGCCCTCACAGAATGCTGTCCATCGACGCTCTTGGCGAAACCTTCTGTATTCGCCATACACTAGTAGTCTGGTCGCATCTCCCTTGCCCTATCCTCGGATGGATTCGGATGAATGTAACCGACCGCATCTGGGTTCCTATCGCCTCGAGACTGGTTTTTAATTTCGCCACTTATTTGCCTTATTTAAGGTCACATACAGGCCAGTCCTCACCGACCCGCCTACTTACCCCTTCATGAAATCCGTTATAAAATGCCATACACAGCTGACATTTATTTCGGCCCTGACGATGTCCGACTATAATCCATCATATACCGCCACATGCAAGCCAGTCCTGCCCGCATTTATCTGTTTCTATTTTTTTCGAGGTTTTTTTCTTCTGTAAAATTAATCCAATCATTTTTAAATTTTGATGTGGAGTTTTTTTACCCCTCGCTTATCATTTTTCTTAACGGACTTTTAATTCAAAAACGATGTATTGCACTTTGTACAGATTTTGCCTACCTCGTCTAAAATTCGCATGTACATTTATTTTTACTTGCTTTGATGGGACTTCGACTTGCCAGTGAGCTCTCTGTGCCTTTATCGATGCTCTTTCAAGCGTAATTTGACACTGGGAACACTTTCTATCGATTGGAAGCCGGCACATACTTCTCCGACATGTTAAGGGGGTAGCAGGGTCTCTAAGACAAATTACAGGCCCATAAGCTTGATATGCATTGCCTGCAAAGTTATAAAGGGGATCATGAAGAGAGAATCGATGCAATTCCTGGAAGCCCACGACTTGCTATGGAGCTGCCAACATGGGTTTCGGAAAGGGAGATCCTGTACGACAAACTTACTACGATCTCTCCAGAGCTGGACCCCAGCTCTCGACGACAGGCACGCGGTCCACATAGCTTTCATTGAATTTCAGAGGGCGTGCGACACTTTGCCACACCAGAGGCTATTATACAAACTGAGAAAAATAGGGATCGGCGGCAGTTTCCTCAAAGGGATCGAAAACTACCTAGTGGCTCGACAGCAGGTTGTCTGTATCGGTCAAGGAAAATCAGATCCTGCTGTGGTTGACAGTGGTATTCCCCAGACGTCAGTACTGGTACCTATTTAGTTCCTAATTTACGTGGACGATTGCGCAAGAGCTTTGGACTGCGTAGTAGCAATGCTTGCAGACAACATAAAGACATGGAATGCAATTTGGGGCCCTGCCGACGAAGACAGACGGCAGATGAACCGAAGTCGGTGCAAAGACTGGTCAAACAGTTGGCTCCTGCGGTTCAACGCTGGTAAGTGTAGCATACTTCGCCTAGGCAACACAATCAGATCCGCCATCATAAGAGACTGCTTTCTGGGCGGCGAGCCTTACGAGACGTCGAAGCCCAATATGACCTCGGTATTCTGACGACGAACTCCCTAAAACCATCCGCTCATTGTTCGAGACTGGCATAAAGCGCAATGTCCCTACCGTACGCCATCAAAGACATTTGGAACGTTCATACGGCCGCACTTGGAATACGGCATACAAGCCTGGACATCAAGAGCAGTTTAAGATTAAAATTGCCTTGAAAGAGTTCATAGGCGAGCCACGAATATAGTTAGGTATCAAAGTTTATTTCCCTATGCTACCCGCTCACTAAATGTGAAACTCTCGCCTTTGAGTTATAGGGCACTTCGCAGGGATCTCTTGCAAGCATTCGCATAGTGAAGGGGTTGGAATGCGGCCTGGCTTTCGGGGACTTTTGGAATTCGCTACGAAGACCAACCGCCTAGGTGACCTGCAAAACCTGCGCACTCATCAGGCAAGGCTGGATGTGCGGAAGTTCTCCTTCCCTGTTCGAGTGGTCAACCCATGGAATGTCCCCCCACAGATATTGGGAGGTCACCATTCATACAAAGCTTTAAAAGGAACATTGGCCTATTTATCTTCCGAAATGACCATGAGCGATGAGAGATCGAGCTCGTACCCCGAGACTCACTTCCACTTTGTCATGCCATTATGGACTCGTTTGAATTATTTCAGCCCAGATAATTGGTCCGTAAATCGCACCCAGTTGGACGATGTAAATAAGGTCCTCAAAGGCTTAAATCTATTTCCCACAATAAACTGAACTGAAATGACGGTTGAGGCCGCTTCGGAAGGGCTTTGCACATCGCTGCAGAATCTGCGTTGTCACAATGAGTAGGGTACTGCCGTTGGCGCTGAGAAGAGGAGAAGCGCATTTGGTTGGCGGACCGTAGACAGCTTTGATCGCGCAGTGGAAGTTCTTCCATTCGTTGCGGTGCTCGTACCCTTGGATCTCCTCGGTTTGCGAGCCGCCTAGGCGTCCTGCATCTCACGCAAGCCGCTGTTGTAAGAGGAGACGCCTGGGGTAGAAAGCAACTCTGTTGTCGTCAGTGAAGTGGTCTACGTAGGCTTTGCGTAGGCGGTTCTTCTTGGCGAGCAGATTGCTGATTGCGGCGTCGTTGTCGTCGAAACAGTCCTGGTGTTGGCGGCGCGAGCAACCAAGGACGGCTAACGCCGTCGACTGGACTGTTTCCCCGCAGTTGACACCATCGGTTTCCCACTGAGGCATTCTCGTCAGCTGTGCCGGAGGCGGAGGCGGCGTCAACGACTGGAAGTTTGTCTAACCGTTGAGCTAGCTCGCTGCTGAAATGAAGATGGTGAGCAAGCAGAGACAACAAGAAAATATTCAGCTTACCTAGGGGTCGCTTACCTTGAGGTCTCCTACGAGGCTGTAGGCGAATACGCATCTTCGAGATGACGAGGCGATGGTCGGTCCATATGTCAGCGCCCGCGTTCGCCTTTGTCACCAGCAAGTCCAACTGACCTCGCCTCCGGACGAGGACATAGTCCAGCAGGTGCCACTGACGCGAACGAGGATGCATCCAGGTGGCCTTCTCTCGCATCGGTAGGCAGAGAAAGGTATACGTCAGGATGAGCCGGTGTTCTGCGCAGGTGCGGAAAAGGAGCAGCCTACTGTCGTTTGAACCATTTAGACCATGGGGACCGAGCACACCTCTCCAGACAGCATGGTCTGTGACGACGCGGGCGTTGAATTCCCAAAGGTTAGTCAGCTTGTCCGCCTTCGACACAGTCGCCAGGAGGGTATGCAGGTCCTCGTAGAGTTTGGCCCTTGCGGCGTCAGGGCTAGTCATGGGGGAGGGTAGGCGCTGATGATGGTGGCAAATTTGCCTCCCCAGAGAGGCAGGCGGAGGCTCATTAGGCGATCGTTGATGCCGTGCAGCAGACATGGCATTTGTCCCACAATGTTGTTCTGGATGGCAAAGGCGACAACCGCGTCTCGTCGCTCTGCCTGGGGCGACCGCTCCAGAAGAAGGTTTAGCCGACACCCATCTACTCTATTTAGCCTAGTTGGCAGGATCGAGTCTCGCGGAGTGCAGCGATGCCCACCCTGAGGCACTCCAGTTGTCGAGCCACTATCGCCGTCCTCCGTTTCTGTCGGTTGCTCCTCGGATTTTCTAAAAGGGAACGAACATTCCAGGCTGCCAGAGTGAGCGGACTCACCCTGTCAGTCTGTCGAGTGGGACGGTGGGTAGGAGGAGAAGTAGAAGAAAAAGTAGGAGGAGGAAGACGAAGACGAGAGAAAGTGTTGTTGTTGTTTATTTGTTGGTTGTTTCGACCGTAGGTTTAGCGTTTGAGACCACGGTCAGCCTACAGTCGGCGTAGTTCCCCAAAATTCGTGTAGGGCACCTTTTCTAGCCCTTTCTCCCTTGCGGGGTTGGCAGTGCCACCCTAAATAGGGCTGCTCGGCCATCCCAGACGACTGCCGAACTCCATTATTGGCCACGAAATTGGTGTAGTGAGAAAACGACCCGAGTTAGCCTCGAACTGTAAATTAGGGTGGAGTAGACTGAAAAGACATCCGACCAACGGAGTCCACAGTACTGTGCACGCAGATGCACACACGGATAGCGTAACCTGGTTTAGCCCGCCGGCTGAGGCGGTTACCGGGCTGTGGTCGCTAGATAGAGCCTAGCTTCGGGGAGCCGCAATGAGAGTTGGCTGCCAGCAGATGGACGATAGGCGTAGTCTGCACCTGCAAGCAAGTAATAATAATTTTTTATTAAAGACCCACCAAAGTCCCATCAAAGCAAGTAAAAATACATTTACACACGAACTTTAGACGAGGTAGGTAGAATCTGTACAAAATGCAATTCATAATTTCTGACTTTGTAGTTCGTTAAGCAAGATGATAAGCGAGCGGCGAAAAAAACTCCACTTAAAAATTTAGAAATGATTGGTATAATTTTACAGGACGACAAAACCTTAAATAGTAATAACCGAAAAATGCGGGCAGTACTGGCCTGTATGCGGCGGTATATAACGGATTATAATCGGACCTACTACAACCGTCACGTGAACCCAACGCTGGACAACGATACATCCCACACAAACACGCATACAAGCACTCATAGGAGGTCTGCTGTGCAGAAAATTAAGTCAGAGAAGCCAGTTGTGCCCTTTGTCGTAGAGTTGATAGCGTTCAACTCACGAACTGACGCACACACTCACTCACATGAAGCCTGATATTTCGACTACCGTGTCTAAGATGCTTTAATGATACTTTTGTGTGAATAAAACTGTTGATCCAATAAAGAACGCTTATCGTATTTTTTCTTCCGTTGTTTACATTGTTTTTCTGGCTGGCCAACGTTGCTTACCTTTTTAATCTCAATTTTCTTTGCTTTATTTTTGTTTTAATTGTCTGCAGATAACCTACGCATTTCGGTCTGTATACATTTACGTTTTTGGGTTGCACAAAGGCGCCTCGCGGTGGAAAGCGTGTGCATGTTCCGTACTTAGTCTACCATCTCTTCTGTACATTTGATACAAAAGCGATCGTAAGTACAACAACCATATGTTGAAAAATGCATGAGCACTTACCTGAAACTTGTAGAACCCTACATATGTAGGGTTCTACAATTGTCAGATAAGGGCTTATGCATATATATGCATATGTACATATGTCCGGCGTATATACATCATTTTAACAACTTCTTCCCTGTTGAAGCTCTTACTGGATGAATTCATCCAGTAAGGGCTTGGCGTAGTTAGGCCTAGGAAGAAGATCGTAAATTCCCCATAGTAGGTGTGCGGATTAACCGACACCAATGGCTTCATCTAATTATGTAGGCGGCAATTTTTTAATTAGGTGGGAAATATATAAATCAGGTGGTACCGACAAAGACAAGCGAGACCGGAATGGCAAGTTCTGGCTTCTGAGTCGTCATCAGCCGGTCATATCCAATCCTAAGTATGGATCACTTGAGATTCGAGCCCGGGATCTTTGGTCTTGGAGTTTGACGCTCTACCATTGAGCCACATGCCCGTTGTCCTGTCGGTTGTGATCGGCAATGTCACTTATGACAGTGGGCGCTCACCGATCAGGTTTCGGAACATGCTCGTTCCGTTGTGCCTTGGGGCTCGCAGGCAGTCGCACAGCGACTAGTAGTAGATGTAAATCAGGTGGTACCGAAAACGACAAGGGAGACCGGAATGGCCATTTCTGGCATATACCGCACTTGTCATTTTATTTTTGGTGCGTTTATGCTTTCAGAAGTTGCATATCCACGCAAATGAACAGTCCCTGAATCAGAGTTTGGACGCCTGTCTAGTAATTCGCGACGCTTCCTGGTCCCGAATTAGTGCGATTCATATCAGCGAACATTGCATGCATGGTTCCCTTCAGATGTGTAAGTACACCACAGCCTGTATCACAAACCACCCAGGAGCAGCATACCAGGTTGTGTGCATTTCATGTTGTGGCCGATAGCATTGGTTCCTGGATATTCCTGTTTTATGCCGAGGTCCTAACAGTCGGCCAGTCAGTTAGGAGGCTCATTGACACTGGTGCTACGGTACCGTTATTCAACCATTGCATACTAGCAAATGTTCAGGGGAAAGTTTCTGATCTACTTGGCACAGTGCTTGCCTCACGCTTGGTCCGGTTACTATCTCCATAGGCGTCGCCTGTCATACCCGTGCTGACGGAGGACGACTAATTGCGTTTTTGATTTAACTACTGTTGACTTAACGCGTTTACAATGCATGACTCCCTTCAGCATCCGCGCATTGGATGCACGTTTAATACTTAGGCAGGCGTCTAACAGTTCTCCACTTTAGACCATAGATCTGACCACTGGCAAGTAGAGTTGGACCAGACCGACTACTTAAAACTCCAATCCTATATTAACGAAATCTGTTTAGATATGAGACCGTTTTCCTCTCACCGTCACATTTCAAAACCAATGCGACCGAATCTAGGTGATTTTTACTTCCTATGGTGTTTGATATAGCTTGGCATTATTGTTTTCGATTAAATAACCCAAATGAGACGCTGGCAAAGTTACCGAGTTGCCGCAATCTGATTTAAACGTGTGGAGTGTCAGTTCCTCCTTGATTAGGTTATAACCAGTGTATTCTTTGTGTTAGACTCATATTTCCGGTAGTTTATTCGACACTTTGCTGACATAGTTAGTTTATCTACATTTTCGGACGGAGAGTGGGCGCAAATTAGTTAAAGCAACGAATGCCAGACGGCTTTTTGGTAAAATTAGGGTTCAGTTAACGCCGAGTCTTATTTTTATACTTCCTGAGAGGATAGACAATGTCCCACCTTTTCTACTGCATGCAGACTCTAGCGGATTCACGATCGGCGAAGTGTTCACGCAGGCTGGTAAGTCCGGATGTAAAAGACTTGTGGTTTTCCCCAGTAAGACATTTTCTGAAGCGACGGAGCTACTGTACGCTCCTACAGGAGCCAGCCTCTTACAGAACAAGCCTTTTACAATTCGCCTTGATCATAAGACCCTTTTGTTGCCTCAGAAAACGGAAGACACTTAGGGAGAACAGGCTGGCGATCTAATCCATCGCTGCAGTAGTCGCCGACCATCTTCTTGGTCATCTGTCAGCCAGTGTGCACACCTCTTTCGAAGCAATTAAACTCGATTATTCAATCAGAAGCCAACGGCTTTTTCTCTTGCTCTTGTTCCAATCAGCGTTTTCTTACCAAGGGACTTGGCTATGTCGAGCAATACAAAACGGAAGCCGCAACTTTACAGCAATCTGTGAGACCAAGCGTTGCATGCTCGACACCCACGTCCTCGAATACGTGCCCCTTCTCTTGCGAACGCGCCGGTCATGGTTACGTTAACCCCCCGACTGAAAATGTCGTTTTGGTGTACCGTTATCCATTCGAAAGCAAACTATCGTAGGAGGTTTACGACTTGTTGGAGGTTTACAGGACTCACGCAACACCGGCTCACCAACTAGGGAATAAGCAGGCGGCGCGGACCAATCACGGGAGAATATTAGCCACACATTTTGATCAGAGGTCCTGTTTATGCCATAATCGCATGTTGAGCGGCCGCTCATGCCTCAACGGGTTCTTCTTCCTGAGCGATAAAACTGCAAGGGCTCTTGCGTCCCACCCAGAACTAAGCGCATCCACGCTTATGTACGTCAAAAAACCTCACTATGATAGATGACTGCGGAACTCCCATGAGCTCGGACTTTCTCCTATGGGCCTTTCGTCTTTGATATCACAAACTCCATCGCGTTACCGGAGGGGTTGGCTCTCGCTTCAAGTTAAAATCGTATGGGAGGTGCCTGCCTAATGCCACCCCCATGCCCTACTAACTTTTCTAGCTCACCTGGTTTCCGTGTCAATTAGAAAAGTAGTTTTTGATAGCATAGCCTTGGGCAGCACTGCGAATAGGGCCACCCTTGAGGGGGAAAGCATATGACAGGCAACTCTGCAACGGGTTGTTTAAACAAAGAGACACAAGAGGACGGCTTCCGGAGACAAGGGTATGCAAAGTGGACTTTGTGGCGCCGGTGATATTACTCTCCTAGAGTGATAAGCGTGTGCGTACGATATTATCGTCTGGCCAGTTCTACTTTCTGTACATATAATTGATGCAGCTGTGATCGTGCCCGATCTAACCTGCCTGTGGCGACCAACGGCAACGGATTTTGACAGCCTGCCCCACTCAGACGACAGAGTTCGGTTCAAGAACCACACCCTTATATCTTGACTAACCGTCTGGAGCCAGTTTTTGAGTTGGCCTCCACTTCGACGCCTCCGAGTCGGTAACGGCGCCGGATCGAGGGCAGTAACATTGAGCTCCTGAGTTGGTCGACGAAGAACATGCCCAAACCACCTCAGTCATCTTTCTTGGATGGCCTGGGTTACCCCTGCGATGTTGTCGCAGCGAGCGCTGACTGTCTCATTTGAGACGAAGTCGGTGTTCTTCACTCGAAGGATGATTCGCAAGCAGTGTTGGTCGAATACCTCCAATTTTTGCTCATCCATGCTAACAGCCCTATACACTCCGATCTTTGTGGCGATGTTAATATCGAGTCCGATCCACAGACACTTTCTAAGGTTTTTGAAAACCCTGTGCGCAACACCGATTTGGTAGACGACATCGTCCTTACTCCATCCAGTCGGTAGCAGCCTCTCTCTCCCTGAGGCAGCTGAAACTATCTACATTTTCAAGTTGACAGCCATTAATCCCGACGAGTGCCTTTTTCTGATCAGGGCTGCTGCTCGCAATCTGATCTTCTCAGCGCTCATTGAATTACGAATGAAAGCCTACTGGAAAAAATGAGTTTGGCGGGACTGGGGGAATCCACCCCCACAGCACATCCGGCCGTCGCCTGAATCTGCCGACGCGATATGAGCTTGGAAGGCTGCCAACTGACGGGATAACGTCAGGGCGAAGAAACAGTCTGGAATGCGGCCTTTGTGGCATTCTCATCCTCGCGAAAATCTGATACATGCTGTAGGAGCCAGGTTATGCGTTGGGTATGCGTAGGCGAGCCGTTTAGCTTTGTCAGTCACTGTGCGTGTGCCTACTTCTGGCTTCGTCTCGCCGTGAGTGTACGGCAGACGCCGTGGGAATCTACCTCACTATAAACCAGTTTACGCCCAGGAAACCGACATTGCGGCTAGTTCTTGGTGCATGCGGTGGACTTTGTTGTTTGCGACAGCCAAATTGTTGGGTTTTGCGTTACCTTTATCTGTGGTGTGTTTTTGTACGACGGAGGATATCTCTTTGGCAATAAACGGCTTTGGGAGGCTCAGAAATAGCCATCAAAGCTGTCTGCGTGTAGTTGACTCCACGGTTTAAGATGTGTAATTCGGTAGGTTCTGGATCCACAGCTGACATAAGGGCACTGTTCAAAGTCATTCGACTGAACAGTTGCCCTAACCCTGCCGTGAATCACACGGTGGACATAGTCGGTCATAGAACGGCCAAACTATCGTATGTGTTGTCGAGGTATTTCGACCGAAGGGTTGTTATGACCACAGCTGAGAGCCGTATTGTATATGTCGGCCCCTCGCATGGGGGCCTCGTAGCTCAGATGGTTAGAGCGTTGGCTGTACTAAGGCCTCCACTTGTTGTCGTGGGTTCGAATCCCCCAAGGCACTGAGTTTTTCCCAGTTGGGTCAAAGTGAATTATTTGAAATCCGCCAAAACTCCTCCGAATTACGTGAGCCTTGTAGTTATCTGGTGGATTCTAAATTGATTACGTAGGAAATCCTGCTTGGACAGTCAGCTTACTGTGTCAGATTTGGTGGATTCCAGACGTTGTAGTAGGTTAGACGGGTAAACTTGACCCAAATGTGATTATACTCGCGTCGTCCGGTGGGGCCTTGTAGCTCAGATGGTTAGAGCGCTGGCTGTACTGAAGCCTTCCCTTGCTGTCGTGGGTTAGAATCCCACCAAGACACCAAGTTTTTCGCAGTTGGGTCGAACGAGATATCTGACGCTAGGATGAAGTGGCAAAGGCCATTTGGTATGGTGAAAACGGGGTGGGTAACCGTGGTCCCCTCGAGAGTTGTAGGAATGAGTAATTTTTCGCTGTTATGGAAGGCATTCGCACCCGTGCCTACAAGCGCACGGTCGACTTGGCCTTTGAATTAATGGGTACTACGGTGAATTGTAATTTACCCGCAGCCTGAATTGTGCTTGGGGAATCCATCAGGTAATACCACCTTCAGTTTGAAGGATTGTTCGTTGCCAGTAAGAGGGTTGATAGGTCGATAGGACATCCCTGTGATGCAGCTCGTATATCAGACACGGATGGCGGCAAACAGGCTAGGTGGGGGTTGGGCTCAGAGATAAGGATGTTAACGGCTGTGTGGTCGTGTAGGTCGGCAGTGGATCGACAAAGAAGTAGCCCATCACGGTCGACTTTCGGGATGTCAGGATAAGCAAGGGAGGTTTAGTGTGCTAATTCGACAAGGTCATCCAGAGATGGTTTCTGAAGTTGTCGAAGAGTGACCGAAGTCTGAATAGCAACACCAGGAATGTGGAGATTGTTGACCAATCGTAGAAAGATTTTGTGTGATTGCTAGAAGTCAGCCGTCGGGGTGATCTCTGCATCAAAGGCATTCGCATGTTCATGTTGATTGGAAACGTTGCCTTTAGGGTAGATCTCGCAACCAGTCACGGGCATCTTGATTGGTCAGCCCCGGCGGACGCGGACGGCGTTTAAGGATTCGGGCCACGAGGAGGTTTGGAAACTGTTGCGTACGAAAGAGCGAGAAGGCGGTGGATAGACCCACCGGAACGCCGACTTTACTCCGAACCTGACAGGTTCGGCCTTTAAGATAAAATCTCCCAAACCTCCCCCCACCCCCAGTTTGTGCATGGTCTATTTCTACCAGGAGCTATGGCGTTTTATCCTACTATCGAAGATTCATTCGGAATTTGGTTTATACTGCCTTCCTCCTCCACAGATTGATTGAAAGAAGATTACGTGGACTCCCGATTACGACCAAGAATTTATCGGTCTGAAGGCAACCCTCTATTTGGCACCCTGACGTCAGTCCTGATGCTCCACTTTCATCCTTGACACAGATTTTAGTAAAGGTATTGTACCGTACTCCTGACATAGATACTTGCTAAAAGCCCAGACACGTGTTTCGCCGATATTCTGCCGCTGCGTGACAGCTGCGTGGGGTTCGGCTCTTCAGTGGGACCCTAAAAAGTCATGTCCCAGAGATTTAACTCCAAGTCCTGCACTGAGTAATTTCTGAAATTATTCACTTGATTATTCTCTGGAGTTCATATACCAGAAACCGCATAGAGAACGCTGGGGGTCCAACTGAAGAGCCGAACCCCTCGCAGCTGTGTCACACAGCGTCAGGATATCGGCGAAACACGTGTCTGAGCTTTTAGCAAATCTCCGTGTCGGGAGTACGGTATAATACCTTTACCATATGGATTTCATACTACTCGTAGTACTACTTGTTTGCAGAATTGGTATTACGTGGTTATTCCATAGTAGTCGATTGCCTTCGACTCGAATGTTCATTGAAAAATCGCTTCTGACCCTAAAAAGTCGTCCAAGTCCTGCACTGAGTAGTTTCTGAAATTATTCCCTTGACAGATTTTAGTATTACCGTCGGGGTCCTCCTCTCACTAACCGATGCTAGCTGGGTCGCGCATCCAATTGGTCTTGGCAGTACTACCCTTAACATATCGTTCCCGACGAGACTATTGTATATTGCGCAGAGTTTCTTGCCGTCGTTGCATTCTTCAGCCAACTGGGACACCTTTATATGGGACGGCGCTTGATCCCACGTACAGACCCATAGAAGCTCAACTGGCTATTTTCTACCAAAGACACGATAGATCAGATGCTATCTTTGCAGACTTCGGCATAGCCGACACAACAGCGTCACCAGGCCTGTAGAGTAGACAGGCCTACGGGCCTAAGTCCATCGAGGATTGGCTATATGTTGTTATACGTTACTTGAAGCCCAGCTGTTATGCGTTATGCAGCACAAATAAACCTTTGTGCCGATTTTATCATATTATAACGCAACATCGACACACACACATTGGTTATCAATTTTCTAAAGTTGTTTGTTATTGTCATTAATCCCTTAGAGTGCAACTTGGACGAAGGAACTCTCTTAACGAAGGAGAAACCATTGTACCAAGATAAAGTTACGGAGTCGCGCCAACAAACACCTTCATTCGCGGATATTACATCATCGTAAAGGCCCTTTACGAATTGCTCAAAACTGCATTTCTGAAGGTGATCCAAGTGGAATTCCTTCCTCCCAAACAGCATATAATCGTAAGCCTATTTGCAGGTGTTTTCGAATGCCTGGGTAAGGATGATCCTCCTAAACCTCCAGGAAAAAGCGGTCGGACCCCTTAGCTCTGGTCGTGCGGCTAGATGGGATCAGGATAAACGACGGAACCGGAAAGACCAAGCCGCACTGAAACCCCAGAGCTCTAAGTGATATCTGAATACTTGTCTGATAAAGTGGGCTCACAACTGCACTAGTGTCGAGCCCCACGATGTGACAGCCAGAAAGAAATAACCTCAACATTAATCGCAAACGCGGTACCCAAGTCAGAACCCTAACCTGTCACCTGGTACTTAACCGTGACTGTCATCGTTAAATCACTTCAGGCAAGGGCAGGGTGTAGGACCCCTTTTTGAATACGACAGCTACTCGGGGTTTCAAACCCTATCGTTACCTTTTCTTGAATTCCTGAATGAATGCAAACTTACCAGGAACGTTTAATTCAAACTGCGTTTACTTTTGAAAGTTGCTTATTGTTTTTTTTCTAAGATAGAACTTTCGACAGGAATTTAATTACTTTTCGTGTTTTCTTGCATTCCGCCTGCTCTCGCCTCACCCATAAAACCCCCTCTGCTACAATTCTCATATGACACGGTTCACAGGCTATCTCAAGTTAGTTGGAATTCTACACCCTACCGTTGCCTTACTTCGAGATGGGTATTGAAAAGCCTGTTTTACAAATTATTAAACTGCTGGCCTAGGAATTCACAGCGCCCTAACCTTGATTTCAAACCACCGTCGCGATGCAAACCCCCTTACGGTAATCTCACTTCTTACCTTCGAGGAAGACTTGACCACAACCTTTTTCGTGAGTCTTTCTACTAGCAAACACCTACCTGACCGTAGTCCCCTCTGTGTGTTTTTAAAGGAGTACTTAAAAGTCTTATTTGGAGACTTATTTTGCCGAAAATAAGTCGGCCGGAGGATTGGCGACAGCGCCGCATAACCCTTGTACGTGTAACCCAGTGCAGGGCCCAGCCCCGACCGTAATCATGAATCTTGGTCCCAAAACAGAAATCCGGTTACAACCATCGTGCCAACATATCTGTGGCCACTTTGATAGTGGACGTACTCGGAGCAGTACGATCATCAGACCAAGTCCCGATCGGCATAAAACCAAGGACAGCGGAATGGGAAGTTTTATTGTGCTCAGAACCCGTGGGCAGTGGTGTCAGCTGTTTTTAGGGGGGCTTGGGGAAGCAGGTTCAAGTGGTCTGTGGTGTCCAAGTGGTGTTTGCCGCACTGGTCTAGGGTTGACACATTCAAGTGGGGCACAGATAGCAGTGACCGTCGTAATACCCGCTTATTCGTATGTTGCGCGTCTGGAACCCCTTGACGCCGCGGGACGTTGAACAAAGACGCCAGGCACTGCATTGATTACGCGGTCAGCTGCAGGTCTCGCTAATCCTAAGCCTAATCCTGACGATAGTCTCAACCGTGACGCCAAACCCCGAATTTATTCTTGACGTAGCCCTGTAGTCGACAGCCATCAGTACGATGCCCGGCACCTCTGCGCAGCACCTGCTGCGTCAAGGTCGTCCGGCCGGTTTGTGAGCGGTCCCAGAGGCACTTGGCAGTTCGGTCGTCGTGACCGACGATGTCCACTGTGTGCGCTCAACAGCAGGGTGGGAACAGGCGTTGTGACTTACGCGTGATGACAGACCGGCGCTGCATCTACCGCATTCCTCCTCCTCCT
>CACRXP010000082.1:985054-999439 GCA_902702965.1 Spirometra erinaceieuropaei
GATCCGCACCATGGCAGCGTGAGGTGGGTATCGTGGTCCAACTGCTTACACAGCTCTGGCCTTTTCTGTATTAGCGCGGTGTCTGAAGAGCGCGTAAGACACTCAGCCGTCGTGCGAAGTTGTGTCATACATGCAGCTGCTGGGTCGACCACATGGACAGTGTTCATCAGGTGACCACCAGGTTGTCTTTTTAACGCGCAGTGACTGGGAGAAGTTGAATACTAGCTCACAAAATAGTATGAATTCATTATAGTCTGCGTATTTCGTCGCCTTTGTTCAAGTTTACATCTGAAAAGGAATATTTCAACATTCTAACAAGTGCCAGGGAGTGAAGACCAACAAGCGGATCTGACATAAATTCCCTGAAGCTCAGTGCACATACGAGGATAAATTACTGGAGTGTGCGAAGGTTTCGAGGAGGATGATAACAAGAGAGAGAGAGAGAGAGAGAGAGAGAGGGGGGGGGATAGACTGCCCAATTCCCGCCTGTAGCAGAATTATCCGACTGCGTGAGACTATCGATTTCCCGTGGGCAGCTGACGAAAGGATTGAATCCTAAACTCCTGTTCAGGTGCATTCTCGCACAGTGTGGTTGTTTGGGGGGAGGTATGAAAGCAAGGTGATGTGATGTGACCCGGTAGGGCAACCAATGCACCCGCACAAACCAGACAAGAAGGGCTGTTAAGTCGACACCAATTTCTGGTCGGACCTTATTTCGCAGCCGTAGACAAGCCCCAGCCTAACTCCTAAGCCTAACCTCTAACCCCAATCCCCAACCTTAATTCCCTAATCTCTACACCTGACCCCTGACCTCTAACCCCAAGCCCTAACAGGTACGGCTGCGAAATACGATCTTGCCCAATTTCTTCCCCCACACAGTTCTGCCATCATGGAAGGTTAGATTCGTCGGCTAAGTTCCGAGCTGGTGGGAGGTGCGGGACAGTCCCTGTTTATCAGCAGACTTGTTGAAGTACAGTGGGTCGACAACCAGAGGTCTCCCCAGTGAGAATTCTGGGTGACAGAGTTAGTAGAACAGTTTTTGTTCAGAATACAGCTACAGTAAAAGTTCAACCAATGCGTGAATCAGCCGCTGTTTTTTTGTCCGCACGAGGTGTGAGATTGGAGCTGAGCCATGTCCGGCTGCGACCAGTAGTTGGTCGGGTTCGGTCGCTATCGCCGTGCGAAATTTCACTCGAATATTCTGATACGGTCAGATGTCAACTTTGTCAACCTACCCCACCACCTTACCTTTGAGGGAGGCGTAATCAGTCACACTTAATATTAGGGCAAGATGTGGTTATGTAGCCCCACCTGATATATACAATATTGTTGGAATAGGGGTTGGCGTTAAAGGCTACGAGTAGGGGTCAGGGCAACTATTTTTCAGCCACATCTAACCGAATTAACGATCTGGTGAGGTTTAGTTCTGCAGCCCCACTTGATTGATACTATATAGTTAGGTTTATAAACAATATTACCCGCCTTTGAAATTACCCCACCTATCAAATTTAGATATTCAGACTGAAAATTCAGTGTCATAAAAGGCCAACTGGTTATTTTTGCTAGAATTGGTCGACAGCACATCGATTGTTTATATGGCAACGTCCTTCGCCCAAACAGGCGTAGCACATCGCTAGAACAGGTCGGTGTATGGACTGACATTCAGGAAGAGCTGGTCGGAACATCTAAATATATATTTGATTTAGGACATTTTATTCAACTGCCATCTTACTACTCACAAGCAGATCATAATTTATAGCCGAATACTGCGTATTTACAAATCAGGCCTGGGTTACCTATGTCCACTTCACTTAGGGAAGCATCACTTCTTATGTAGTAAATTTTTTCCTTTTATTTTCGATGCTTCCATACAACGTTTTGTACAATCTTGAAAGAAACCCATAAAAAGCTTCTTATAACTGTTCTTTGAGAACTGGCGCGTTTAAAAATTGACATTCAAAAGAAGCCCATAGTTGTGTTCGAGAACAGATTCTATTTTAAGATTTAGTAAATAATTTGGCTACCCATTATTGACGACCGCAGTCTCAGGCTCCAAGCCCGACATATAAGGAGCATGGAGATTATGCAAGTGGTCTGGAAACCTTTCGGAAATACAAAAAGACCGATCATGTTTAAAAATAATATATACTACATATTGCTTTCATTACTAGATGAATCTATGCTTTCGCACCTCACATTTGCAGAAAAGCCACCTACCTACAAACCAACCACAGAAAATGGAAATAGACCTTGAAAGATGTGGTTATGTAGCCCCACCTGATGTACACACTACTGCTGGGGCTAGGATTAGGGGTTACGGTTAGGGGGCAGGGCAACTATTTCTCAACCACTCAAAGTACAACCGCGCATTTCCAGTAGCTATTATTTTGCATACAATTTGTTGACCTCGTTGTCTGGGCGTTCGCCGGCCCCACCGGTAAAAGCCCCTATTACTACCGATCCCGGTGACGTGCGTTTGTTTGCTTCGGGTGGAGCTACATAACCACATCTGACCCAATTAAGGATCTGGTGAGGTTTAGATCTGCAGCCCCTCTTGATTGATACTATATAGTTAGTTTGATAAACAGTATTACTTAACATATCTAGCTTAGACACTAGCCGGATTAGGAAGGGAAAGAGAGCGTAAGCAGACCTCGAAGCACGTGAAGGGAAGCGAGTGAAGGTGGCGTGTACACACCCTCCTGACGACACAACCACTCGCTGGATTAAGAGGATACGGGGAGCGCAATCACAACTGGAAGGCTACTGTAGTGAACTCGACGAATTTCCACACCGTCGGAACAATTCCATTAGCAAGTCTTCTTAGCCGCCCGCTGGATTGAGATAGCAAAGAGAGCTTAAGCAGGGCACGAAGCACGCGCAGGGAAGCGCGTGCGGACTGATAACTGAAGTAACTGAGGCTGGCGTCTAAGCACCCCTCCCCTCCCCGTGGCACGGCCACTCGCTGGAGTAAAATGGCAGTGATGATGCAAATACGTGATCTTTGCAAAGACGGCGTATTGCCATCCACCCAAAAATTTTTAAAAAGCTAACCATATGATATCACTCAGGTGGGGCTGCGGGACCAAACCTTGCCAACGACCTTGCCTAAGAATCAGTACCTAGGGAGAATTATGCTCTAATTAGAGCATGTTTAGTGCATGATTGATGTTACAAATGATTGGCCAGACTTTCCACATAAAGTTGTGAATTTTTATCGCCTTCGGGCGTGTATAGGTTTTCGGTCTCTGGTAACTATGTCGCACTGCGAATCATGTGATCACGGCTCCCGAGAGTCTGAGACATGAGCCAATTACCGACGCCAAAAACCCGGCAATCGCCCAGTTAAGTCGCCTAGATGACGCTCACTGACTCTCACATAAAAGTTATTCACTACCACACCGCCCTAGCAGGGACACAGAGCCGGTCGCGCATGGGGGACGCAGATCACCACGGAGATTCTGTCCAGAATACGCGCCTCTTACTGGTTCCCTTTCTCCTTTCCCTTCCAAAACGGAACTGAGACATGATTGTAGTGGTTTTTAAGGCACACCCACTGCTAATAGAACCTGTCACAGATTTGCCTGAGCGCACGCTAAATGCGTGTCAGTGGTACAAGTTCACTTGTCCCTTCGTTCCCCTCTGAAGACATGTTTTACGATTTCGGTTGATTTTATGCGAACCCAGGCGCGTGTCCGGCCCTATCAGTAGTAAGACTTTCCCCTGGGTTTCGAAAACTGTATTAAGCAACTTTCCTCGAGAAGGGTGTAAGCGTGAAGTTTAAGCTTCCCAAATTCCGATTCCAAGGGCAACTATTTCTCAGCCACTCAAAGTACAACCGCGCATTCGCAATAGCTTTCCTTTTGCATACACCTACTTGGCGTCGTCGCCTGAGCGTTCCCCGGCCCAACCTGTAAAAACCACCTATTACTACCGGCCCCGTATTATAGGTGGCTGGGGGTTTTTACTTCAGATGGGGCTACATAATCACATCTGATCAATATTAGGTTCGTTCCGAGGGTCAGACAGGGAACGACGACCACTTCGCGCAGCTGTAGGCGACAGGCTCAGTACCCGATCCAACTTCGGGCGGTTGATGCATCACGCTTGCCTTGCAGGAAATCTCTTTTCCAGTCGATTGTCTTGTTCTATTCCTGAGCGTCGGCGCTACTCAATAGACTGATATTTTGTTCATCAGGAGGGAGAGTGCAACCATGGTTGATGACTGGCAGTTCCCGCATTCATCGCTGCGACTGACAAGCAGTCATCGCATCAAATACGACCCCCCCACTCAACCATAAGAACTGCGCGAGAGTAAGATACTCAGTCAGACAGTCAGACATTTATACCCAAGCCTAAGTTCAGGTATCTTGAAATTCGAATCCAGACTCCCTGGTGCTTGAGCGTTAAGTCGAAGACTGTACCACTCAGTCACCTGCCTGCTGCCCTGTAACTTGCGATCGAAAATACCATATATCCTGGGGAGAACTGTAACTGATCAGATTATGGCCCGTTCTCTGTGAATGCACGCATATATGCATGTGTTTTTGGTCCAAATTGTGGCCACAGCTATGATTGGCCGAACGAAGACAGAATGAGCCTAAAACAATCGGTCTCGCCCCAATTCTCTTGCGTCTCTCCTCTGTTACGATAGCTTAACCCTAGTTTGTCGTGTCAGGCGGCTGCCCACTCGCCAACTCTGCCACCCATTCGGAGTTGGTTTACTTTGGGAAGCCTGCAAACCGGTGTGCGCCTATTTACCCATGAAAAAACCCGTGACCGGCAGCGACAAGCAGTGCTAGGTGGCAAGTCACAGGTGGACACCGGCTCAAAGATCCAGCCGATAACCCACCTGTGGATCATCTGCGTCCTAGGTATGTGTGCGTGTGTGCGCGCATGTTTGTTCCTGGTTGGGCATGACTAGGATTGTCCGAAAAACAGCGAAATAAGCTCAAAACAGCGCTAAATCAATCTCCCCGGGGTTTGCTAGTGATACACTTGACCGTGACCTCGCGTGGGAGTTCGAAACATCAGATGAATAACCACTTGGTGCAGGAGTTAGCGCTCCGTATTCCTTTTCCTGGAACTCACATGTTTTATGCCTTTTTAGTTGCCAAGACGCGGCTTAAGACCTGCGTGACAGTAAGATACTCAATCAAGCGTGCGGATCTGTGTATATGCACTAACCCTAAAGGCAGTAGACAACTGTTGCTGGCAGTTAGCGTGACCTAGCAGTTGAGAAACTCTACAAAATCCTGCCCCATATATGCCACTTGTTTCGGGAAGGTAGCAATGGATACTTGAAAATTTTTAGTGACGTAGGTGGCAAGACAGCAGAATGCAGGGTAAGACCACCTAACGCTGCGGTCCACTAATCCCGATTCTGGGCCTAGCCCCAGTCGATAGCCCCCATCTCACACCGTAAACTGTCGGTCCACGGATTGCCAGCGCTGTCATGTACGCCCTCCAACAAATACGTGTCTAATACCACTTAACTTGGTTAAGTGGTTATGTTTGTTTAAGAAACACTTAGCAAAATACTACCGTACATGGCATCCAAGTTGTTGCTTTCTGGATTTCCTCAGAAACTAACTGCGAACTTGGAGTAGATTAGTATATTTAAGGTTTATAAGCTCAGACCGAATATTTTATGTATGAATATGTAGGCCGAAGTCCATCAGCCACAGCGGATAACCGCGTAATATCCATTAACTACCGATAGGCAGCTAGTAGTATACCTTAGGGTAAGGTGATTCCATACTAACAGCACATCCAACAATTTTTAAATTGAAGTTTCTACCAGGAAACACATGGGGAATGCTGGGGGACCCACTAACTAGCCGAACCCCTGGCAGCTTTGTCATGCAGCGGTAGAATATCGTCAAAACACGCGTGTATGGGCTTTTGGCTACTACCTGTGCTGCTAGTATGGAATCACCTTACCCTAAAATGGCTTCAAGGATTATTGATTATTGCGGCAGATGCTTGCATGCCAGCTTCATTTGTATTGCTAGTGCGGCAGAAGGGTAAGACATTTGGAAACCTTTATTCCACCATTTCCCAACCTAGATTACAGAGCCCTTCACCCTAGTAACAATTAAGAACCACCCAGAGTTTGGCAATAAGTTTATAAAAATTGCAGGTTGTATTGCATATGATGAATAAGATATCCGTTTCGAAGACTTTTTCGGTGTTTACATAACTATCAAGACGGTGACTTTGAATAACAGCCCGGTGAGGGCAGGACGCTGTTGACGACAGTGGAATAGCACCCACCGACGACCGTTAAAGCCATCTCTGAGCAACTTCAGGAGATACTGGATGTAGGGCTGTTTTAACAGCGACGAAAACTGCTCCAATAATGACAGGTCTGGTTTATTGAGTTCCGAGGTCTCTAGCTCACCGTTACCTCTTCTCTCTCAGCGCTCCCTCGTCTTCAAGGATCTAACATCGAGGTTGAAAGGCAGTGCGTTTCGCTCATGCTGTTTTAGCTCCGTCTGTATTATAGCCTATTGATGAGCAATCTGGCGTGCTGTCGTCGCCTTTGCACGGATCAGCTCCACCAAGGCAAGGTGACAGGAAATCGTCGCCGAGCACTGCTCACTACTGCTATTGGCGCATGCAGGACTGCAATTTATTGTGAAGGAAACTGCTCTCAGACACAAAAAAACTAAACGTGTGTCGGCAAAATGTTATTACCGACAAAGACAAGGGAGACTGGAATGGCCGTTTCTGGCTTATAAGTCGTCATCAGCCAGTCATATCCTACCCCGAAGTGCGGAACATCGGGGCTGGATCCCTCGACCTGTTGGTAATAAGTCCAACGCCTCTAATCAGTGAGCCACGGGCTCGTTGTCCTGTCGGTTCTGATCGGGAATGTACAGGTGTTCTACACTCCGGGGTTGGGTATGAATGGCTTACGACAGTTAATAAGCCAGAATTGGCCATTCCAGCCACCCTTGTCTTTGTCGATGATAACATTCTGCCTGTATTATGAGCCGCTGTACGGCTGCTGGTTGGGCTCGAGAGAGAGCCCGTAAGGCACAACGGAACGAGTGAATTCCGTAAGAACGATCGGTGAGCGCCCCTCTACCAGCGAATGTATATCAGCAGTCTCAAGGAAAGGGAGGTTCATCTGGTTGCAATTTGAGACCAAGACTCAAGGAAGAGACCCATCTTTAGATTCACATGGAAAACTTACGCGTGAACGCTGTCCCCCGAGCCAGTGTCGGGGCTTCAAACGATCGAGTAATTAACCCGTCCATCACCAACAGCAGTGATGAAATCGCGGGTAATCAAACGGTCATCGCACTAAACAATAGCACTCACGAAGCGAATGTGACAGTTGCGGATTTAAGCAAGTATGTGATCACCTAGCAACCGTATCTGTTCACTACCTTTATCTCTTGCTGCCTCGGAAGGTGAATTTGAGAGTGATTCCAAAACGTCAGGTAGAGGTAGTTCTTGCTGGGGACGACCGTGTTGCTTCTTCTCGACTTTCTCTCGGAGACCACAATTGCAATGAATGCACAGTGCTTACTTAAATGTAGCAAGTACACCTAACTAACAGGTGGATGCACGCCATCGGAAATCCGTGTGACTTCCTCAACGAACCATCCAAAATATAGACCAATCAAGGAAAGCGGAGCTCGATTTGTTTCTATCAGAAAAATGAATCACAGGAGCCAATCGCTGTGCAGATAATTACAGTGACTACGCACTGCAGATACATCGTGTCTACGAAGTCTGGATGCCAAATTAGCACTCAGATGACTTCAAACTCTTCATGTTTCGTCACTCTTCATAACCAGCCGGATTACTGTAGTTTTCGGAATTGTCTAAAACGGCCTACAAAGCCTGTCGAGCAAAAAGTTCAGTTAGGTAGAACGAGCCGCTTTAGACAAAATGCCTTTATTCGCAATCGTGGGATTACGGAAAAAATGAATAAAACAGAAGTATGAAAGAAAAACTGCTGGAATTTTAACCGGTAAAGATTCCACACGCGACAATTTGTCACTGAGATTGCACAGTGCCCTTTCGAGATGAATCCGGAATGAACGCCGACACATCAACTGATAGGCGTCCCATTTTCTATAAAAAGACAAGAATCGGAATACTTTTGTCAATTTTGATCTCAAAGTGTAATGGGACTCTAGCTACCCAGTAAAGACTTTTCTTCAACGAATACAAGCATAAAGCTCGCGTGATTAAAAAAGAAAACAACGTTAAGTGATAGAAGAGTCGATCAGAATGATTGGACAGATTTCGTCGTGACAAGAGACAGTTTCAAAGCGGCTTGTTACTGAGTGAAGCAAATAACTGCTCTCAGACTGGGGATGGTACTAACTTACGCCATTGTCCTAAGACATGCCTGTCACAAACGCGATCGGGCACGATTTATGGCCAATGTTTTGTTTTAAACCATCTGAATATCCAGGTCCTTTTTTCTTGGACGCGCTCCAGAGGACAGTGTTTGCGGGATTTGCAGGATAAGGAAAGCGAGTGGGTGCCAACCTCGATTTTAGGTGCCGGGTTGACTTGCGCTCAATGATGTGGGACACTAACATCCTGGAAAACACATCACAGTATTTTTTTAGCTTTCCGGCAATAAAAGGCCATTATAGTACTTGTTACACTCACTTATACCGCTCTCCATGCACACACGAGCATTCGATAGCCTTTGTTCAGTGGACAGCGATGTGTCGGCCTTCCGAGGAATGAAGGTTCAAAAACAGAACGTCTTTATATTTCTCATGTTTCCTGCGTGCACATAGGAGGAACACGTGTGCCTACGATCGACGTGCATTGGCAGGTCTGACTTTTCACCCTTGACCCTTTGTCCTTCGCTTCAGACCCGCGTGAACAACATTCACACACGATAGCTCGACCGTCGTGCCCGACGATGTCCACTGTGTGTTCCACAGCGAGGTGAGAGCAGGCACGGTGACTTTCGCGTGAACTAGTTTATAGTGCCAGTAGACTTGCACAGCATCTACCGTACTCTCTCTTCCCCACTCCCCACCGGGGCCCGGTGTCAAGACATAGACAAGAAGGTCGGATGTGGGAGAGGGCGCAGGTGGCTGGCACGGCCGGACCTGCAGCCGGTCCACAACAAACACTTGATCAATATTTCAGCCAACAACAAAACAAACGAATGAGAAGGAGGAGGATGAGTGGAAAACCATGCACACCACCTGTATGCCCAGGGGGAGCGGACGCACATCTACCATCAGGAAACCAGGTGCCAGAGAATTGCCAGCTCACACCAGGCTGCGGGAGCCACAGTCTGTTGAATCATGGCATAGCAGACGCATAAAAACCGCACACACACACACACACACACACACACACACACACACGCACACACGACAGTTCGACCGTCGATTTCGACGATGTCCACCGTGTGCCCCACAGACTGCATTGTGGGAGCAGGGACGGTGACTTGCGCGGGGGGTTTATAGTGCCAGTAGACTTGCGCTGCATCTACCTACACTCTCTCCTCCTCCCCCGCCTGGGCCCAGTGTCAAGACAGAGTCAAGGAGACCGGAGACGAGGGAGGCCGCAGGTGAATGGCTCGGACGGATCCTCGCCTTGGCGCTCCACTCCGCACCCCCTGGTCCACACACAAATGACCAGGATTTTGACCACAAAACAATGGGGTGGTGACAGTGCTCCAGTTGAGCGACGAATGCCGACAACAGGGTCCGCCAGCGCACCCCGCATATGTTGGCATTTGTTATTGCGCACAGATAACGCCTGCCAGAGTCCGATGTGGCCTCCGTGTTGGTCCAGCGCATCTAACACGTGGCCCGTTTGGAGGGCACAACACACACACGCACACACCGCTACTTACGCGCGCCCGAACGGATGTCTCATTCCTGCCCACAAGTAAACTGTAAATTCACGGCAACCTGTCCTGCGTGCAGCATAAATCAGCTCTCACTACTTTCTGACTTCTGTCATCAGACGGGACGAAATTATCATGTGCGTTTGTGTGTGTGTGTGTGTGCGTGCGTGTGTGTGTGTGTGTGTGTGTGTGTGTGTGTGTGTGTGTGTGTGTGTGTGCGGTTTGCCGACCGGCTCAGACGGCGGCTGGGGTGTGGGAATGGGAAGGGAGAGTGAGGTCGACGACTCAGCGCACTTTCTCCTCACTATAAACAATCTGACGCGCTTGAAGCTATCACGGTGCGCTAAAAGCCGTGGCTTGGAAGGTTGCCAACTGACGGGGTAACTTGGACCTCCTCCTTGACTGGAGGCGGTCTGAGAGTCAGGCTGCAATGGCTCCTTTTTAATGTGGCCTTTATGGCACTCTCACCACAGTGTGGGATCCGAGCCAGGCGTTGGCGGCACGCCTAGGTGCGGCTTCGGCCGTGCCAGCCTCCAAATCTCTGTTGTGTTGGTTGAAATCCTGGTTATTGTTGTGTGGAACAGGGGGTGTGGTGGAACGCCAAGGTGAGGATCCGTCCGAGCCATCCACCTGCGGCCTCCTTCGTCTCCGGTCTTCTTGACTCTGTCTTGACACCGGGTCCAGGTGGGGGAGGAGGAGAGAGTGTAGGTAGATGCAGCGCAAGTCTACTGGCAACATAAGCCCCTGCGTAAGTCACCGTCCCTGCTCCCACCTACTATGGGACACACGGTGGACATCGTCGAAATCGACGGTCGAACTGTCGCCCTCTAAACGGGCCACGTGTTTGATGCGCTGGACCAACACGTGGGCCACATGGGACTCTGGAAGGCGTTATCTGTGCGTAATAACAAATGCCAACATTTGGGGGGTGCGCTGGCGGACCCTGTTGTCGGCATTCGTCGCACAACTGGACCACTGCCACCACCTCATTGTTTTGTGGTCAAAATCCTGGTCATTTGTGTGTGGACCAGGGGGTGCGGAGTGGAGCGCCAAGGCGAGGATCCGTCCGAGCCATCCACCTGCGGCCTCCCCCGTCTCCGGTCTTCCTGACCTGGTCTTGACACCGGGCTCAGGCGGGGGAGGAGGAGAGAGTGTAGGTAGATGCAGCGCAAGTCTACTGGCACTATAAACCCCCTGCGTAAGTCACCGTCCCTGCTCCCGCAATGCAGTCTGTGGGGCACACGGTGGACATCATCGAAATCGATGGTCAAACTGTCGCGGTTTAGGTTGATCTGATATCCTTTCACCTACACACATTTTTTGGTGAGTACAAAGGAAAACCTGTCGAAGTGGGATGGGTAGTCAGCAAGAACTTTCCCAAATCAAAAGCTAGGTAGACGGGGTCTTTTCTACCGCAGAAGGCGCGGAAGCCCCAAAAGCCTGCTAGGATTATCCACGTTTTTTTCAAATAGGGCACCTTTCTGATCGAAAAGTGTTCTGACACAAGGAAATACGACCGATAAAGACCGAAAGCCCTTCTATAATCAATTAAAACACCTGTTCACTAAGTTATGTTGCGAGAATCCTACTGGACTTGTGGAGTCCTAATCGATAGTAAAAATGGGCAGAGGAATAAGAGAAGACGTACGCTGGCAAGTGCCTGCTTGGCCACAAATCGTTCTCTTCGTAGCTCAATATCTAAACTCTTTGGAATGTCCGGAATTACGAGATCGAGGAGACGCGCGATGAAGAAGGCCGCATGCTACCAGAAGGGGAAGAAGAAGCGACACTTCAGAATCGAAAGCCAGGAATGTGAAGTACATAGAAATGATGAGAAAGTCATCCGCCCTCAATAAAAGACTGTCGTTTCCCACTGACCGTTCAAACCCTACTGTTACCTCCGTCTTGCGAGCTGGCATAAGTGGACTTTCAAAGGCGACAGTAAGGAATCTAAGTACATCGGCAAGCCTGCAGATACGTGAAGACTTCTGCCAGCGGACCGTTTGACCGTTGGATCGCAAACGGGCGTATAGACCAGGCGGCACCACTGCAATCAAGTGCTCGGTCTCATGGACAACTTTATCCGGATAAATGACAAGCATCTAGGCCACAATATGTGGGACCTCCTACTGGAAGTGTGGAAGGGGTCGGTTAAGCTGTCCTGGTCCCAAGTGTAAGCGCAATGTGGACAGTGCAAGTGAAGTAAGCCGAAGGAGGATGCTGAAATCATTATTGGGACAACGGCCAAAGGTAAAACTGAAAAGGCCAAGCTGATGTTTCAGTTTAGAGGTATGGTTAGTTTTAGGGTTTGGGTTAGTATCAGGCTGGGAATTGAGTTTAGGTTTAGAGTTTGTGTTCAGTGTAAGGGCTCCGACTAGCGTTGTGGTTCGAATTGCTGTTTGGGTTTACGTTTGGTGTTAGGGCTTGGTTAGGATTGAGGTTTAGTTTAGGATTTGGGTCAGGGCTAAGGTTAGCTTTAGGGCTAGGGTTTGTGGTAAGTTTAGTGTTACGTCTAGGGTTAGCGTAAGGTTTATAATTACGTTAAGGACTAGGTGTAATTTTGAAGTTACGGTTAGGTTTATCGTTAGCTTTGGGGTATGGCTGCCCCGCCTGTCTTCTGCCGGGATTCTGTACTCCCTTTAATCTCGCGGCAGATGTGTCATACATGCGGTTGCCTTTTCCGTTTAAGCATCGGCTACTTTTCCCACAAACGATTTCAGCATCTCACTTCCGTTTACTTTACTTTCCTTGCGCATATACTTGAAACTAGGAAAACGTAATTGACCCTTGCCGGAAATGTTGCATATGATTAGTAACACTCCGGAGGTCCGATTAGGAGGAGTATTCGATTAATAGCATATTTAAAACTTAAGCGTTGCTGGTTTCACTGGACGGACGAAACAGGCATCGCCTGGATGCACTTTATGGGTAAAGCAGTCTTTAAACGATGACGGAATAGGGGCGAAAAGTGTAGGTTTATGTATATCTCTTATTTCTGTTTTCGCCTCGTATCTACTCGTATTTCAGTGTGTTGAGAATACACGACACAACATGTTTGGGCTCCGTGAGATAGTGTGTTTTGATTTCGCCATCCCCTGTATTGACAGAAGATATCGCTATGCCTGGATCTCTCTGAGCAAACATCAGATTTACGGACAACAGAAAGAGAGACTGGAATGGCTATTTCTGGCTTATAAGTCGTCGTCAGCTAGTCATACCCAACCCCGAAGTGTGAAACACCCGGGGCTCGGTACTTTGATCTGTTGGTTGGAAGTCTAACACCCCTAACCACTGAGCCACGCGCTCGTTGTCCTGTCTGTTGCGATCGGTTATATACAATGGTAGAGGTGTGCTAACCGATCGCGTTACGGAACTCACTCGTCTCTTAAGGTTCTCTCTCGAGCCCAACCAGCAGCGGCAAGGCGGAACGTACTACCTTTGCATGTACTCGATCGCAGCCGGCAGAAAAATGAGCCCGTGGCTCAGTAGTTAGGGGCGTTTGACTTCTAACCAGGTGCTCCACACCTCGGAGCTGGGTATGACCCACTGACGACGGCTAATAAACCAGTCTCCCTTATCTCTGTCGGCTATGCCATTCGGCCTATTTCATGCGCCGCTGTGCGGCTGCTGACTGGACACTGGAGAGACAGCCCGTAAGGCACAACGGAACGAGTGAGTTCCGTAAGAACGATCGGTGAGCGCCCATCTACCATTACTTGGGTTTGCCTCATCAGTTTTCACACGTGAAACAGTCCCTGCCAACTGGAATCAGTATGGAGCCTGCGGGACCTGTCTGAAGGACCCCTGTTTTTTAACCTATAGTGGTACCGAAGAGGACCTCACTTTCAGCGATCTGCTTAAGGACCTCTTCTTGGCTGTTTTGCTTAGGATTTTTGCACATTACAGATTAGCATATTTAAGGGTAATAGGCTGGGCCATTAAAAATGTCCAGCAGGCTTGTGTTACCTCAAAAAAAATTACGAACGCCAGGCGCACAACCAAAAGCTTCCAGTAAAATTCCGTGTAACGGCCTTCCACAGTTTGAAAGTCCTGGTACCTAGGGAAGGAAATCAAGGTGAAAAAATAGCGCACGAAAGGAACACCGGTGTAGTATTCAGTCTCCAACACTTTCAGTACAGTCATCTACCCGGAAACGCAGAAGCCCAAATAATTTTTTCCCGAAAGGGGAACGAAAGGACAACAGATAGGAAAAATGTCCTTTCTTACATGCAAGGAAGTCTGGTGAGGTTTCTCGGGGCCTCCACGAGGGTGAAGTTCGTGTAGCCTGACAAGTCTCGACTGACTTCATATGAGTAGAGTAGTTTTTGTAGAAACTCCGAAGTGAAGGCGATTATAAGGGCCTACGCAAAAAGAAATGAGACCTTAAGTGAAGCACGAAATGGAAACCAGGTCCTAGCTCATTTTCTTGCCACCGCTATTGTAATCCTCGTCACCACGATAGGCATTGTTCTTATCATTCCGATCCACCACCACCACCACCACCACCACCACCACCACCACCACCACCACCACCACCA
>CACRXP010000082.1:1014840-1041922 GCA_902702965.1 Spirometra erinaceieuropaei
TGATAGAGGACCTGGCGTCTGGATAGGCCAGAGGGGTTTTTCCGCTCCGCCGCTGTTGACTCGTAGGGTCCCTAGACGAACGAAGAGGCAGGAAGGGAGACATATCTAATTTCTTAGAAGTTGAATAACCACCACTGATGTGCAAAGTATACAACTAGACGGTATACGCAGAAAATGCGATTCTATGGCATCTCGACCAATAAAAATAGAGCTGTACTCAGCTGGCGCAAACAGCTACGCATACAGTGTGACCACCTTTTTACTCCAAAACAATACCGGAGTGCTATGTCCCGAGGGGTCGGTTGTTGGTTTGTCTGCACGCGTGAGCAAAGGCATCAGATCTGCTAGAAGATGCGTAACACGCTGACTGCCTAAATGCATTTCGCAACCGACACAGCCCGCTGTGCCGTGCGTGGTCACGTCTTCCCCTTTGCTACAGTTCTTGACTCCACTCTAGTTCCCTTTTTCATAACACGGAGAAAGTGGAACTTCTACGTATGCTGACACACATTCCATAGCACCGCGTGGAGCTCATTAAGACATGACTATTGTTAGTATTAGGATGTCCATACGAACAGCAAGTTTCCTGAGCAGGGATACGACGAGTAAGTCCTTTATTTGTGCAATGTAGCCTCCATAAATCCTTGGCCATTAGCAAAAATACCCCATGAAAGATGAACCGGCCATCTCCTCCTCCTCCTCCTCCTCCTCCTCCTGCTCCTGCTCCTTCTCCTCCTCCTCTTCCTCCTCCCTTTTCGTCATCATCATCATCATCATCATCATCATCATCATCATCATCATCATCATCATCATCATCATCATCATCATCATCATCATCATCATCATCATCATCATCATCATCATCATCATCATCATCATCATCATCATCATCATCTTCTTCTTCTTCTTCTTCTGCTTCTTATTCTGCTCCCCCCCGGTTCCCCATGCTTGTTTCTATCATACTTATCACTAGTATTCATGCGGGCACTTTAATAACCTCGAGGTCAATTCTGTTTTGAGCTCTTCTAGTCACTCGTGATTTTGAACACGTGGTCGCAAGATATCCGATGTAGCTAACGTGAACACCTAGTAGATAGAAACGGTTCCTACTAAATGCGAACTCCAACCATCTATTAACCGAATTGGTGTCAGATGTCCTGTCAGTGAATTCCTGTACAGTTGACCGATATCCCTAACGCATCTCGGACAGCGCCGCCTAAGGCCAGGCGATGTCATTCACTAAAACAGAAGCACAAGGCCTACAAATCCCTTAGGACTGAAAACGAATCCTCAAGATACTTCAAACGGAAAGAATGCGGTTGGAAGCCTTCCTTTTTGTGCGAACGACGAGGGAAGAAGAAAAACCTGTGATTACGCAGGTAATGACACCTTGGGAGTTTCGGAGAAACGGGCATTTTCATATGACTAAGTCGGAAGACTCCTTCGTAATTGGCCGCCAGCTATCTCTTAGGCGTCGTCTGGTAGGCATTGAAGGAGCCATACCTGCTTCTCAACAAGGCATCAGATAACCTTTTCTGCTTTATTGTTTAGGATCAAACACTCAACGAAATCTTACTTTTGGAAGTCGGTGCATAACAAAGGAGGAAATGACCGCTGACATTCCTGACCCACTTTCCGATCGGTCTTAATTGAAAAGCTTTACTATCCAATTAAAAGAAGCTGAAAAGTGCCAACGTGTCAGTTCGGCATAAGACTGAAAAACAACTATTTATAGAGAGGAATGAAAGAAACAAACCTCGTTCACTGGATAGGCGGCCGAGTAAATGGAATCCTCGATCATGCGATCGATACCGATCTGGCCCCTTTCACAGTCGCCATAAGGAGTTGAAGCTAGGATGTGGTAGGCGACCTGATGACGTTGAGTTGTGTTGAAAAGATCCTCTCTCGCAGTGTGCCGTAGATACCTATATGAGAGTTGGAAATATAAATTTTCGCGGTGAGAAGCATCTAATAACTAATGTACGAGAGATTTTTCGAAAGAAAAATAAATCGGTAAGAAATACATTTACGAACCCCCTGCCAAATCTATTCCGACTTGGCTTACTTTTTAGGAGTATACCTAGGGTTATGAGAAGAAATTATTGGTGGGAGCTTATGTCTAGTGTTGATTTTCAGGGCAAACACTAAGGGATTGGTGTTATGGTTGGGTCTGATATATATATAAGTCCGAAACAGTACTGTATCAGGCTACCCACATTCCCTGTCGTCCCTCCTCGCTGCTGTTATAACTTGGCCGACTTCGACCTTGTAATTGGCTGCCTGTTCATGACCTTTGCCACACATACGGAGCTTGTTCGCTTAAGGGCTCTCTCTCGAGCCCAACTAGCAGCCGCACAACGGCGCATGATATATAGGCAGAATGGTATTACCGACAACGGAACGAGTGAGTTCCGTATGAACGATCGGTGAGCGCCCACTAACATTGTATATTCCCGATCGAAAACCGACAGGGCAACGGGCTCGTGGCCCGGTGGGTAGAGGCGTGGATCGCGAGTTCGAGGCTCGGGTGTTCCATACTTCGGGCTTGGGTATGGCTGGCTGACGACGGCTAATAAGCCAGAAATGGCCATTCCAGTTTCCCTTGTCTTTGTTGGTAATACCATTCTGCCTATATATATATATATGATGGTAGAGGGGGCTCACCAATAGTGCTTACGCAACTCACTCGTTCCTTTGTGCCTTACGGTAGTAACATTCTGCATATATACACATGCGTGAAGATTCAAGGTCCATATATCTTATTGCGTTCATCATCCTCCGCGGAAGACGAAACAGAAAAAGAGAGGACTAGCTAACTGACCATCGAAGTTTCAAAAACTTCCTCCTTTTTATGGCCAGGGCAGTACGGCAGCCGTTTCAGCTGGTTTTGAGGTGCACAACCTTGCACCATGCCTCATTTTTGACTGTGGTCAACGCACGAACTCTGACCTGTGTTTGCTGCTGACTAACTTTAACCTATCCAAGGTTAACCTCTGGCGTGATCGCGTGACCGCAAAAGAGGAAGGGGGATTGACTGATTTGCATTGACTTTGTTGTGTTCCACTTGGATTAAAAGCTGTTTCCAGATATATCTGAATCATGGCGTTTTTCTTGGGAAGGGAGGGGGGGGGAGAGGCGAGACGTTTGTTCTGTGAAAAACACATAAATGCACCTTGCGCTGTCAACTGGCGACGCCGCTATCATTACTATTACCAGGACTACGATTACTAATGCCACTGCTACTAACATCGCTAACGCCACTGGTGCTTCCAGTAATGTTGCCATCGTTACTACTACTACTACTACTACTACTACTACTACTACTACTACTACTACTACTACTACTACTACTACTACTACTACTACTACTACTACTACCATTACTACTACTGTCTTATCGCTGATACTACTATCACCCGAAACACCCTTGCTATGTTCGGCTACTATTGCAAATACTTACCCTCGTATGAGCGTGTTTTCGGAAATTATACACGTGCTGTCCTGAAATGGAGCATACTTCCTATATTTAAAAATTCTAAAAGATGAACTCGTTGGACCCACAGGGACGGCAAAGCTGTTAATGCTAAATCTCAAGTCTACATGGCAATTTGAGAGAGAAAGAAGAAGTTACTTTAAAATCATAAAATCCTCATTTTCGGCAAAAAAGTGGTTGGATTCACTATGGGCAGTAAGGACGTTTGTAGATTATTCAAGAGTCAAAGTTTAACACAAAAGGAACGATTTAAAGCGTCCGAAAAGTTCCTTATTTAGTGCTAAAATGAACCGTTAAGTGGAGCACAGACTCACGTCATCAGATTCGTCAAACGAAATTGGCAGGTGACTAGTCGAGGGGGCTCGTTTGGGGCTCTATGCTGGAAGGGCCTGAAGAGGACACACGTTTGGTAGAAGGAGGCCTTCGTGTCAGTCTTTTGCACCTTGGGGACAAAGAGTAGAAGCAGAGCAGTCAACCACATTTGTGATTGGCGCAGGCCAAATTTCCTCCCAGTTCGTCCCCAGTATCTGCGCAGTGGAGTTTTGGACCCGCACTAGTTCCCCTCACTGCATCCCTTCCTGCAGTCGCATCGAACACAACTTACAAACTGTTGGTGATGACGCTGGATTTATGCAGGCCATTTGGAACCATTGTTCTCTGAGGGACAGACAACTACCTGTGGATCCTGCCCTGCAGACACTATTTTCCTACTCGGCTACTGACCTCATTCAAGTAAATGAGGGGCAGATAAGCCTGCAGAAGAAGACGAAGATGCGATCACTGGAACAAGAAGTTTATTGACCCGACGTTTCGGATTCTCACCCGAAGCCATCATCAGAGACGGTTGCAGGTAAAGATGGTGGAGGCACAAATACTGTAGTATTTATAGTACATAGATGTCGTGAGATCACATGCGTACTATAATTAACAGCTCTCGCGATCACCGCTGGCGGTCGTAATTGAGGCGATGATGGCCCGTCAGTCCGCGTCCGAGTCTTTAACTGCCGCACTTTCATCATTCGTGTTGGAGGTTGATGTGATGAAGGCTCAATGTCACCGGGATTGTTGCTCGCCCGCGCCCTCCCCATATGACTGATTCCCATGCTCAGGGAATGTCTTAGCACCGAGTGAGAATGGGAAACGTCAGGCCAACAGATTTCTTGTTTCAGTGATCGCATCTTCTTCTTCTGAACTGCGTCCTGGATTTCACCTGTTCGCTTCTATGAGATAAGCCTACAGTAGATGTGCTAACTCATGAAATGCCAACCAAAATTTCGAAATGCGTTCTCGTTTCGAAAAGATAAATTAAGTAGTGTTGTAAAACTAATCATGATGCAGCATAAATCTATAATGATCCAGTTACCTCAGGGTGTCGGCTTTCGAGAGAACTTATTTTCGGCTGCATGCAAGATCTATACTCTGTAAAAAATAATTACTTAAGTAGCATGCAATTTTCTCTTTGATTTTCGATGCCCTTGAAAATTCAATTATATTTCACGGAAAACATATATAAAAATATTCATTCTTTTACTTATTCGGTAGAAAATCCCGTCTTCTCCCAATTTCATACTCAAAATATGAGTATAATTCGGTTTTAAAGAACTTTTCTAATTCCAGAATAATTTTGAACCCGACCTGCTTTTACACTTGCATTCAGGGTTTCAAAACTGCAAGCTATATATTTTCCGTGTATGGAAAACCATGCATTTCTCTACGGTTTTAAGAGGAGACCATATGAGGTTCATAAAATTAAGCAGCGGATTTGGGCAATATTGTTAAATTTACAAGCCACATTCGTAAATGCAGATACATGACGTTCAATGAACGGCCATTTAACTGTATTAAAAAATCTCACAATTAGAAATGTTTTTGAAACCGAATTATACTCGTATTTTGAGTATGAATTTGGGAGAAGACGGGATTTTCTACCGAATACGTATAAGAATGAATATTTTTACGTATGTTTTCCATGAAGTATGATTTAATTTTCAAGGGCATCGAAAATCAATGAGAAAATTGTATACTACTTAAGTAGTCATTTTTTGCAGAGTATAGATCTTGCATGCAGCGGAAAATAAGTTCTTTCGAAAGCCGACACCCTGAGGTAACTGGATCATTATAGATTTATGCTGCATCATGATTAGTTTTACAACTCTACTTATTTTATCTTTTCGAAACGAGAACGCATTTCGAAATTTTGATTGACATTTCATGAGTTAGCACATCTACTGCAGCCCATCTACCTTGCAGCCCACAACCGGGGGGAGGGTTCAAGCTGATTAATTAGGCCCAAGAAAGTGACATTGGCAAAAGTGAGAGATCCGGGAAGATTATTTGAAAAAGATCTATTGACATTGACAGATCTATTCTGGCTGCGGGATGGAGCAGGGACGATCCTGTCCGACACTGTAGTCGGACATGCTACGACGCCTAGTACCCTGAGTTCATGACGGATTGTTGACAAGGGCAGGTGCATTAGAGCCGACATTTCTGGCTTCTTAGCCGTCATCAGCCTACGGCACTCAAACTCCTGCCGGATCCGAGGTCTGAAGCCCGAGTCTGCTGCCTATGAAGCAGGCGAAGCACCACTGCATCAGGGGCTCAAGTTCGGCTGCCTAAGATCGGAAATCTCCGGTCAGAGGGGTGTGTCGACGCACACCATTCTATTCCGAGTAGACTGTCATTGTCGGTTAGTTGCCATGCAACAGTTTGCGTGGGTTGTAAACCCACGGCTTCAAAGCCGGACGAAAATGCTTATCGGAGCCCTGCATCTGTATTCCCGATGTATGTACGCCGGTCTAATTTCACTAAATGCTCCCGGTGTCCCGCCAACTTGACGCAGTAGTGAGATCGTGAATCCAATGGTGAGAGCGTTGCGTCATGGCAAACTAACTCGCGGCTCGAATCTCTGGTGCGCAGTCGGGGGATATCATTGGCTAATGACGTCAAGCAAGTCAGCAGGGGCTGTCAGGCGATCGGCTGTGTAGGCTGTAGACCCTCAACTTCAAGGCAAAATGGAGTCGCCCAGTGTTATAAAATATCTGAACTACTGGGCAGTCCGCACTTTCTCTGGTCTAAAACATCTGATAATTTGGCACGCCTATCCTCTTCCCAGACCAGTAAGACCAGGTGTTTAAATTTCGTTCGGACTGCATGATGGAATCAGAGGGGGAAATATCGTTTTATCCTGGAGCTGCATTCTAGAGTCCCCCCTAGACCTCGTCCTGGCCCATGAACGCCAGTCTCCTGTGTCATCTACTGCTGAATCCAGAGCTCTCGTCTGTAAAGCAAACGAGGCTTCGAAAAGAGGCGAAACACAAAAGTCTTTGAAGAATGAAACAAAAGTGGCGGACTTCACTTCCTCCTCATGGAACAAGTAAACCGGCAGACACTCCTTCGTATTCAACTTACCCCTAGCGGAACGCGCAGTTTCAGTTCCTCTGCGTAAGAACAAAGGACCTCCCAGGGCACGTGTACCTTTAGGTAGTGAATCCTGCCATTTGGGGTTTCCTCAAGGTCCTAGAGAACAAGAAAGCAGGAGCAGAAGGGGTGGGACATTTCTAGAGAGGGGCGTTGTCTATTAGATGTTTTACCCATGTCCCACTCGTCTACAGTACGATGACATTTCGACCGTTGGTTTCGACGATGTCCACCGTGCGCTACACAGCAAGGTGAGAGCAGGGACGGGGGCTTGCGCGTGAATTAGTTGGTAGTGGGTCTGGACTTGCACAGCATCTAACGCACTCTCTCTTACCCACTCCCCACCTGAACCCCGTGTCAAGACAGAGTCAAGAAAACCGGAGGCGAAGGGTGCAGGTGGATGGAACGGTTCATCCCGCACCTTGGCGTCCCACTCACAGCCCCTTGTCTAAACAGCAAATGACCAGGCTTTTGACCAACAACAACAGCAGCAGCAGTAGCAAAAACAACAACACCCCCACAGGGGGTCAGAACGACGGGAATGATGACTGGGCAGACAGGCCCACCGCCTGTATACCCAGCGGGAGCGTAAGCGCATCTACTGTCCGGGGAACCAGGTATCAGGGGACTGCCAGAGTATACCAGGCTACGAGGGCCATGGTCTGCTGATACTGGCATAACACACGCTATGAGACCTTTTTGACCTAGAACGGTGACAGGTGACCCCGGATTTAGCTCCGGCCGTCACCTGTCAAGGTTAAGTAACCAAACAGTCGTCGCATCAAGTGCTCATGTGCACACATACGCGTGTGCGTGCGTCTTGTTCCTCTCAGCCAAGGCCTGTTTACCAGCCAGGCTGTTAACAGAAGTAACTTTAAGTACCACCTGTTTGCAATGCGAATCGATAAGGGGAACAGCTTTTGTCGTAGAATCTACTCAGTCAGCTAGCTGTCGGTGACATACACACATGACCGACCGAAATGGACTTGGACAACGACAGACAGGTGGTAATGGTAGAGGGCCGTGCTCCAATCGCGTTACGGAACTCAATCGTCGCGTTGTGCCTTGGAGATCTTTATCTCGAGTTCCGCCCGCTTCCGCGGCAAAGTCAAGGCAGACTGGAACTGTCGTTTCTGGCTTGTTAGTCGTCATCAGCCAGCTAAAACTATGGAGCAGGTCAGAGAGGAGGGCTATCTACAGCATGGCAGGATGCTAACAAATACCGTTTTCTGCCATACCGCGCCGATCATCTACAGGAGTTTCGGTTTGGCAGTGTGAAGAGGCGAGAGGAATTGGGTTCGCAGTTTCCAGTAGTCGGCGAAGTTCGGATGATCGTCCTTATTGACAGAGTCCAGTTCTGTCTGAACGGAATGATTAAGATGTCTCCTTTGTGGGACACCGGTAACCCAAGTCATGCTGATCCGAGTAAAGACAGTGACCAGATTCATTTTGACTCAATTGTGAAAAACTCGACGACATCGGTAGGATTCGAACCCACGGCAGCAAGGGGGAGGCTTTAGCACAGCCAACGCTCTAGCCACCTGAGCTACGAGGCCCCACCGGGAGACGTGAGTTAAATTACGTTTGGGTCAAGTTAACCTCCCCCTCCCCAGCCTGCCACAACGTGTGGAATCCACCAAATCTGATAAAGTAAGCCGACTGTCCAAGCAGGATTTCCTAAGTAATCCACCTAGCAGCCACCAGATGACCTCCAAACTCATGTAATTCGTGGGCGTATAGGCAGATTTTGAATAATTCATTTTGACCCAACTGTGGATGAACTATTCAAAGTTATTATGTGGGGATCCGTAGACACTTTTAAACGGAGGCTAGATCAACATTGGAGCGCGCACCACAATAACGCCGGACTACAGCCCCCTTGATAGCCAACGTAGACAATTTAGTGTCAAGGCCATGTTACTACCAACATCAAGTAACATATGTTCATGTAATTTATTAACTTTGGGCCACGTCGCACACCGCTGCTCGCATTCACCACGATGCCTGCAGATTAAAAAATTTTTACTCCTTTTCTTGTATCTTAAGTGCGCTTCATCTTTCTGCTGCAGTTAATCAACAAACCGAGTTCATGTGCCTCTAAATTCTGCTAATGCATGACATTCTGTGTTCATCTGTACAGTTTTTGTTATTCCCCTTGTATTTCTTTCACCTTACTTCCTTTCCATTTTCTCCATATACTTCCTGTGCATGTAACCAATAGGGATTTCAAAGGCACGCACATAATTTCCCTGAAATACACTGGTACTGATACTAAAACCCGCCAAAACACCTAATAATGACCAGAATACCATGGCTTGGGCTAGTCTTATAGAATAAATTTCATCGGACCGCTAATTTGATCAGAACGTTTCAGATGAGTCTGCCATCAGGATCCACTGATGTATTTGGATTGTAGAGCGGCCCTGTGCAGCAGGACACGAAACAAACACTCCACAACACGTCCTCCTTACGCGCAGCATTATGCCGGGCAGAGGATCCCATACCCAAAAAACAACAAATTAACGTCATTTACCATATCCCGTGCGCTAACTGCCTTTGCGTTTATATTGGTCACACGGCTCGACAACTTGGGACTCGCATTAATGAAAACAAATTAGCTACCCGCCGACGCGACCCCTTATCTATGGTGTTTGCACATGCGCTTAATTATGACTACCGTTTCAGCTGGGACGGTACTGAAGTGGTCGCCATGGCTAACACCAAACATGCACGGGAATTCCTTGAAGCTTGGCATTCCGGTGCATATAGCATTAACAGCCATGTTGACTTAGATGTCTACTACGAGGGTCTCCGATCGAGGTGGACTGACTGGTGCCCAACTTAAGAACAACAACAGTTAATGCGTGCTCGAACATGCATGATCTCGCCGACACGCCATTCCTCCCTCCCTATCCTACCCCCCCCCCCAACACGGTGAATCACAGCTGGGACCCACAACACCTATCCTCACCTCCGGCAGCCATCACAACACGATGCCTCCTCCCCCTCACAAGGTCGTTTGCTTACCCCTCTGTCTGCGTCCTCAACCAGCAGTGTAAGAATCCCACCTCTCATTATTCACTTTGTCTGACGACGGGTTGGTGCAACCAGCTCGAAAATTTACGAGTAAAACTCTTTTTCGACGGACTTCCGCCTTTCACTCCACATTATATCCATTTCATGCTAGATAAACTTGACGAGGTCGTCGACGGTATCCTGACGGTATCTCACCCGATTTCATCTTTTTGAAATACCTGCAATATTGCTTTAATAAAAAGTGACCTAATCTCAAGAAATGTTGGATCAGATTAGCGGTCAGAAATGCTGTCAGATATTTGCGAGCGCTCGGCACCGCGTTCTCCGGTCTTACTAAATGCGAGAGTAATTTTGCGAACAAAACCCCCGACAACGTTTTGACTATCTACTGGCAGTGTTATGGAGAAGGACCCCACTTAACTGACGACATAGGGGCTTTTATCTTGGCATCCATTCGCAGGCCTTTGCAGACATTACACTGCCAATCACTTCTTATGCCTTCAAACCATCATTCAAACTCCTTGATTTTTTGAAATTTACTTTTCGTTGATTTTTAATTACCGCGCTCATTTCCGTTGTCATACGAAAGCGTACGATGAGTCCTACAGGAGAAATTTAAACAATTTCTGTGTTTTTCTGCTTTTCGTCAGCTTGCTGTTAAGTGCGCTGCCCCACCCGTAAAACTCCCCTTATCGCCATTCACGTATGACACGATCCACAATCTAATGTCAGATAAGCGGGGTCCTTCTCCATACGGTTGGCTGTTTACGTAAGTACCGTAAAGTTCCCAAAAGTACTTTACAGTATCAATTTTATAGTTCATGGTGTAGATGACCCTTTTGGATGTTGTGCGGTATTCCGGCTAAAGCGAAAACTAACTAAAATCTGCTGGTGGCAGCAATGGCGTGTACGACGACACTAATACTAAGATTGAATCGTTTTTACTCGAAGTGCTCCAATATCTGAGGGTTAGCGGTTTGGTTGAGTTACGCTCACGTTAGAGTCTGTTAGTGTTTCACCGAGAACCCAACCGCCGGCCTCCGCAAATGAGATCAGACGCTTTACTAGTTACGTCGTTTTTCTCACGATGTTACAGTTTCCATAATTTTGTACAGCTTTATGAAACGTCCATTTCGCTGCTTACCGTTTTTTTATACTTTTGCTAAGAACCAAGTTTTTCACAGTTGGGTCAATATGAATTATTCTAAATCTGCGAAAACATCTATGAAGTACGTAAGCCTGATAGTCATCTGGTGGATTCTAGGTGAATTACTTAGGAAATCCTGCCTGGGCAGTCAACTCCCTGTATCAGATTGGGTGGATTCCAGACGTTGCAGTAGGTTGGGCGGGTAACTTGACCCAAATGTGATTGAACTCGAGTCGTCCGGCGGGACCTCGTAGCTCAGGTGGTTAGAGCGTTGGCTGTACTAAAGCCTTCCTCTTACTGCGTGGGTTCGAATCCCACCGCGGCGCCTAGTTTTTAACAATTAGGTCAATATGAATTATTCAAAATCTACCAAAACATCGATGAGTTCAGTAAGTGCTTCGTGGAGTTCGGCGCATACCACATGCACTCGCCGTCAGTCGGACCGGGCTATCCTGCTCGTTCAACTTACCTCCTCCAGTTCTAGGTCCTGCGCAAGAAGGTTTTCCTTAAAAGTGGAGCGCGCCTGTTCCAGGCGGTCCGTCAGTCTGGTCTTCTCCCCAGTCTGCCACACGATCACGTAGTCTGAAGAAAACGAAGAACACCATGAGATGTTCTGGCTGCTAGAAGCTGGCTATTAATGCGTTAACACGCTTACTCCCCTAGTTGTGCCTATGCAGCCTTGACATTTCAGAAAAGATCCATTATCCAAGAATGGGCATATAGTGGTGGTCTACAAGATTCTCTGTGGCACATGCAATGTAGCATACAGTGGTCAAACCGGAAAGTCGGACTTTACGCGCATACACGAACATCAACTGTGAACAAAACTGGGAAAATACATTAAATTTCACAGTTTTGTTCTCCTTAATATTAAACGCAACTTGGTCCAGGGATTGGCAGCTAGAGTGCGACGTATCTGCTCTCCTGAGACTGTGGAGGCAGAACTCCAGCAGCTGCGGGATACACTCCACGAAAACGGATACCCAGAAAGATTTATCCTTCGAAATATAGGGGAGCGCACTGCAAAGCCTACCATGGCAACTGCAGAAAAGAAGGACTTATTTATAAGATGGCATTTTCAAGGGGACGCAGCAAGTGAACTAGTAAAAAGACGTCTGAAGACAGCGATCACTAGCGCTTTCCCCGCGGCGAACTTACGTGTGTGTTTCACTAACTCTCCCCTCCTACGCTTGGGAGGTAAAGACCGACTCCCGTTGCAGGCCACATCGATGTGTATTTATTCATTCACTTGCTCCTGTGGAGCAGGATGCATTGGCCGTACAACGAGGCGCTTGGAAAAGAGAGTACGTGAACACATACCGGCCTGGCTAGGCAAAGGTGAGAAGAAATCGATCTCGAGTTCTGTTCTCGCACATCTTGTCGATACGAATCACCGAGTCGATGCTAAAGAAGCCTTTCAGATTGTCTACCGGACACCAGCAGGCTTCTCCAAAGGCCTACGTCAACGGCTAGCCAATCCAGTGCTATGCTGTCAGAAGACTCTGACACAGGCGCTCTGTCTTCCGTGGCCGACGCCGACCCCAACGTCGCCCCAACCTCCTGATGCCAGGGTATGTGCACAAGGTACCCGACGTACTCACAGCCTATGTCCCCCCCTTCCTCGCCCCCTGAACCCAATGACCACGACACGCCGACCACGTCATAGCACGCCTCGTCATGCGAGTGGCGTGGGAACGATCGATGTTAATTGTCCCCGAACCATTTATAAGTCATGTAATTCGCATAACTTAAACGTCATTGTAAACGTTTTGGCCTGATGAAGAGTTACTGAAAACACGTGTTCGCCAATTTGACTCTTCAGTTTTATTAGATCTAATGTCGGTCGTCATGGGAACGGACAGTAAGTTAGTTACGGCGTTTCTTAACAAGCTGTTGCGACTGATGATAAGCGTGCTAACATCCGGCTATCTTCCCCTTTCTCCACACTTCAATATTACCCACGTCCTTGGACAAATAGGCTGATTTATCTGCAACCGTCTCTGATGATGGGTTCGAGTGAGAATCCCAAACGTCAGGCCAATAAACTCCTTGTCTGATGTCCTGGTTGCATACAACGGCCGGCCCGAACACTCCTACAGACCGCAGGCAGAAAGAAAGTTCCTGAGGCAATGCGGACTTACAAAACGTTTTTCTAAGAAATCGAGCTTTCGCCATAACGTTGGGAATTTTCGATTTTTAAACGCCATCGCTCAGCGTTTCTAGTGTTGCTTATAGGTGAACATGAAGTTCGAGAAACACGGGAGCATGCAGGGGCCGGGGTTTACTTATGAAATAAACACTTTCGTAGAGGGAGATTTTAAAACTGACGTGTTGCACAAGTTTAAATAAAAGTCACCGGGAGGATCGTCTATTATGAGTGGGTTCCCATAAAAGGACTGTGGAATGCTATTCAAAATTAAACACTGTCGTGAAAATTTGTTTTAATGTGGCAGTAAAATTACCACGACCTAGGATTTAAACAGATACATGTTCCACATACATATGCATATTCCATATCAAGCCGTATGATGGCCCTAGGTGAGAATCCTTCTTTATTCCCAAGCGAATACCTAATTCTCGACAACCATGGAAGAAAAGGCCAACAGTCCATTGCCCTTCCTCGACGTATAAGTTACAGGACTGCCAGACGGGAATATAAAGACGACGGTCTACCGTAAGACGACTAACGCCAGGCGCATCTTCCACTTCAGAAGCAACCAGCTCATCGTTCACAAACGTAGTTGTTTTAGGACCCTTTTCCAACGCGCCCAAACGCACTGTAGGGATGACGATGACAGGAAAAGGGGGTGAAGCCAACAGTTGCCCGAGGTCGTTCATACGCGAGTGTCTCAAGAGGTCTCATTCTGGACGGTCAGGCGAAAAGAAACCAAACTTCTGGCTCCTGATCCCCGATCTGGAGGACGTTTCAGCGGCGACTTCAAAAATCCTGAAACTTTTTGCGATTGGTGTGGCCCATAAACCGGCATCAATAGTTAGACAACAGATCATGGGGCCCAAGGCCACGTTGCCAGTGACAAAATAATCGGTCTACAGCATACCATGCCAAGACTGTTGTGCGAGGTATGCTGGTGAAACGAGAAAACGCCTCGGTACAAGATCTTACGAGCACCAGCTTGCAATCAACCGCAAGAATAAGCTGTCGCTGGTCTATGGCCACGTTCTGCAGCGGAACCACAGTTTCGCCTTTCAGGAGGCGAGGATGGTCGGCCGAGCCGATGAAGAGATAGCCAGACTGATGCTGGAAAGTAGATCCTCGACTGGCACTCTTAGCCCAGCCATAGACCTACATTCTGCTCACCAGATGCTCCGCACAAGGGTCGAGTCAGGCCAGACAGGGCCAATTGGACGGGTTTAAAAAGTCACACGAGACCGAGGAGAAAAGAGAAGGCGCCGACCGGAAATCACGTGACTGGCGTAGCCCGCTCTCCCACAGACGTACTCGCGAGGCCAAAAACATGCCCTAGCAACAACGATCGACCAATCCGCCGTCTGACGAGCGGGAGGCCGTCGAGAACGTCGATCAAGCGGCAACCACGACAGCCGCGAAGGGGACGTACGGCACACAAGTCGGCCAATGGTCGATATCAGAGAGGCCGCAATCGACCAACAACAAACAGGCTAGCCAACGTACGTGCAATTATTGCGATTAAAATACGTGGCAGGCGGCAAGGATGAGCAAATCAGGGCGAACAAGAAAAGACGCCGAACAACATTGATGATGGAAACGAGAGCTTCCGAAAATTCATTATGAATACAACTTGGTCCGTGAAATCGCCTTCTCTTCTTTGTCTTCTTCGGGAATAATACACACGATATATGTGAATATATACATATAGCGGTGGTCTACAAGATTCCCTGTGGCGCATGCAATGTAGTATACTGTGGTCAAACCGGAAAGTCGGAGTCTACGCGCATACACGAACATCAACTGGCCGTAGAGAGGCGAGACTACATGTCCCAAGTTGCCATGCACACACTGGATACTGGCCATAAGTCTGCTCGAAAAAAACGCGCATTGTTAGTGCCTGTACATCTACAACAGGCCGTGAACTTTTGGAGGCCATGTATTCTGATGAAGAATACATTAACTGGCACATTAAACTAGACGCCGTGTACAATAATTTCAGGGAAAGGTGGAAGAGGCCACAGCCAATCAACGTGAGATGTTAACCGGGGCCATGAATCACTGGCAATAGCTGAAAGACAGTATAGATTTTCCGACGCTTGGAAATGTTGATTATTTTGAATATTTCTCACACATCTGAAGGCGACTTGGGGAACTAGTGTCGGAAATTTACAGAAAAAAGTTCGTTGTATTTCCCAAAGGGCTTATTACTTTCTTATACGTACATATATGTATCTATAACGTTTTCTACTTTTCCCAAAGAACTATTTGCCTTCAAGGTATACTAGAAAGTAATGAGTCCTTCAGGAAACGCGATAAACTCTATTCTTTAAATTTTGAAATTGGTTCCCCAGGTCGTCTTCACACTTGTGACAAATATTCAAACTATTTAACATTTATAAAAGAAGCAAAAAATCCATACCGCCTTTTAATTTCTGCTAATAAGTCATGGCCTTGGTTGACATCTCGTACTGATTGACTGTGGCCTCTTCCGTCTTTCCATGAGATTATTGTAAACGACGTCTAGATTAAATTTCCGGTTAATTCATGATTCGTCGGAATATATGGCCTCTAAAAATCCACGGCCTTTTTTAGGTGACAGGCACTAACAATGCGAATTTTGTCGCAAGAAAATTTTTGGCCAGTTTCCAATGTGTGTACAGCAACTTGGGATGAGTGGTCTCGTCTTCTTACGGCCAGTTGATGTTCGTGTATGCGTGTAGAGGCCGACTACCCAGTTTGACCACAGTACACTGCACTGAAGATGTCACATCGATCCTTGTATACGACCTCTTTCTTATCTAAATAACCAACCCTATCCTCAGGGTTTACGAGCTGGTTGCGAAATGTCGTCGTCAATTTGTGCGCCACTTGTATTTGATGTTTCCTTAGGTGTCATTCAACGAGTTCGGACAGTTTTTTAATGTACGGAAATCTTTTACAGGTTTTTTACATACGAGAACTTCTCATTGCGTGGGCCAAGTGGCTCACCCAATCCAGAAATGATCCGTCTAGTTTTCCTTCCCTCTTTTGGGAAAACGCCTCACTTATCGAATGTTTGTCAGTATGACAGTCTACAAGGCCGAAGAACGGGGGCCTAAAACAGAATAAGAACTTTGAACGCGTGTAATTCTGTGATCGAGTTTCTATTAAACAGAACCTAATCGCAGTTTTAGGGCAATTTACTGAAACCTCTGACAAACGGACGCCATCAACAGAGCTTAAACAGTGGGTCCTCCGGATTATGAAGATTGAAAGCATCAGAAATCATCTATCGGGAGCTGCCGTTATCTGGACGCTTGCCGATTTTTTTATTCTAAGTTACTTTGAAATAAGAAAAAACCGCTAGCTTTTTCCTCTATGTCGTGATTGCCTGACAGTCACCGGGATAAAAACAGCCATGTTTGCCGAAGCCAGCTACTACAGTTCCCAAATTCTATGCTCATTCGAGTAACTGCTGAAACTTGTACCGGTTTATCGACACATGCGGCAAGGTGTACTCAGTATGACACATTTCCCAGGAGTAAGTTTGCGCTGAAGAGGGGCCCGTCTGAAAAAAGATTTGATTTCGATATTCGACTTTTATTCAAGCCATAGGCGACCAAGAAAATGAGATAGACTTACCACGTCTACAGTACAAGCCCTAGGCATAGCAAATCAATGTGTGGAATATTACACCTCCCTTCGACAAGGTCCCTATACTAGGTGTGGGTTTGGCGAGTCTCAGACATAATATAGACGATGTATGAACACTTGTTGACTGATATGGCACAGGAATTGCACAGAATAGCACTGTTGGAGAGGAGAATTCGAACTCACCAATTGTTCTTTCCCCATCTTCAAAACAGCAACTCCTAAACCAGTCGCTCGTCTAAAGTTAAAAAAGAGAGATAAATCGCTAAAGAAATCAGTTTCTAGGCTGCGACACTAAAAGTAAGGCAGTCAAATTACAATTTTTTAAATTGCTTGACAGGTTAGGACGTTAAGCTATTAATCAAAAGAGTGTGGATTCGAATCTCGGATGTCTTTGCACTTGGGATCGAGCACGGCTGGCTGATGACGGTTAACAAGCCAGAAATGGTAATTCCAGTCTCTCTTGTTCTTATCGGTAATCTTGTTCGGTCTGATACCCCTCGCTGCGCAATCGACTGCTTTTGAATCAGGCTCATAACGAAATTACAAACGTGTGCGCCGTACTGCTCATAAACTTGCGAGACAAAAAATTAATCCATGCTTATAAAAAAAAATCCCGGTTTGGTAAGTAACAGGACTATAGGGGCCCTTCAGTTAATAAAAAAACGCACTATGGCCTAAAGAAGAACTACCCAAACATTACCGTCGATTTTGTCGGTATAATAACCTAAATCGCTGTCGTGATAGAGGCATCGAGCCCGTTATATGCACCTACGTTATCAGGATGGAAGAGAAACCAGAAGGATTAGATGTGCGGACTACTCGGCGCATTCACAGGCTGTCTGTAGTGAAACGATATGCAGTGAAGGTTAGCTGTGAAATAACCTGACTCTTGGGTATAAGGAGGAAGAATCTGCGTTGTCTCAGACGTGCCTGGAAGCCCATCTGAAAAACCTATAAAAGGTTCGCCGGTCAAAGTCATACTACGATATGACAGGTATGACCCGCCGTCAAATAAGGCTTCACCTGACAGTTAGACTGTGGCAACGTCCACCGCGTGCCCCACGGAGTGAGCTCAACACCCGCGACCTGTGTATGAATTAGTTCTTAGCGGGGCAGACTTGCGTAGTAGCTTTCATATGCTGTCTTCCCTCACCCCCCCCCCCCCTGCTCTGATGGCAAAACTGCGCCAAGACAACTGAAGTGAGCTCGCGCGCAGTGCCGACAAGGCGAAACAACCCGTCTGCGCGTGCCACACACACGACCTGGTCCACGCTTTACATACACCATGCTACAATAGGGGCGTTTCGGAGCTCAAATCCATGAGAATGCCATGACGGCCGAATTAGGAAGGAGCCATTGCAGTTTGACTCTCAGTTCTGACAAGAGCCGTGTTATTCCACCAGTTGGCTGACCTCCAACCCAGGATGCTTGAAGTGTCATGACGGATTAAAGCGCGTCAGGCTTATTGGAGTAAGAAATGCGCTGAACTGTCATGAGGGGGATGGGTTCCGCGGTGGCGGCCTCACTCCCCCATGCACGAGTCGACTGTCTTGATCTGTGAACCAGCTAGCGATGGGATTGGACGCAGTGGCTGTTGCGGCGAATCACAAAACTCCTCACCTGTGCGGCAATAGTTGTGATCTTGGACAGATTCTGCGCTGTCAGACTAATGCGTGCCGTGACCGAATCTAACCCCCCCTGTTGTGGCTCATCAAATCGTCAACGCAGAGGGCCTTAAAGGCTTCACCCACCGCCTTACATTAAACTAGCAGAACAATCCTAAAATGAACAAGTGCAGTCAGTGACCGATTTCATGTAGTTTTGGCTGAAATTCCGAAATTTATTGTCGACTGGGAAGGACTACTTAAATGGGTCTGTACTATTGATTACTATGTAGAATAGCCCAAAACATTGCGGTCATGTCAGGATACCGGCTTTTGAGTGGACCTCCTTCCGGCTGCCTGTAAACCCATACATTTCCTATGTCCATGTTAATTCAAATATACTTAATGTAAAATATGGCCAGAACTTTGCCCTCTTGTATTGGCTTATAATAAATCATGTTTTCTTCATAGTTTTTTTTACCCAAAAAGGGTATATTTAGGTTTTACGAATTTTTTTCACTTTCCGAATAATTTTGAGCCTCATCTGCTGTTGAATTTGCGTTAAGGCTGGAAGCTGTATACTTTTCATTTAAGTAGAATCGAACATTCCTTTGTGTCATTAAGAAGATAGTATCTAGAACTCTTAAAATTTTGAGATTGACTATGTTGCATTTTTCATAATAGTTATTAACAGACGGACAGATGCGATTGTTAGTAGGTGTTTTGGCAGATCTTTTGAGTTATTTATATCGAACCAACTGTGAATAGACTTTCACCGTCCTCAAGTCTCAAAAAACAGTCTTTTTACAATCGAAGTACACTATTTCTGCGGGTATTCAATTCAAAGAAAAGGCTGCTCGTGACCAAATGAGGTCGAGAAAGCATGTTTTGGCCATGTCTTTTATAAAAATATGTTTGAACTGATAAGGACATCGAAAACAGACGGAAAAATCAATGCTGCTTTAGTAGCCATTCTTTAGTTAGTGTGGTTTTTTAGGCGGCCAAAAAACACTTTTAAAAGCTGACAAAGGGACTTGACTGAAATATTTCGGGGTTATCCGCACGATAATTAATAGTAAAACTCCACTTAACCCAAAACCTATTTTAGAATTCAGGTTAAAATTTCATGAAATCGGTAACTGACTGTACGTAACCACTGGTTCTGCAGTGCTTTCCGGCTTGTCCTGAACTCTAGCTCCTTTACGTTTAAGCTAGTGGTTAAAATAACAATCTCTTCGTTCGCGAGCTAAGTTAAGGTCTGGCATTTGAATATTCCTCATAACTGAAGAACAGGGTCTACATTCATGCAGGAATTTTGAGTAAATGAGAGTAGCCGTAATAAGTACGAATTGGAGACGAAACTTAAGAAGTACGCGCGACTTAATCAACAACAGATGTGGCAAGGATAAAGCAAGTCAGTTAAAATAGCGACTGTGACAAAACCTCGGCCAACACATCGATAACTCACCTCCTGTTCGGCAGTGTTTATCACCATCGGTAACCGTATGAAAGACGCTTTCGACGCCCAATGTGATCCACTCCGCTCACGCCGAGATTATGCTTTTGTCAACAGTTGAACGAGTTTTGTGACCTGTGCGCAACTTGAGTTGTGCTCGACTGGGCGGTTGTCGCGATCTGCTCAGCGGGCTATTGATTATCGACCCAACAAGTGCGTGTGTGCTAGTAGGCGTGCTTAGCCTCCGCGTGTAAAGCGAGTCAACGTCACCATTCGAGCACTCCCGACTGAATTCTCCCAGAAAGAAGCGAGCAAGCAATGCCGCCACGGCGGTGGTGGTGGCGGAGGCGGCGACGGCGGCGGCGTCAGGTGACGATTAAGCTCGAAGGGTAATGTCCCAATGTTACACAATTTGCATTCGTTTCTGAGCGAGAGGAAGGCGAGTAAGTGCTGGAAGCAGATTACGCAATCTGGTAGGCTACTATCTAGGAAGGGTGCTCCTGATAGGTTCTCAAATCCATATGGCCGACGGATGGGGAAATTCCACTCTCCGGACACCAAATGATAGGCGCGGTAATTAATGTGGAACACGCGCTTCATTAAGATCCTTTCGGCGATCGTAAAATACCAGTCAAGTTAGAGGACTTCGGAGGTTAATCAGTAACACCTGAAAATGACGTCTGTGCGCGGAGAACACTGGTGATTGGTGCTTGGTAAGAATAACTCAAGTCACGGCACAAAAAACCTACATGTCAACGATAAAGAGAACTTTGCATGCTAATAGAAACTTTGCATGCACGTAAAAGGCTCGAAATTTGGCTAGTTTATTTCCTCATAATAAACAAACGACCCAAAACTTACGTTGAAGTGATTTGGTTAAATTATTCGGTCCGTTAGAAGACTCTCGCACTTCGGTTGATGGCATGTAATCTAGATCTTGGGGTGCCTCAAACCAGAGACGTGATTTGTAGTCACCAAGTCCAGCAGGCCTGTCGTACAGGAACATCTGAGTGGATATTCATTATTGTGAAACCATGTTAACACATCCTACAAAACATTGAACTGTCGTGAAGAAGGAGACACGATCGCCGGGACAAGAGCTTTATTAGCCTGACGTTTCGGATTCCTACTCGAATCCATCATCAGAGACAAAAAAGCAGAAACGGGTGGTTGTTGCACAAGGGGCTGCGGTATTTATAGGATGCAGTAGCCATGCTACCGCATACCGCAGATTCGTACCGATCTCACCCATGAACTCACAGCATCTGGTCTTTTCTTGGTCAATCCTTTGACGGTACTTACGAAGTCTCGCGTGGCAATCTTGGAGGAGCACTCGGATCATCCTTCTGCCGTGCTGAAATACTGCTCGTCTCGCTTAATCCGTGTTAACCGGTGGCTTGTATGAAACACCACAGACCGAAATTCTGGGTCCGGTATGTGGATGATACCTTCGTCGTCATCGAACGGGATCAGGGGTTGACATTCCAAGAACATCTCAACGCCGTCTTCCCGGACATTCAATTTACAATGGAGGAAGAAGAGAACAACCAGCTGGCCTTCCTGGATGACCTCGTATGCCGCAAAGATAGTGGTGAACTAAAAACCAAAGTGTTCAGGAAAGCGACAAATACGATGCAAGTACAAAACTTCAACAGTAACCACCCAATCAGCCACAAACGCAGTTGTGTAAGGACGCTCTATCGGCGTGTCGAAACGCACTGCAGTGAGCCGGAAGACAAAATTGCCGAAATACAATACCTTCGACGGGTCTTCAAGGCCAATAGCTACCCGCGCAACTTCGTCGACCGGTGCATACGCAAAAGGGACGAAAGGCCTAACCGCACGGACACCAAATCTTGTCGGGCACTTCCGTATGTCAAGAACGTTTCGGAAGCTGCCGGCCGCCTTCTCGCACCACTTGGGGTTGGAGTGGCACACAGACCGGAGGCAACCATCAGGCGTCTGATCATGAAACAGAAAGACCCACTGCCACAGCTAGAAACGTCTGGAGTCGTTTATCGGATCTGGTGCAGTTGCGGACAAAGCAACTACGTCGGAGGAACCGGAAGACAGCTACGAACGAGAATGGCCGAACACGCGGCAGCGGTGCGCAGAAATGACGACAGCTCTCAAGTTGCGGCTCATTCAACAAGATCCGGCCACACATTCAAATTCGATGAGGCCGAAATTCTCGCAAGAGGTGACAACCGCGTGAACCGGGAGCTACTGGAATCATGGTTTACTGGCTCCCAGCCCATCAACAAGTGCAACGATCTTCCCACTCCATACTGCGTGCTAAAACTTTGCCTAGGCGGAGTAACAAGCCATGCGGGGATCGCCGAGGTGAACACTTTTCCCAACACCGGGGTCGGTGCGTCAGATGGTGGAGCAATCATCACGCCAACATCCAACGCACGTGATGAAATTGCAGCAATTATCGACTCGAATGTCGGCCATCAAGCAATGATCACACCAAGTGCGACGATCCCGGATGAAGGGGGGAGCCGTGAATATTCATAGGTATGCGGTAGCATGGCTACTGCATCCTATAAATACTGCAGTCGCATGGGCATGAACCACCCGTTTCTGTTTTTTTGTCTCTGATGATGGATTCGAGTAGGAATCCGAAACGTCAGGCTAATAAAGCTCTTGTCCCGGCGATCGTGTCTCCTGCTTCAAGACTACTTCCTGGGACTCGTCTCTTCGCTTCTATTGGCATTGAACTGTCGACCGTATATATAACAGCTGTTTAAGGATTTTGATGCATTGCTAATTTGCCGACCTCGCATATTTGGCCATGTCAGACCAGAGTCAGTACGAGAGTTCGACCTTCGTGACCGACAATGCCCACCGTGTGCTCCACAGCAGGGATGCAGAAAAGCAGGTGACTTGTCGGTGAGTTAGTTTACAGTGATAGTGGACTTGCGCTGCATCTGCTGCACCCTCTCCTCCTCCCCCATCGGGATCCGGCGTCAAGACAGTGTCAAGAAGATCGGAGGCGGGATAGAGCATGGGTGGATGGCGCGACAAAAATCTGCACCTAGGCGTATCATCACACCCCTGGTCCACCACGTGCACTGACCAGGATTTTACACCAAGCAAAGGAAAAGGAGGCGGCCCCGATCCCACTGGGTAGGAGTGTCACATTAAGAAGGAGCCATTGCATCCTGACCCTCAGTCCACTAGCCGGCCAGCACACACTGAGCTGACTGCGAGGTCTGAATTATCCCATCAGTTGGCAGTGTTCCAAGCCACGGCTTTTAGCGCACCGTAATAGCTTCAGATGAGTCTTGGTGGTTAAAACTTTTACATGACAGAATAGCGACAGGTCGATCGTCAAGAGCGATCAAATCGACGCCCTCCCCAAAAAAATGGGTGCAGCACCAGTGACTTTCATTTGAATTAGTTTATAGTGAGGCAGACTTCCGCACAATCTCTCGTCCGTCTCCCACATTGCTTCGATGACAAAAAAGTGTCAGGATGACCGGGCACCGGCGCAGTGGCCGTCAGAACTAGACAGACTGTACAACTTGCGCAACACGCGACAGTTCGACCGTCGTTTCCGATGATGTCCGACAGTTCGACCGTCGATTTCGACGATGTCCACCGTGTGCCCCACAGCTGCAGCAGCGGTGGGAGCAGGGACGGTGACTTGCGCAGGGGTTTATAGTGCGGGTAGACTTGCGCTGCATCTACCTACACTCTCTCCTCCTCCCCCGCCTGGGCCCGGTGTCAAGACAGAGTCAAGAAGACCGGAGACGAGGGAGGCCGCAGGTGGATGGCTCGGACGGATCCTCACCTTGGCGTTCCACCACACCCCCTGGTCCACACAACAATAACCAGGATTTCAACCAACACAACAGAGATTTGGAGGCTGGCACGGCCGAAGCCGCACCTGGGCGTGCCGCCAACGCCTGGCTCGGATCCCACACGGTGGTGGGAATGCCATAAAGGCCACATTAAAAAGGAGCCATTGCAGTCTGACTCTCAGACCGCCTCCCGTTAAGGAGGAGGTCCAAGGTACCCCGTCAGTTGGCAACCTTCCAAGCCACGGCTTTTAGCGCACCGTGATAGCTTCAAGCGCGTCAGATTGTTTATAGTGAGGAAAATGCGCTGAGTCGTCGACCTCACTCTCCCTTCCCATTCCCACACCCCAGCCACTGTCCGAGCCGGTCAGTAGAATGGAGTGGGGAATGGGCGCGGTGGCTGACATGGTCGACTGACCATGCCTGCGCGCGCCACAGAACGACCTGGCCCCCCATACACACAAACACCAGGATTTCACACAACGGGGGTTGAACGGCGTGTCTCTCACTTGCGTGAGAGTGCCGTGGAAGGTGCTGTTACAGCCCGTCCCTAGCCCACCGGTCCGCCACTCCACACAACACACACACACAACGTGACGAACTGTGTGAACCGAGAGCGGGCCTCAATCAGCAACCTTCCTATCCACGACACTTGACGTGTCGGGATAGTCTCGGACACAAGTCACCCGTGCAGCCGAAGCCGCATGGGGACCGAGTCGAGATGCACACTTCCCACTTGCGTGGGAGGCGGCAGTTGAGTGCATGAGGTGTGTGGGGGTTGATGTCTGGTGGGGTGATGGTGTTAGGAGGTAGGGAGTGAGGAATGTGTGGTGTGGCCGGCGGTTGTCTACCGCAGGTCGTCGTGGATGCGCATGTGGCCGAATAGACCCATGCGATGCGTGAAGGTGCGAGGGCAGTGTGGGCAGTGGAGGCGAGTGCGGTGGGTGTAGGTTGGTGCTCCAGGCACTGGTTCACCAGTCTCTGTGCGATGGATTCGCAAGTGACCGACCAGGCCGATGCGAGAGGTGAAGGTGTGGTCGCAGTGAGGGCAGGTGTAGTTCTGATCCTCATCACCGGAATCGGGAGGGGTGGGGGTGGTTGTGGTTGTTGTGTCGTGGTTGGCGATGTGTGAGGCGGCAGCCTGAACGGCCTCCGCTGGGGCAGTGAAGAGGGAGGAGGAGGAGGACGACGAGGAGGATGGAAGTGGTGACTCAGAAGAGTTATCAGAGTTAGTTGGTGGTAGGGAGGACGAGGAAGAGGCGGGCGGGGGGACGATGGCTGGCGCAGTTCGAGAGGTACAGTTGATTCGGAGATGTCCAACAAGTCCGATTCGTGCCCTGAATGTCCGTTGACATCGAGGACACGCAGGGGGAGGTTGTGCGGCGGCGTTGCGGACTGGTCGAAGTTGTGATTTGCGGGCTTCGCGTTTCGCTTTGGCGGCGGTGATTCGGTTGGCTTCATAGATAGCAGCGCCCGTCTTCACTGTTCTCCTCCATGCCGGACGATCGCAGGCGAGCTCTTCCCAGTTGGTCGGGTTGATTTGCAGTAGCCTCAGGGAGGACTTCAGAGTATCCTTGTAATGGCGAATTTGGCCTCCTTGACGACGAGAACCCGTCGCGACGTCTCCGTAGAAGAGTCGTTTGGGTAGTCGCTCGTCGTCCATGCGCACCAGGTGGCCGCTCCAGAGCAGCTGCATTTGTTTCAGTATGGCGTAGATGCTGGGGATTCCCGTTCGTTCCAGTACTTCCGTGTCGGGGATTCGATCCTGCCAGTTCAGTCTCAGGATGCGACGGAGACAACTGATGTGGAAGTGGTTCAGTCGGCGTGCCTGTCTCGTGTACACCGTCCATGTCTCTGCTCCGTACAGTTACGTCGGCAGGATGACAGCCTTGTACATCTTCAGCTTTGTGCTCAGTTGGAGACCGTGGCGATTCCAAACTGTGCTTCGGAGGCGTCCGAAGGCTTGACTGGCTTTCGAGATCCTGTTGGCGACTTCGTCATCAGTCTTGATGTTGCGGGAGAGGGTACTGCCCAGGTACGGGAAGTTCTCCACCACTTGCAGTTGGGTTCCGTTCACGCAGATTTGTGGCGGCGCGTTGGGGGCCGTGGCTGAGTTGGGCGGCGGTTGGTGCATCACCACCGTCTTCTGCGTGTTAATGACCAGCCCAAAGTTCTCGCAGGCGGCGGAGAATAGGTCCATGCTCCGTTGCATCTCCTCTTCCGAGGTGGTGTTCAGGGCGCAGTCGTCGGCGAAGAGGAGTTCGTGCACGGTAGCTGTGGATACACGCGATTGGAAGTTCATGCGCCGGTGATTCAGGAGATGACCGTCCGTTCTGTAGGCGATGCGGATTCCAGGGCGTTCGTCGCGGTAGGCGTCCATCAGCATGGCAGAGAACATAAGACTGAAGAGGGTAGGCGCCAGCACACAGCCCTGCTTCACTCCGTTGGTCACTGCGAATGCCTCAGAGACAGCTCCGTTGTCCGTGACTCGCGCCATCATACCGTCGTGCAGCTGACGCACCATCTGAGTAAATCGCTCCGGACAGCTGAATTTCTGCATGATCTTCCACAGTCCTTCACGATTCACCGTGTCGAAGGCTTTGGTCAGATCCACGAAGGTAGAGTACAGGTGGGTCCGCATCTCCTGACACTTCTCCTGATGTTGGCGGGCGGCGAAGATCGTATCCGTGGTCCCACGATGACGACGGAAGCCGCATTGGCTTTCCGGCAGAAGGCCCTGTTCCAGATGGTTGTTGAGGCGGTTGAGCAGGATGCGAGCGAAGATCTTCCCGGCGATGTTCAGTAGGGAGATGCCGCGGTGGTTGTCGCAGACTTGACGATTCCCTTTTCGCTTGTATAGGTGCACGATAGTTGCGTCCTTGAAATCTTGCGGGACTTCACCTTGACGCCACATCTCCTGGAAGAGCGCAGTCAGCTGATCCATCAGTAGGGGACCTCCGTGCTTGTAGACCTCAGCAGGGATTGTGTCCGATCCGGGTGCTTTCCCGCTGGAGAGTTGCTGCACGGCCCTGATGGTCTCCTGCAGAGATGGCGGGAGGTCGAGGTCCGCGTTGGTCACCACTTGCGGCAGGCGGGCGATGGCGGCGTCGGAGATGACGGAAGGGCGGTTGAGGACGCCTCTGAAGTGCTCGGCCCATCGCTGTAGGATTTGCGTCTTCTCAGTTAGGAGAGTGCCGCCGTCAGCGCTGAGGAGAGGAGCAGTGCCCTTCGTCGGCGGACCGTAGACAGCTTTGATCGCGGAGAAGAAGTTCTTCCATTCGTTGCGGTCCGCGTAGCCTTGGATCTCCTCAGCTTTGCGAGCAGTCCAGGCGTCCTGC